>OZ024744.1:65507495-65644995 GCA_964016885.1 Eledone cirrhosa | reverse complement strand
CAAATGGGACAACCCGTCTAACCCATGCTAGCGTGGAAAGGGAACATTAAACGATGATGATGATGATGATGATGATGATGCGTTTGCCATGAGAGATCATCAGCAATTGTGAGACCTAGATTTGAAGAGACTTTGAAGTGGTTTATTTGTTTGCTGTGTCTATGACGAGAGAAGGTGAGGTATAAAAATTGTTTTCTACTTGATATGGGTAATGATTGATAAAGATTAGGCTGTCATGTTTCCATCAAGAAATGTTATCAGTGTCTCTTTTCATGTTAAATAGGAAGATCTGTACATATTTAATATGGCTGTTTAGTTTGAACATATCTGATGTAGGTTATTCAGGTTGAACATAGATGAATGTCTAGGTTGAATGGATTGTAAAATTTTTAGGAGAAATGAAATTGCAGTACATATTTCTGAAAATGATAGTAAGATGGTAATTATCATCATCATTGTTTAACGTCCATTTTCCACGCTAGCACTAGGTTTAGAGGGGTTGTCCCATTTGAAGTCAGTTGGGTCAGGAGACCATGTCTTACTCATACAGGACTGTTTCTGTTTGATTTCTACGGCTAGGTGCCCTTCCTAATGCTAACCACATTTATAATGTGAGCTGGGTGCTTTTTTGTCATAATTAATGTATAAAAAAGTGCAAGAGACATTAGTGAATGTGAAGTTATGTGTGATATGCTGGAAGTAACAGGAGCAATGAAGTCACATATGTAGATGGGCAAAATGATGGGGCCTCTTTCTGGCCAGAAAAGCTGGGTTTCACATGAGCTCATTGAAGGCATCTGGCCTAGTGGTAAGGGTGTTGGACTTATGGCATAATGTTGTGGGTTTGATTCCTGGGCTTGTTTGCGCGTAGTGTTTTTGAGCAAAACACTTCATTTCACATTGCTCCAGTATACTCAGCTGAAAATGAGTACCAGCAATAGCTGGGGGTTTAACCCTACAATGGACTGGCATCCTGTCCAGGAGGGAGTCATTTACTCTCAGTCGCTTCACACCATGAAACACCATTGCACTGCTTGCAGCACATGAGGACATGCATGTGTAGCAAGCTACTTGCCTTTGGCGCATTGATAGGCTATGCGTGCATGATTTGGCTAAGTCAGGCCAATCATGAGCCACGCACAGATATATATTACCAACTTCCGCCAAAACAGAGATTTTCCTGCTTTCTTTTGATATACTTTCTCTTGCTGCTTTAATTATGGAAAGGTAAACACCATTTTTCTTTTGCCGTTCGACCACTAGCCAATATGTAACGACAACAAACAACAACTATGGCCTGGCCAGCACTTCAGCCAGTCGACCATACCTTCTAAACTCTTAATTTGTTAATTCTTTTGTTTGACATGTCAACTCAACTTAACTCTTTGTAATCGGTTTGTAAATAAATTATGTAAAATATTGTAAAGTTTTGTGATGCTATTACCACAGCCATAGCCTTTAAATGTGATATGGAAAGATCCTTTCCAGAGTTATTATCACTGCAGCAACAGAACCTGGGACTTACAGCCGAACCTCAATTCAACTAACATTTATTGATATAACAAAACCATACCTTTCCTGCTACAACAAAATATATATCAATATTATTATCATCTTTGATATTATTATTACATGGCATAATATTATTTTCTGCTAAACTGGTAACAATTAATTAAACTGCTATATTGGTGACTGTTGTTGATACAAATATTATTATCATTATTTTATATACTGCGGAGGATTGGCAGTATCAGCAGAAGATCGGACGCCATGCTTTGCAGTATAGAGTTACGCCCCTTTATGGTGTGAGTTCAAATCCCGCCGAGGTTCACTTTGCGGGGTCTATAAAATAAAGTACCAGTAATGTACTAGGGTAATTGCTGGCCTTGTACCAATAGTAGAAACAATTATTTTATATAGTGCTAAACATGCATAGATACATGTACCCTCATTTGAAATCCATCCCAATAAGTAAAGAGGCCCTGTCATTTTGCACAAGTCAAAAGTGAGATGATGTGTGGGCGGGGTGTGATTTCTACCAGTTATAACGCTAATCTGCAATACAGCTGATAGGTATCTATTTATTTCTTCTTTTTCTTTTTCATCCATTTATTCCTGAGAGGGTTGTGGGGGCAGAGTCCTCAAACATTCCTTCCAGTGGGGCCTGTCAGAAGCAACCACCTCTAACTGATCCAGCTGGATCCCCAAGCAAGACTAGCCAAGCTCATGGATGTTATCCAGCCATCTTGCTTAAGGTCTACCCCTGGGTCACCTGCTGGTTGGTTTTTGCCCATAAAATCTGTCCAGTGATTCTTTCCTGAGACATTCTAACCACATGGCCATAGTATTGGAGTTGTGATCTCTCAATTTGGAGAAGTAGCAGCTCTACCTGGAGTGACTCTCTGATCTCTGAGCTATGCACTCTATTGAGTAATGTTACTCTAAAGACCTTGCGGAGGAATCCCATTTCAGCCGCTTGTATTCGCGATTGTATTCTTTCGGTCATTATCCAAGATTCATGACCATAGGTAAGTGTTGGTATGAAAACCGAATTGAAGATAGCAAGTTTGATTTTCATGCCTACCTCCCTTCTTCTGATTATTTAACGCTGAAGCTGGTACATTACTGAATCAGTGGTATATATGAATTAGTATAAAATGTAGAGAAACAAATTTCAATTTTCCATTTAAAATTTTCTTTAATTAGTCCCCAAAATTGTTCCACTGCAGACCATAGAAAAGTAGTTTACTAGCCATATTTTTGTTTTGGTGTAAAACTGATTAAAAGATTGAGTCTATTACCTTTTGTTCTTTAACCCTTTATCATTTACATTACTCTTTATTTGCTATTATATTTTCACATAATTACCTCTGTTATAATGGTGTGACACACCTGTTTTGTATATTTGTACAAACCGAGGATATAACCCAAGGTATTCACCAGGCGTAATTCCGAACTACCAATGAGAGACTACAACAAGACTCTGTACTCACTGTTCCCGTAACAGTTCATTTCAGTTCTTATTTATAGAATTTCGCCTAGTCCACTTTTAGTTACATGGGATTATTCAGGGATATTTTCCAAAAAACAATCTCACATGATATTGAATCTATAAGGTTTTGATATTATTTATTTTGAGAACAATACCTTAACATCAGTATGAGTGGCTAGTTATGGCTGGTTTGATCAGAAAGTTGTGAGAGAATTCTGGCCGGCTACAGCTGGCTTAAATGATAAAGGGTTAAATCTATCCTCATGACACCACTGACCATTGATTTTCTGTGTAAAATGGAATAATTATTGTAATTGGTTACTGAATATCTAAAAGAAAAATCTAATCATGGACAATTTTTAATGTTTTCTATCTATCACTCTTTCTTTTCCCCCCTCCCACCCACCCCTCTCTCGCTTTATGTATATATATATATCTTTTGCATACACACACATACACATATATATATATATAAACATACCTTTTGCACACACATACACACATACACATATATGTATATATATATATATAAGATAGATATAGATATTTATTTATTACATCACTGACATTCTCTGATCACACAACTAAAGGTGACATTGCAAAACACAGTATAAATGACAAATATTATGGGTATAGGTTTGAAAGGATAATGTGGGTGGCCTTTATGAAGGAAGCTATAAACAATGTAAAAAAAAAAAAAATACCTCTGTAAATTGCTGTATACAAGTTGACATTTTAAACCTGTGAAAATTCTCTTCAAAACTAAGGGTCAACTTATACAGCAAGGATAAAATGTAAACTTTTACCACATAGTGGCCAACCAGTGGAACATTACTCCTAACAATTTACCATAACTCCAGAAGTTTGTCACATATTTGTCTTTCAAACAAAAACTCTTGTTACATGTAAATATTTAATTAATTAATATTTAGTTATTAATTAACACATATACCTACCTCTCTAATTCCCTAGGCATTTTCCACACTTCCACCCCACCCAAGTCCTCAAAACCACCCATAAAGTGGTACCTCTGGAGCCACAACAGAAACACCCAGCTCAAACACTGTAAAGTGGTCGTGTAGGTGTTATGACAAAAGTGTCCAGCCAACACTATAAAATGGTTGAGTTGGCAACACAACAAAAAGTGCCCAGTTCACACAGTAAAGTGGTCATGCAGGTGTCACAACAAAAGGTGCCCAGTCCACACTGTAAAGTGGTTGTGTAGCTGTCACAACAAAAAGCACCCAGGACACACTGTAAATGTGGTTGGCATTAGGAAGGGTATCCAGTTGTAGAAATCTAGCCAAAATCAGTTGCGTGAGTGAAACAATAGGACAGCCCATCCTACCCATGCTAGCATGGAAAATGGACGTTGAACAATGATAATGATGATGATGATGATGATGATGGAAATGATTATTATTATCATCATCATTGTTTCACATCTGCTGTTCCAGACTGCATGGGTTGGACAGGTCTTTTTCAGCACACCAATCATCCACTTGTCATGGACCTTTGTTATCTCTTCTGTGAGTTTCAGTGATTTGAGATCAGCTCTCACAACTTCTAGCCACCCCTTCCACTGGAATTCTTTGGCACTTCATCCAATGGTCCTCAACTATATCCATCACAATTTCATACCAGCATTGCCTTCTCTCCTGTACACCACATTTGATTCCTCTTATACTCAGTTTTTCTCTCAACATATCTATGCTTTGTCTTTTATGTATACTAGATGAGGATGATGTTGTCTTCTCTCTTTTTCTGTTACACACACACACACACACACACTATATCTCGCTAACAAATGACGTTCCTTTTTTCTCTCTATCTAAGTTCATCTCTTTCGCTTGATGCCTCCATCTCTCTACATAGATGAGGGTGACGTCGTAACTATCTAACTACCTTTTTCTGTCACCTTGAAAACACACAACATTCCCTTTTCTCTCTCTATCTATGTACATATCTCTTGCTTGACGCTCCCCCTCTCTATATAAAGTGAGTGTGACGGATGGAGGGGTAGATGGATGGATGGATAGATGGACAGACAACAGATAGCGCTCTTATTATAATATAGATTATCATGATAAATCCATTGAAACATGCTTACTTCATGTCTCTCCAGCTTCTGTATATCCTCTGCAATAACTGCTCATATCTTACTACCATGCAACATCACGCATCACACACAGGCATCATACAGCTTGACCTTTCATTCTTAGAGGGAGACTTTTTATTGTCAGGATGGTGGATTAGTAGACTTGGTAGAGCATCAGATAAAATGTCATTGCTGTATTTGTTCTGGGTCTTTACATTTTAAGTAGCTCACATATCTCACAGGGTGTCTCACTGATTAATCTTGTCCAGAATGGGGTATATCCATGTCCGCCAGTGCCCAGCCTGACTCTACTCTCTTGCCAGAAAATATAACCATATAATCCCAATGTATGGAGCAAAAAACACCAACCTGTTTCCTCAAATGATTGTTGTGGGAGAGAGCGAGAGAAAGAGAGCCCTTGATTCTGCTGCTACTTCCTGCTTCCTGTTATGTGATATCATTGCCCCCTTCTGCTTCCAGCAAGGCCCTTCATCTCCATGACATCATTGGCCCTTATACTTCCAGCAAAGCCCCAAGCCCCAAATAAAACAAATTACCGGTAAAACACTAGGATTGATCATATTTGCTGGACATGTACCTAAATTAGAAATCAATATAAAATAATAAAATCATCATCATCCTCATCATCATCACCATTTAATGTCCATTTTTCCACGCTGGCAAAGTGATAGAAATTCAGTATTATATTAATGCTAAAATCCATGCCTTCTCCAACAGCTGATACACCCACTGTAAACACTGACCGGAATGTAATTTAACCCAGGTGACCAGTCAGACAACTACAGCATATGTGTCATCTGCTCTATTTCAGGATATCCTAATAGATTGTGATTTACTAGGATGTAAACATTTATAGCTAATGAGTGTTGCAAAAATAATAGTTGTATTTAACATAACATTTAACTTTTTCATTACCAAATTTCTAATAAAATATATATTGTTTGTGTTTCAAGTAATTTTGAAGGAAATATATAGTGTTCACAAGTAATGGAAGGCAGGAGGCTGAATTAAGTGCAAGAATTGCAGGAGCTGGTGCAGTAGTGCGCCAGCCTCACCATTCAGTAATCAGAAAAAGAGAGGTGGGCGGAAGAAGAAGAAGAAGAAGAGGAAGAAGAATATATTAAGGGAATTTAGATAACCCTTTAATATTTAAACTGGCTGTATTCGGCCAGAATTCTCTCAGCTCTTTCTGTTCAATCCAGCTGCAACCAGCCACTCATACTGATATTAAGGTATTGTTCTCAAAATAAACAATATCAAAATCTCATAGATTCGATATTATGTGAGATAATTATGTAAGGTAAAGTCTTTACTGTAAAAATATATAATACTAAATATAGAGTAATTGTTTCTACTTTAGGCACAAGGCCAGCAATTACCCAGTGCATTACTGGTACTTTATTTTATCGACCCCGTAAAGATGAAAGGCAAAGTCAACCTCGGCGGGATTTGAACTCAAATCGTAAAGGGACGTAACTATGCTGGAAAGCATGGCTTCCGACCCTCTACCGATACTGCCAATCCACTAATGTAAATGCTAAAGGGTTAAATAACTAACTTTTTCATCATCAAGCTGATATTTAGGAGATTACTTCATAAAAAGTTCTCTCATAAAATTATGTTGCAAGGCTTTAAAGAACATTTTAAAACAGGCATAGAACCAAAGGTGGGTTTGTATTGGTAATAGAAGGATTGATGTTCAGGATTTGCATGTTTCATATGAGCCTGAGGTCTCAAACACAATGACTCAAAAGTGCCATTACATCCTGGGGAAGAGGCACAGTAAGCCAAATGCAAGACGAGATGGGGGAGGCATGATTTCCACCAATTATAATGCTTACCTACAATGTAGCTGAGAAGTTGCTTCTTTTTTTTTTTTCTCACGGAATGGCGGTATCTCGTCTCAGGAAGGAACCCCACAAAGTGGGGTGACTGTTGCAGCGGGTGTCGCTGGCCAGGAATGCTTTTGCGGTCATGTCTGTAGGGTGCAGCCCAATTACCACTGCGCCGAAGGCCCAGAGCACAATCATCCTCTCCCTCCTCCTCCTCATTTGTCTGTGACACTAGAGCCATTGCCATTCCCCTCCTTTTCATTTTTAAAAATATTTTCTTATTTTACATTCCATTCTAAATTTTTTTTCCTTTTCTATTAAATTGTATTTGCATAATATATTTTTCATCAAAATGTATAATCTTATGATAGTAAGTGAGATTTGCAAATTTGTATAAAATATAACAGGACAAATTTTCTGTTTCAAATTTTCCTTAAGTAGCCACAAAAATGGTTCTGTTTGGGGTGGGTGAAAGATATCTTCTTTTGTGAAAATGGGTATAGTTTTCATTATGTAAATCTCCTCATTTGCTTCATTTCTCCCCATTTGGGGCACTTTTTTTCATGGTACTCCCTGTTTGGGTTTTTAGAGGTTGGAAGGTCTCTGACGTACATCATACACTACAGGAGTAATGACAACTTAATGATACATAATGGTAGTCTATTGAATACAAAATATATACATCATTACTTTACAATATTATACAACATTATTTTAAAATAATTGTTTCTACATTAGGCACAAGGCCAGCAATTACCCAGTGCATTACTGGTACTTTATTTTATCGACCTCGTAAGGATGAAAGGCAAAGTCAACCTTGGCGGGATTTGAACTCGGAATGGCAAGGGCCGTAACTCTATACGTCAAAGCATTGAGTCCGACCCTCTACCAATACTGCCAATCCAGTTTACTTGAAAGTTACCGTATTGTATTGATGATTAAAGCCTTATCTTTAAGATAGCTTACAGTAATTTTTTAAAACATTAACTCATACATATTTTATATATTTTAAATTTTGACTCCAAGGTCTACAGAGAGTTTCTGAACAATTTGACTCTTCTGTCACAATTCAAAATCTTTTTCCTTCTTAAAGCAATAACACCAATTTACAGTTGCTTTTAAAACCTTCACATCCACTTAGATATGTTTTTGATTATTTAAGTGCATGAATCTACATACCAGTTCTGGTAACTGTAAAGATATTTTTTACAGTTTTCATTGGTCCAGCCTTCTAAGTAATTTTCCAATTCTGGCCAGTGACAGAAACTGGCCCTTACAACATCTTTCTTCTTAGGTATCATTTTCAGAGAGGTGTCACATTTCTTCCAATCAGACGACAGCTTTTCATTTACTCCGTACTTCCTCACTGCAGCACTGTTATTTGAAGAGTTCACAAATACAAACACTTTCAGCTTGAAGTATTTATTTCCTATAATATTTATCAACTGAATACAATGGTTTTACAGCTACAGCTGGAGAATACTCTTAGTTCTACTTACAATCTTTGTTAATCTGGTCTGTGGGTAATAAGTGGATAATGTGTATGTATGTATGTTCCCATAACTCCTGATAGAGTCGTAGGGGCGTCATATTGACATATAACGTTTCTTGGGCATTTTAAACCTGGCGGAGCCCATCCCTCTCCAGGCCTGAGTACAGCAGATTTCTTCCAGAGAAAGATAGAAAGTGAGAGAGAGAGGAAATGAGAAAGAGATATAGAGGAAGATTCGGCCCCAGTACTAGACTAGTACTTTTTTATTGACCTCGAAAGGATGAATGACAAAGTTGACCTTGGCAGGATTTGAACTCAGAGAGCAAAGAATCTGAATGAATACCATAAAGTATTCTATCCAACATTCTAATAACTCTACCAATTTGCCAGCTATGGATAATGTGAAAACGCCTACAAAAGCATGAAGACTCTGATGGTCTGTTCATGGACAGGACACCAGTCCATCGCAGAGGTGGGGGTTCATTAAAAGGATGGATGGCAGTCTAATCCGAATATGGATAGTGTAGTCGTGTAGGTGTCACGACAAAAATAAACCCCACCTACACTGTAAAGTGGTTGTATAGGTGTCGCAACAAAAAACATCCATCCTACACAGTAAAGTGGTCATGTAGGCAGTAGCGGACTAGGTCTTAAAATATTGGTTGCCAGTAGATGAAGGGGGCTCAACTACATATAGAATGCTATCATTTAATTTTTATAATGAATAAATAACATTTTCAGAAAATGGAAACAAAACAGTGCAATCAAATTTTTGCGGAAAAATATCTTACCTTCTCCAATAAAAAAATATATTTTGCGAAACCCAGAGACTTTCAATATCACCCTTGGTCTTTCACGCTCACTCAATATATATATATATATATATGTGTGTATATATGGGAGTGTATGTATATGTGTGCATGTACATGTGTATATATAGATTTATATATATGTATATATATATATATAGCATGTTTTCAACTTGTACAAAAATCCCTAGGGATCTAATTGACATTGTATATATATATATATATATATATATATATATATATATATATATATATATATATATATATGTGTGTGTGTGTGTATATATATATATGTATATGTATGTATATGGATATGTGTGTGTGTATATATATATATATATATACCACCTTCATCACTAATTGATTTGACAGATGTGTTTAACCCATTGATACCAAAAATTTGGTCAGTCGTTCCTGTGTATGTGTAAGTATATATGTATAAATGTATATATACACATATATATATATATATATATATATATATGAAAATGTATGACCCCGACGGCAGAGCTCAAGCTGTTTCGTTGGATATTTATATATATATATATATATATATATACACACACATATATACTGTCCGATGATGATGATGATATATATATATGCTTATGTGTGTGTATATATATGTATGTTTGCATGCATGAATGAATATACTAAGCTTTAGATTTAGTAGAATATACAACCACTCATCCCAGCTGTTTGCACTATCATAATTTTTGTTTCTATTAATTCCCTGGGGAATTGGTTGACCAAATGCTTTGCTTAATTGTTTTATTTGTTTGTTTTTTTAATTTATGCTTTCTCTTTTTTTTTAAAGCAAAGCATTAGCCCCTAAAATACTACAGTGGGCCACTGCAAAGCTACCGTGGGCAACCTTGCAGCCTGGCCAATCCGCCACTGCATGTAGATATCACAACAAAAAGCACTCAACCCTCACAGTAAAGTGATTGTATAGGTGTCACAGCAAAAAATCACCCAGCAAACACTGTAAGGTGATCATGTAGGTGTCATGACAAAAAGCACCCAGCCCACACTGTAAATGTGGTTGGCATTAAGAAGGGCATCCAGCTGTACACATAGTCACCTGACCCAACTTGCCTCAAATGGGACAACCCTTCTAATCAATGCTAGAATGGAAGATAGACATTAAATCATGATGATGATGATAACAGACCCCACAGCATCACAGTTAGTCATGTGATGCTGGTTGTACCATTGGCTGTTTGTTTACATCCCTGATGCAAATAGTGGTGGTGTACTATAGTATCTTACTATAATATACATTGCATAACAATATTATGGTATGTGATCTATTAATATTTTATTAGAGAGATTGATTTTAGCTTTAATGTGTTTACAAGCAGACATGATGTCCAACAGCTGTTACCAAAATAATGAGAAGTAAAGTTTTACTGACAAATTTTATAGTTTCTTTACTATACATTATACATAACCCATACAGAGAGGTATTGGAGTTAATGTCTTTATGTAAGTGATGTGGCTTTATTATATGGTTTTATCACAGATTAT
Source organism: Eledone cirrhosa (assembly GCA_964016885.1). Taxonomy (NCBI): domain Eukaryota; kingdom Metazoa; phylum Mollusca; class Cephalopoda; order Octopoda; family Eledonidae; genus Eledone; species Eledone cirrhosa. The sequence goes on along the minus strand of OZ024744.1, from coordinate 65,634,221 downwards.
CATAGCCTATCCTCATTTAGGCCAACATTTTGACCTACCAATAGTCTAATGTATGTTTAGGGGTTGACCTATATGACAGATTAAGGCCTAATCCAGAATTTTTAGCTTAAATCTTGTGGTCGGCTTATATGCCAGGTCAATTTGCAGATTGCAATTTCTTGTATATAATCTGAATAATCTGAAGTATAGAAAGAGTGGTTTCTCTTGTAAATAAAAATGTTAATAAATAATAATTCATACTTACATACACAGGCGTATATATTATTATATGATGGACTCTCCCATCGATATCTGACGTATGAGTGTTCAACAAAAGTTCAGCTCTCTGGATGGCGGTGTCTCATGTGACATTTCAATCCCGCCAGTGACCCACAGACCAAGCCACATAGATCGCAAGAGCAAGAGTTTATGGAGAGCCTTATGAAGGCCTGTTTCTTCGTCCTTGTTTGGTCAACACACAATTTCTCTACGCGACTGGATTCAAAGCTCTTGATCACACTATGGTTACCTTTCTCTCCAGTCCTTTTGGTCCAAAACCTCTGAAAAAAAACACATCAGCACTCTGATGGCACATTCACCCGAAGTTGGTCAGTCTTAGTGATTGGAGTCTGGACAGATTCTAGGGTCCATCATGAAAGTGGTACTTGATTCCTAAATTAGGATTGGTAAGTAGAATTTTGTGAACCATAGCTGCAAGTTATAGGGAGAAAAAGCCTGGAGCAAGTACCTACCTTTGTTGTAAGCCATTGGTGATCAGGAAATCGTCTGATGTGCTGTTTGACATGTCACCTGTTCTACCATGCAGTCCTGTTGAATGCTTTTTTGAGAGCATAGAAGATAAGCAAGAGGTTTCCATTGCATATCCTGTCAATTGTTCCTTTGGCGGCTCAAAACCCTCACTGAAATTCCAGCGACACTTTAAGATGACTAGGAGATGGTTGAGCTGTATTCCAGCAAAGATTTTCCTATGATAAAGAGAAGGAATATGCCATGGTAGTTTCTACAAATGCTGCAATCTCCCTTCTTAAAGACTGTAATGATGAGAGCGTTTTTTAGGTCTGTTTGTTCTATTTGGATTTCCTACATTCTCAGAATGAGGGTTCAATAAACTTGTTCTTAAAGACTGACTACCATTTTGGATGTTGAAGCACTGTTCTAAGAAAATCTGCTGCTACAGTGAAGTTTTTATTTAGAGGAGCGCTGATGTGTTTTTTCCAGAGGTTTTGGATGATCTGGATGTCTGTGAGAATGTTGCTATTGTAATTAGTCTTCAAAATAGATGTCAAAGCTTAGGTTGAACCATACAAATTTTTGATCAGGCATAGAAAGTTCTAATGTCCCTGGCATCTGCTTGTGGTTGAAGCTCTATAGCTTTTTCTACCCACTAGTTGTTTTGAATATTTCTAATCCAAGTTTGACATATCTGCTTGGGATCTTAAAAACGTTTTTTCTTCATGTCTGAGGTTGAGATTTGTTCAAGGGATAGGCAGGCCTCTCTTTTAGTATCAGCTAGTTTCAAGATTTCTTTGTTGTTTCCATCAAACCAATCCTTCTCCCGACGCCAATGATGTTCTTGGCTGCTTCCTGGATGATGTTTCAAATTGTTGTCTATTCCTCTTTTTTGTCCTTGGTGTTGGTAGGGCTGTTTGCCAGCTTGTCTTGGATATATTCTTGGAATCTTTCAGCTTGGTCTTTAACTTTCTATGTCATTTTAGGTGGACTGGTGGATTATGATAAACAAAAATTCTGTGTTGGTGATTAGTGACATCTTTCTTGTTACACAGACCAATTGTGATATAGTCAATCTCATGCTCAATGTAGGTGCATCTATGCTGTTTTAAAGTAGTTTTGGAGCATGGAGTGAGTATTAGTAAAGAAAAGTTCATGCTCTGTGTAGAGTCCAAGTAGTATTTGACCATTTGCATTGCAGTTTCCAGTATCTTGTTTTACCATGATATTCTCCCACAAAAGGTAGTTTTTTATGGTTCTGGCATTGAAATCACCAAGCAAGATGAACTTGTCTTTAGGTGATACTTTGGAGAAAACAGTGTTCAGCTGCAGGTAAAATGCATTCTTAACATCTTCATTGCTATTGAGAGAGGATGTATAGGTGGAGATGAAAGTGACGAAGCTGTATCCAAAAACTGGATTCATAAGTCTCTTATTGATGGGTTGATAGTCCTTCACCAGCCATGTCTTCACAGCAAAGCCAACTCCAAGAGAATGACATTCTCCTACTTCCTTTCCTTTCCAAAGAATGGTGGGTGATGTAACCTGAATCTTGCCTTCTCCTGAAAGTTTTGTTTCATTCAAGGCAGCAATGTTGATGTTCAGTCAAGCCAGTTCTTGAGCCATATGGCTATTCTTCTTTTAGGTTAGCTATCATTTTCTTTTAACCCTATAGCATTTAAACTGGCTGTATTTGCCAGAATTCTCTCACCCTTTTCTGTTCAAACCAGCCTTAACTGGCCATTCATACTGACGTTAAGGTATTGTTCTTAAAATAAATAACATCAAAATCTCGTAGATTCGATATTATGTGAGATAATTATGTAAGATAAAGCCTTTATCACAAAAATACAATAGTATATATAGAGTAATCTAAATGCTAAAGGGTTAAATCAAGCAAAGTTCTGATGTTCCATGTTCTGATTGTCATGATAGTAGAATGACTGACATATTTCTGGTCATTTCGATCACATTTACTAGGTGCAGTTACCTAGCCAGAATTGAAGTGACTTGTGATATTTAGCCAACATTTTCTAGGGCCTTCCCCATTTGAGGTGGGCATCAGTGTACCTATATAGGAGTGCCCAGACACATGTTTTATTTTAAAATATTACATATATATTTTGGTAGGCAAGGATACCATTTTTGAAAAAATGACAATAAAATGAGAAGGAAAATCAATATAGAACAGTAACATTATAATTTCCAAAATATAACAAGAAAATGAGGGAATGGAAGAATGAAAAGAAATGCCAATAAATCTATGAAAATTAATTAATTCATTAATTAACAAAAATCAAACCATTACTGAAAAAAATCTTTGAAAAAGTCAGCTATACCTTATATGAATAAAGATATCGATGCTAATTTTTAGAAAAGTGCGCACCACATTATTATCAGCATCTTTATCATCATCAACACCATCACTATCATCATCATCATCATCATCATCATCATCATCATCACCGTCACCACCATCATAATCATCATCATCATCATCATCATCATCATCATCATCATCATCATTCCAAGGCTAGACAGGTCAAGTAACCATGTCTTGCTCATACCATCCATTTTTGGCTTGTCTTTATAACATGTACCTTTTTGTCATGGCTCCAACAAAGTGGACGAAGTGGGCTGGGTGTTTTTTCGTCATGGCGCTGGCTCAATTTCTTTACAGGATGTACTGGGTGCTTTATGTTGTGGAACTAGCATTACCACCTTGCAGATTGGACTGGATACTTTTTGTTCTGGCACTAGCACCTTATAGGGTGGATTAAGTACATTTATTAAGGCACCCATACTACCACGTTACAGAGTAGGCATAGAACATTTTATCATGGCATAAACACTATCTCATTACAACACTACTTTTGTCTTTGATTAGGCTGAGGATGTTGTGGTGAGAGTGGGGTTGTAAGATGAGAGAGGTTGCAGGCTACAATCTGCTTGCCAGGACAGAGGGATCATTTCACTATAGAAGAGGAAGCATCAGGCCGTGGAAATAGCCTAAAAGAGAGTTAATTGCTGCTGGTAGAGTACTGTAGGATGTGTTTGGTTTTCTAAAGTGGCATGAGTTTATCAAGGAAAGTGAATCCTGGATGTGGGTTAGAGCAGGGAGCACAATAAGTAAATACACATGATGTCTGTATGTGTTTGTGCATATAGGTGTGTGTTTGTAGGTATGGGTGTTATTCTATGTGCGGATCTGTATGTTTGGGGTTATATGTGTACACATGCACATGTTTCTGCATCTATACATATATATAGTTATCACAAGCAAAATTTCTGACCTGCGAGCTGCATACAGCCCATTTGAATTTCTGAATTGCATACCTAATTTCAAAATTATCTTGATATTTTTAGTAGTGCAGCCTGCCTTATGATGAGCTACATTGTATGTGGCCCATTGTTTGTAAACGGTTTCCAATGCCTGCTTTACAATATAAATTATGACAATACATCTCAGCAATGTTACCCCAATGATGTGGGCCTAAACAATATTGGGGAAGCATTCTTTTGTGTGAGGGAGCCCCTATGCAGATCACCTCACAGTTCCCGCAGAGGACAAAATGGAGAAAATGTTGCCCTGGAGGATGAAAGAGGGAGACAGCACTGAAAGCTTGAAATCTTCACTTATTGTGACAGACATCTCAAACCAGGAGGCATTATTATCATCATCATCATTATCATCATCATCATCATCATCTTCATCATCATCATTTTATGTCTGTTGTTCTACGCTTGCATAGGCTGGATGGATCCTTCTTAGTACAGCATCTCTCCACTTGTCACATTCCTATGTCATCTCCTCTGTGAGCTTCAGCAATCTGAGATCAGCTCCACCCACTTCCATTCAGGTGTTTCTCTACTGAGGTTTCCTTCCACAGGGATTACTTGGGACTTCTTTACCCAGTGATCTTCATCCATGCACAACATATGTCCATACCAACACAGCCTCCTCTCCTGTACACCATTTCTGATTCTTCTTTTACCCAGTTTCTACCTCAATTCATCCAAGCTTTGTCCTTCTCACACATTAACATTGCACATCCATTAAAATCTGGCCAGTTTCTTGCTTCATTTCTCTCTATCCTTTTCATATCCTCTCCATTCACTGCCCATGTCTCACTACCACACAGCAGGCACTTTGCACACAGTCATTATACAACCAACCTTTTGTTCATAAGGGGAAAAGTTTTGTTGTTAGAAGGGATAGAAGTTCTGTAAACTTTTTCCATCCTGTCTTTATTCTAGTTACTCTGTTCTCTGAGCACCCTTCTCCACCGCTAACTATATTGCCTAGGTAGCAAAAGCTATGAACTACTTCTATGGATCCTTCCTGGGATTGAAAAAGGTTTATATTATTTATTTTATTACTGTTATTGTAACTCTTATTATCAATTGTCTCTGAACATCTACTAAATACAAAGAACATTGAATTTAAATCAAACATATGTGATTTTGGTTATAGAAATACTGTTAGGTTTGATTTATGGATTGGTTAACCCGTTAGCATTTAAACCGGTCATATCAAGTCAGAATTCTCTTACCTCTTTCTGTTCAAACTAGCTGTAACCAGTCGCTCATACCGATGTTAAGTTATTGTTCTCAAAATAAATATTAAAATTTGATAGATTCGATATTATGTGAGGTAAAGCCTTTACTGTAAAAATATGATAGTAAATATAGAGTAATGTAAATGCTAAAGAGGCAAAAAATTGGTAGTGTCGTTAGAATGTCAAATAGAGTGCTTTATGGTATTTGTTCCAGCTCTCTGTTCTCTGAGTTCAAATCCCGCCGAGGTAATTTTGCCTTTCATCCTTTCCAGGTTGATAAAAAAGGCACCAGCCTAGTACTGGGGTGGATTCTTCCTCTATATCTCTTTCTCATTTCTTCTCTCTCACTTTCTATCTTTCTCTGGAAGAAATCTGCTGTACTCAGAGAGGAATAGGCTTTGCCAGGCATAAAATGCCCAAGAAACGCTGTATGTCAATACGGCACTCCTACAACTCTATCAGGAGTTACAGGACCATACATACAGGGTTAAAATATATAATAGGATTAGTGTTCACCCACTGACAACCATATTTTAGTTCGAAATCTTCACTTCAAATTTATAACTCCTGTCACTGACTGACCTTCAGCTTATAGAGTAGTCTTCTGAGGCATTTTATAGAAAAGACATTTAATAAACATCCAAATGTGTATATATCATTTGTCCTTACCCTCCCACTAACACAGATCTGTAAATCTCAGTTGTATCTGGTCATAATGAAAAGTCATCAGAGATTTTTGAAGTCTGACATTTGTAAGAAGTAGATAGTATAAGTTGTGGGCTTCTTTTTTTGGGATGAAGTAGTAGTAGTAGTAGTAGTAGTAGTAGTGGTAGTAGTAGTTGCAACAGCAGTGTTGCAGTGTTGTTAGTTGTTGTGGTGATGGTGGTGGCTGTTGTGGCAGTAGTGCTTGTGGTGGTAGAGGTAGTAGTAGTAACAGTGGTTGTGGTAGTAGTAGTAGTAGTAGTAGTAGTAGTAGTAGTAGTAGTAGTAGTAGTAGTAGTAGCATCACCACCACCACCACCACCACAACCACTACCACCACAACCACCACAACCACCATCAGCAGTAGCAGTAGTGTTTTTGGTGGTTCTGTTAAGGAGATTAAATTATCAGAGTTTTCATTCATCTTTTATTCATGTATGTGCATGTATGCTACAAGGGTTTGTGGGGCTTTACAACCCCCCCCCCCCCCAAATGTTTTCAATTGAAGCTAATCTAGCTATCAAGTTTAAAGTTCCCTTTCTATCAATTGACTCTTTTTTTTCTATAATAATAAGCTTTCTAAATGAATTCCTTGTTGGTCTACTGAACACAAGCTGAATCTTTACTATAATAACCATTGTGTTGTTTGTACTTCTTGGATAAGGTACCTTACTTTACTTACCTCACACTTCCGAGCTAAAAATATGTGGCCCTTCCTTATACATACACACACACACATTTAAATATATATATATATATATATATATATATATATATATATAAGGAAGGGCCATACATATATATACATAAATAAAATGTAAATACATGCATGTATGCATACAAACATACATACATACATCCATCCATCCATGCATACATACATACATGATGGCTGCCCCCTCGTTATCGAGTATGGCCATTGCACAATATAACATTATTAATAATTATCAATTAATGCCATCGTGCAATGCCTGTGCGTGAAGATATTTTTTAAAGTGAGGAAAGACTGTGCACTGAGCCAATCCCACTCTCTGAGTGACAGTAGCTATAACCCGAAAAGAAGAAAAGATCAACACCATCGGTAACTACTGAGACGCAGGTTTTATGTCGGAGTTATCCCAGTTTCCTGAGTTCCCTTCTCCTAGAAAAATGCCCTGACAAAGGCTAGGGTCCTTCACTCCCAGTGGTTTAACCACGCGATCAGGTATCCAGCCCGATTATTTTTTTGTCCCAGCGCATATATACACATATGTATACATGCATATACATATATACATATACACATATATACATATGTATATACATATTTACACATTTTTGGATGGCCATTGACTCTTATGAATTCTTCCGCCCTTTGTCAGGTTTTGTTTTTTGTGACAGGTTGTACTGGGTTACATGTTACCAGTAGCACTCAAGAGTGAACCAACATACATATATACAGGGTGGGACATAAGTTTGGAAGCAAATAAAAATGCTTTTAATAACAAAACTACTAACTTTATTGACCGGCAACATATATATAATTATACGAAAATATCTTTAAAATATGATATATAGAATTCATTCAAAATAACCAACGCGTGCAGCAATAACAGCCTCTAACCTCTGTTGAACATCTTTCACTGAAGCATACAGCATTTCTTGAGGAATTTCTTTCCAATTGCTCAGTAAAGATGCCTTTAAATCATCGACTGTCTTATGGACTTTTGAACAGGATAGACTATACTGAAAAGTCCATAGGATTCAAATCAGGTGAATAAGGAGGCCACATTTTTTTTTTTACCAGAACCTCAGAAAATGGTCTTTGCACCAAGCTTGTGTGACATTTGCTGCATTGGGAAGTTACTCCATCCTGTTGGAAGGTCCAGAGATAATCAATGTTGGAAGGTCCACAGAATCAAGTGTAGGCTCTAGAATATCGTTTATGTAAGATAGTGAGCTGATTTTTGTCCTTTCTTCCAGAAATATGAGAGGAGACTTCCAAGATGATGAAACAGACCATAACAGAAGCTGGTTTCATCATCATCATCATCATCATCATCATTTTACGTCCTCTTTTCTCTGCTTGCAAGAGTGGGACGGGTCTTATTCAGCACAGCATCTCTCCACTTGTCACGGTCCTTCGTTATCTCCACCGTGAGCTTTAGCGATCTGAGGTCTGTTCTCACCACCTCTGCCCATGTTTTTCGTGGTCTACCTCTACCACGTCTTCCTTCAACTGGCATTTTCTGGCACTTCTTCACCCATCGGTCATCCTCCATGCACATCACATGTCCATACCACCTCAGTCTCCTCTCTCGCATACTACATTCTATCCCTCTCAAACACAGTTTCTCTCTCAACACATTTATGCTGGATCGTTCACGCACATTGACATTGCACATCCAATGGAGTATGCTTGCCTCATTTCTCTCCAGCCATCGCATATCCTCTTCAGTTGCTGCCCATGTCTCACTACCGTGCAGCATCGTGCTCCTCACACAGGCATCATATAACCGGCCTTTCGTATGCAGGGAGAAACTCTTCTTCATCAGCAGAGGAAGCTGCGCCCTAAACTTCTTCCAACCCGTCCTTATTCTAGATGCTATGGCATCGGAACAACCCCCTCCCATGCTAATCTGATCACCTAGGTACTGGAAGCTATCCACCACTTCTATAGCACCCAGCTGCATTTGAAAAATGTGTCTATCAATGCGACTTCTACTGTCTAATTTCCCTGTACATCTACTGCATACATATTTCTCCCTACCTGTTAGTTTGCCTGCTGTCCCACTACATCTCTTGTGTACCCAGGATCTGGATTGTGTGCATTTTATAGAATTTATGCAAGTTCCTTTTCTGCATATTGAACATGGTCATTTCCCTGACGGAATCAGAGTTTTGTCCTCTTTTCTACTCATCAACACTTTTGTCTTAGCTAGGTTCACTCTTAGTCCTCTTGCTTCCAACTGCTGTTTCCATAGCCAGAATTTATTCTCTAGCTCCTCTACCGATTCTGCTATAAGATTATGCTATAAGAACCAGCATAGAGAAGTTCCCATGAACAGTCAGTCTTAAACTCCTCTGTTATGGCTTGGAGGACTATAATGAACAAGAGCGGGCTGAGGACCAAACCTTGATGTACTCCTACTTGTATCTGGAATTCCTCACTAAACTCCATTCCTACCCTCACTTTACTGACAGCACCTCTGTACAAAGTTTGCACTGTCCTCACAAGCCATTATTCAACACCTATTTTCCTTAGGGACCACCAGATGACAGATCGGGGTGGTACCCTATCAAAGGCCTTCTCTAGGTCAACAAAGGCTAAGTAGTGGCTTATTCTTCTCTAAGAACCTCTCTTGTAATTGTCTCACCATCTGTTGTACTTTTCCCAGACACAAAACCAAACTGCATCTCATCTAGTTTGACCCTTTCTCTAATTAGTTGTGCTAATATCCTTTCTACCACTTTCACAACCTGATCCATCAGTTTTATGCCCCTATAATTGCTCCTCTCCAGAGCATCCCCTTTACCGTTGTAGCAATTTATGAGAATACTGCTGCACCAGTCTTTGGGTCTGACACCACCATATATAGCCTGATTGATGATGCGTGCAACCAGTTTTGTGCCTACATTCTCTGATGCCTTCAGCATCTCAGCAACTATCCCCGATGGTCCAGCAGCCTTACCATTTTTCATTTCCTTAATCGCCTCTTTGACCCTATATTTGTCAATCTCAATAGCTGGTCCCTCTGTCGGATCTACTGAGGGTAATTTTTCTCTCTCCCATTCGTTCTCCACATTCATCAGTCTCTCATAATGACATTTCCAGGCCTCCTTTTTCTGATCATTCGTGACACTAAGTACACCGGCATCATTCCAGACACATTTATCTCCAACAACATCCTGATTTGCATTGACACATTGCCTTGCAATGTGGAACACCACACACCTCTGATCTTCCTGTCGCAGAACACTGGCAAACCTCCTACTCTCAGCCTCCCTGTGTGCTAAGTACACCTGACGTCTAGCTTCTCTCTTAGCGGCTGTATGTCCTTCTCTACTCCCACCCTTTTTCCAAGCCTTCCATGCTAGTCTTTTGTCTCTAATGGCCTTATCTACTGTGCTGTTCCACCACCAGGTCACTCTCTGTCTGGTTGGAGCAGAGCTCCAACCACAAGTTTCATCAGTAGCCTGCAGTAAGTTGTCACGTAAGAAATTCCAGTTATTATCTATGTCATATGTCTCTAAATCGTCTTCCTTTTTGTCATACACATCTTGAAGGGCTTTCCTAAATTTGTATTTTAGTGAAAGGTCTTTTAGCTTCTAGACCCTTCTTCTTCACCCCTTCCTGTATGTCTCATTCCATCTCTTGCTTACTGAGATATCACTAACAACTAACCTATGCTGTGGAGTACATTCTTCCCCAGGGTATGCCTTGGTATTAGACACCAACTACCCGTCCCGCTGCCTAACTAGTAAGAAGTCAATCTGGCTTATGTGCTCACCTGATTTGTAGGTTATTAGGTGGTTGGCCGGTTTCTGGAAGTTAGTGTTGCAAATAGTCAGTGTACTTGCATCACAAAATTCAAGAAGTCTCACTCCTATGACCATTAAGTCTCCTGCTAGCATAACGATGTCTCCGTCCTCTGTCATTGCGGTTGTTTGTAAAAGTTGCTCGTAAAAGCAGTCTTTCTCTTCTTTGCCTAGGCCTGCTTGGGGAGCATAGGCAGAGATGATTGTCAGTAGTCTCCTGCCTACAACTAATCTAAGCTTAATTATTCGATTACTAACTCGAACTACCTCTATTGTCTTATTGATCCATCTCTCAGCCAGGAAAATGCCTACTCCCCCTAACCCATCATCCTTACCTACCCAGAAAAGCTTATAGCTAAGATTTTTGCCTGCGACTAGTCTCGCAGAGGCACCTCTCCATCTCACCTCTTGCACACAGCACACATCCACATGCCTTCTCTCCAGCATCTCCGCTATTTCAGCAGATCTACCTTTGAGAGTGCCAACATTGTATAGAATACAGATGTTTGGTCAACACTGGTTGCTGATGCTTATTTTTCTAATTACTCAATCATTTCTTCGGTTGTGTGTCTGCTCAACAGTGAAAATCTTTTCATCTGACCAGGCAATGGTCATCCAACACACATGAAAGATGTTAAACCCTTTAGTATTTAGACCAGCTGTATCCGGCCAGAATTCTCTCACCTCTTTTTGTTCAAACCGGCTGTAACTGGCCACTCATACTGATGTTAAGGTATTAATTTCAAAACTCATAGATTCCATACTATGTGAGATAATTATGTGAGATAAAGTCTTTACCATGAAAATACAATAGTATATATAGAGTAATCATCATCATCATCATCATTGATTAACGTCCATCTTCCATGCTAGCATGGGTTAGACATATCCCATTTAGAGGCAAGTTTTGTCGGGTGACTGTCTCGCTCATATAGGGGTGTTTCTGGCTGGTTTTCTATGGTTGGATGCCCTTCCTAACGCCAACCACATTCACAGTGTGGGCTGGGTGCTTTTTGTCATATATTTTATACATCCACTTTACAGTGTGGGCTTGGAGGGAGGAGGGGTTCTTTTGGTGGGGGGTGGGGGCATACTGTACATATGCTTCAGCTTGTGATCCTGGGGAGTTGGGTCTTCTGTATTACTGCATATCGCCAGAGATCCCGGTCATGTGTCATCTCCTCTGGGAGGTGCAATTGGGTAAGGTCGGCTTTTATCACCTCATCCCAGGTCTTCTTGGGTCTCCCCACTCCAAGGCTTCCAACAACTTTGAGCGTTCTGCACTTTTTTATGCAGCTGTCAACCTTCATACGCAACACATGTCTATGCTAATGCAATCTCCTCTCCTGCACACAGCATTTGATTCCTCTTATGCCTAGTTTCCCTCAGTTCATTTATGCTTCGCCATTCTCGTATATTACTATCACACATCCATCGGAGCATGCAGGCTTCATTTCTTTCCAATCTATGCAAGTTTTGGGGCCAAGTACTCTCCGCGCGATGAACCCTTCTCAATACAAAACTACATTTTGGAGCCTGGGACTGGATACATAATTCAATTTATTTATGTCATACACATTTCTGCTATGTTTGCACATTGTTAGATAATCATAATTTAAGCTAGCATAGCTACACAAAAAATTGTATGAAGTTGCTGATATATTTAAGTTCCATCACAACGTATGGTTGCATACCTAAAAATAATAAAAACCCAGGTGGTGCCACCCGTAATGCAGAGAAGCAAAAGATATCTAAATACTGAGACTTGATTGACCATTTTCCTTTTTGTGCTGGTCACTGTTGAGACATCTGGTGTCCTTGGTCTCTGAACTGCTGTTTTCCTCTGAAAAATTGAGAGGAGTGCATCCTGCTTAAGGAAGGAGCTCTGTGAAGTGGAGTTTCTAACGGAGCATGTATCACAGACTGTTCTCTGTAGCAATGCTTTCGCCATTTTCTCCACGGAGCACAGCTGAGATATACCACCTAGACACGAGTGTAGTCTGCTGCTCCCCCCCCCCCCTTACTTTGAATTGGCAGTATCGATAGAGAGTCGGACGCTATGCTTTGACGCATAGAATTACGGCCCTTGCCATTCTGAGTTCAAAACCCGCCGAGGTTAACTTTGCCTTTCATCCTTACGGGGTCGATAAAATAAAGTACCAGTAATGCATTGGGATAATTGCTGGCCTTCTGCCAATAGTAGAAACAATTATTTAATTCTTTTTTTTTTATTACAAACATTATGTAATTTAATTGAAATTTGTTCAATAAAGATTTTATAATTGAAAACCGGACTACGAAATTCGTTTCTCAAAGCAACCTTTTCTTTAAAGATACCAAAGATGATTTCTCTGTCTGTATAAATGTATGTGCATGTGTATGTGTATGAGTATGTGTTTATATATATGTATGTATGTGCCTGTGTATGTTTATGTATGTTTGTATGTATGCATGCATGTATGTATGTACGTATTGTGTGTGTGTGTGTGTTGTAATGTTAGTATTTTCCGACCAAAATTGTTCTTGTGGACATTTAGTTCCAGGTCAACTCTGAACAAAAGCGTTCCACTCGTGACTATCGCATGTTTTTCTTTCAGACATAGTTTCTAGAATCACATTACCCAAAGTATTCTTCACTTAGGACAGCAAACTGAGAAATTTGACTGCTATTCCTAGCAGATTGAATGAGCAGATAAAGTCTCGTTAAACCACTCGTATAATAAATGGTGGCAAAAAAATATATATATATATATATAATCATATATATATATCCAGTCTAAAGTCCAGTTATCGCTAAGTAAAGAAAAAAATAAAAATAAAATACAGTTTCAACATTATGAATGAATTAACTAAGATTTTCAACAATTTCTTTTTGTTTTATTTGCAAAAGGGGAAAAAAATTCACCATGAATACGATCTTTCATTTCCAATGCTGAGAGTTACAATATATTTTGAGAAAGTGAAAGGTGTAGTCATAGAAAAAGTTTGGAAACCATTGCAAACGAAAAACAAGCTTCTCTATTCTTCATTTTAATGTGATAGTGGAAGGAAATCTCATTCGTTTAAGCATTCAGCTTCTTAAAGAGTGTTACTAACATACACAGACCCTTCTTATAAAATCAAAAAAGGAATTATGAATAAAAGTAGTGTTAACAAATTGAAATTAAGAAGAATGTTACTCTAAATATAAAACATCCAACTTTATCACTAACTTAAATTTGAGTGTGTGTGTGTGTGTGTGTGTGTGTGTGTGTGTGTGTGTGTGTGTGTGTGTGTGTGTGTGTGTGTGTGTGTGTGTGTGTGTGTATGTCTCTGTGCGTGCGTGTATATGAGTGAGTGAGTGTGTCTGTGTGAGTGTGCGCGCGCGCTCTTTCTCTCTTTACTACACGAATATAAAGTTATATAACTTATATGAATGACAAACTCCTTCGTTACAAATGTAAGAGATAGACGTAGCCAAGACGTCGAAGAAATAGTTAAAATTCTAATAGAGTTTGTTATCTATGACTACTATTTTGGGCGTACACCACATATGATGAGTACGACACAAGTTAGTAATGTTCCAGACAGTGTTTACTTAGAAATGAAATAAAAACGATTAAAAAAACCCATACTGCCTGTAAGAATATTAGAAACAAACAAGGTAGGTGACTCATGACAAATAAGAAATAATGAAGAAATTCTTAATAAATAATATTTGTTTATATTATTGTTACAACTAACAATAATAATTTTTAATACACATACACGGTCAGAAATATGGAAGGAGTAATATAATAAATTATATCGATGCTATTACTTGACTTATACTTTATTTATCGACCTTGATATGATAAAAACGTAAAGGGACATAACTTAATAGCGCAAGCCAGTAATAATAATTTCTGACACAAGGAAGAGAGAGGACCACACATTTAGGGAATGGGGTTATGATCAATTACATTCGTCGTATTTAAATGGTATTTAATTTACCAGTTCAAGAAGGATTGACTAAAAGCAAAATTACTAAATTCTGGCAGCATCATTAAAATAAATAGTTTTCCTATATTTACGTCTTTATCCCCCCCTCTCCCAATAAAAAAACATTCCTCAAAGTTCAAAAGTTGAAGTTCACTGGTTTTTATCTATTTTGGGGTCCGATAAAATAAATACAAATAGTTTAGCAGCAGGTCAAATGTGATCCAGAATACATATGATCAAAGACATTCCTGCACTAACAATCCTGTCTTTTCTTTTTATTTTCGAGTATTGTGTTGTCTGCAACTATGTTACCCAATGCATCATTTTTTTGTGTGTTTTTTAAAGATAGTAAGATGCGATCTGAGGAAATGTAACTGTTATTTCTAGCAGATCATGCTACCACTTAAAGGCTTCTTCGTTGGCTCATAAATAAATACCAGTCGATCTAATCGCCTGTCCCCATTAAAAACATTTTGACTATATAAAAAAAAAAGAAAAGAAAAATAAAGCAAAACAAAAGACTAGTAGTTTAACCCCGTTCAGTCCGAACGAGTAGCTCTACAACCAAAGGAATTCCTGTCTTTACAATCTCGTCTTTTTTCGATATCCACAGAGCACAGGACCATATTATTTAAAACGTTCTTTCCTAAGACGGTGATTTGAGGAAAACTGGGTAGTTATTTCTAGCAAGTGGAGCGAGCACATTGTAGGAAAAAATAAACGCTTAATGAAATTTCTCATGTAAGATAAATTCGTATTTCACGTAAGAGAAGAGATTTCGGGTCCTGTCTGAACTTTTCTCTCTAAGACGAAACATGAATTTATCTAAGAAGTTTTACGAAAGAAACTAGTTAGGCTCTATTCATTCTATCGTGGTAGTAAATTAGTCATATATTGATAAAAGTAGTTAAGTATTATTTCTTTCTACGGTCTGATTATTTAAACATTATATCAGAATAGAGCGAGGATACAGACTGTTGCTTACAGTTAGGTAAGAAGTAATATATAGGAAATATCTGAGAAAAAACTATACAAGGATTCACGAAAATAGAGTGTATAAGTGTGTAGGAGTGAAGTAAAACACTTGAGTTACCCAGAATTCTTTATTAAACATTAATGAGTCACTTTGTTTTTGTTTTCTTTTCTTGTTTTATTTATTTATTTATTTATTTATTTATTTATTTATTACCTTGTTCTAGCATGGCCACAGCCCATATTAAGGAATATGAAAATGAATGTGAGTGAGGTGTACACACACACACACACACACATATATATATATTATATAGATAAATTATGTATACACACATACAAAGTGTCCCTAAAAACTGTATACACACATCAACAGCATTCTAATAAATATTGCCTGTACAGGTAATCAAAGTGTGTATACATTTTTTGGGACACCCTGTATATATATATATATATATACTGCCAAGACTGGAATTGAACCATCAGCACAGTTGAGGTATGGCAGACATCAATTTATTTTATCTGATGAGGACGTACTGAGGAAACAGCACAGTACCTTTGAAATATATATAATAAAATATATTTGATCACATGAATGTCTATATTTATTAATATTTTGAATTAATATATATATATATATATATATATATATATATATATATATATATACTTCGTTTTTGAATTTTTTTTGCAAGATTTCCTATCTGAAAACGTGTGTTGAAACAGATATTGTTATACTTTGGGAGGGTCATGTTGCCAATTTATTATATGTGTGTGTGTGTGTGTGTTAACATAATGCCGTTATGTGAATTTCTGTGGTGTTAGCCAGTCGTTACGTAACGGTAACTTTGGCGGACACGCCTTCAGCTTACGGCGTTACAGACACACTAATTTAAGGTATCAGAACGTATATATTATCATAATCTATAATGTATGATATTTGTGTTTCTCCGTAGAAAAGCTCAATGGTCTTTTTTCCAGCGCATCAATAATTCAAATTTAGGGATATATGTATATATACATAGAGAGAGGGGGAAAGAGCCATGTATCGTTTGAGAATCACATAGTATTTTGTACACACACAAAGCACATATTTAGTTAAAATGCGTACTTCAAAGTGGAAAAAGGTTCTTCTTTACTTATGGCGCCATTTCATGATTATAGGAACCACAACTTAAAATCGATCTAAGCCATCGATCATCGACTATCGATTTTAGTAAGTTATGGGAGACGCGAATCAATCATCAGAGGAATTTGCGCCTTTAAATAGAGTTGCAATAAAGTATAGAGTACAATATATTTATCAACATCTCCCAGAATCTAAATTTGAATTTATATATATATGTGTGTGTGTGTGTGTGTGTGTGTAGCGAAACCTGTCTACGCCTCGAACCCTGGGTGACACCTAAAGGTCAAATTCTAGGTCACTACCCTTTTGGCGTTAACAAGTTGATCCGTTGGCGATCCCTCGAGGCAGGGGACAGAAAGCTGGGGATATAAATAGCCGGTGGAAGAGAGAATTCAATCATGACGAGGACTACTACCACCGACTGCAACCACCAACAAACATTATCTGCTCGCTCATTGTTTTCACAGCAACAACAAAATAACATTGTCAACCTTTGCAACTCGTGGTAACATATTTGTTGTTCTTTTTGACTGAAGTGGAGTAAATATTATATCAACAGTAAACTAGTTATTCGAGTTATTTCTTCTAACGATAACTATTAACTTTGCTTCGCTTCAATTGGTGACCCGACTTTAGAACACAGTTTTCTGAACCATCTATAATTACCAACGATAATCACGCAACAATATGGAACAATCACCAGCATCATCGTTCATATAAGCAATATAAGCGTTCATATAAGCGGATACCGACAATCTGGCCTCATGATCCTACCATTTGGTTCAGATTCATCGAGACCCAATCTGAAACGCACTATATTTCGGCAGACAGGACCAAAATTTCCCATGTTGTCGGGGCGCTTCCTCCTGAGAGCCTGCAGCAGATCCGGGATTTGCTTACAGCACCACCAGGCACATATTCTTATGTCACATATAGGTTCGAGCTTATAAAGCGGACGTCCGTCTCGCAGCAGCAACAAATTAATCAACTGCTTTATTCAGAGGAGTTAGGCGACAAGAAACTGTAGGAGTTCCTAAGACGCCTAAAGCAACTATTAGGAGAAATGCCCAATGGAGCTGGCCATCTTCAAACAGCTGTTCTTACAAAGGCTGCCACCAGCATTAATTTGTGAAATATCCACCCCAATCGAGGAGCTGGCGGATTCAGCCGATAGGATCATGGAGGTGGCAGCACCATTGTCACTCGTGACCCAGGACACACACACAAATCCCATAGTAAGCTCTTTTTCTTCCCCTCTTTCTTCCTCATTTTCTAATTCTTCTCCTTCGTCTTCTGTTTCGGAGGTGGTGGCGCTCGAGGCTCGGTTGGAAGAACAAGCCGAGCAACTGAATGCTCTTATGGCTAAACTACAGCTACAATCACGCAGCAACGCTAGCTCAACTCGATGCGATTCCCATCAGCGTCCGCGAGATCCGAGTCGTACCCGGGCAACCGATCCCATGTGCTATTAGCACAGTAACTTCGGCGAAAGGGCCCGTAAATGCCTATTGCCCTGTTCTTTTAGGTGGGGTTTCCGTTATGTGCCGGGAAACGACGTGGCCAGGTAGTAACGGCGGCAACTACACCTGGCTCTTCCAAACCTAGTCGCTTGTTCTACATTAGCGACCGATCAACCGGTGTTCGTTTTCTGGTGGACACCGGAGCTGAGGTTAGCGTTATACCATCATCCCCGGTGTCAGGCAGTAAGAAACCCACAAGAGTCCTTCTCAAGGCAGTGAACCATTCTGCTATACCCACATGTGGAGAAAGTCCTTAACCCTTGATCTTGGGCTCCAACGAGTTTTCCAGTGGGTTTTTGTCATCGCAAAGTTGCCGACTCCGATCCTAGGAGCGGATTTCTTACACCATTTCGGTTTCCTGGTGGACGTTAAACACAGCAGACTGATTGATTCCACCACGGGCTCCAATATTCGCGGCATCAGCACCAAAACACCCTCCCTCAGCCCCCCCCCCCTTTTTTAACCCAGTGCAATCCGGCAGATACGACGCTATCCTACGCAGGCACCTTGACGTCTCGCGCCCAATTTTAACAGTCGGCCGGTGACCCACAGTGTTACGCATCATCTCGTGACTGAGGGCCCTCCGGTATCTTCTAAACCAAGGTGACTCGCTCCTGACCGCGCTAAGATCGCTAAAGCAGAGTTTGATCATATGCTGGAACTGGGCATTGTTCGTCCATGCAGTAGCAGTTGGTCTTCCCCCCTTCACACTTGGTTCCCAAGAAATCTTTGGGTGACTGGCGACCGTGTAGAGACTCTCGCTTTCTTAACACGCGAACCAAACCCGATAGGTATCTGGTGCCTCACATATAGGAGTTCTCTGCTAACCTACACGGAGCTAGGGTCTTTTCAAAAATCGACCTCGGGCGGGTGTACAACCAGATTCCTATTCAACCTAACGACATTCCGAAAACGGCCATTACAACTCCTTTCGGCCTTTTCGAGTTTCTTAGAGTGCCATTTGGTTTACGCAATGCTGCATCGACCTTCCAGCATTTCATCGACACAGTAGTACGTGGTTTACCCTGTGTCTACGCGTATATTGACAATGTGCTGGTAGCCAGCACATCCCACGAGGAACACGAAAGGCACCTACAACTACACTTCGTGCGTTTTTCTCAGTTTGGTGTCATCACCAACCCCAGTAAATGCCTTTTCGGTGTTTCTTCCCTTGAGTTTCTGGGACACCACATCGACGAGCGAGGAATCTGCCCCCTCTACGACAAAGTTAAGTCAATGTGAGAGTTTCCCACTCCTACGTCACTGAGGAAAGTACGTGAGTTCCTTGGCCTCATAAATATTTACCGCCGGTTCATTCCTTGCTGTGCAGAGTCTCTTCAGCCGCTAACAGACATCCTACGGCAGTGCAAACGGAACAACCAGCTTATCACTTTCGATGACGCACAAGCGGCCGCTTTTCTGAGAGTAAAGCGGACCTTAGCAGAGGTCACAATGTTAGTTCATCCCAAACCGGACGTACCGCTTGGTCTGTTCGTTGATGCATCGGATGTCGGGGTCGGTGGCGTCCTCCAACAATGCGTGGCAGCCAATTTCTTTCTTCTCTAGGCGACTCAAACCGGCCGAAACAATGTACAGCACATTCGATTGGGAACTTTTGGCAGCGTACCTCAGTGTGAGCCATTTCCGGCACATGTTGGAAGGTTCGGTGTTCTCTATTTACACGAACCATAAACCTCTCACGTACGCTCTATATTCCAAGCCTGACCGCCACTCACCTAGAGAAGTGCGCCACCTGGATTTTATATCCCAGTATACTACGGATATTCACCACATTAAAGGTTCAGACAACTCTGCGGCCGACGCCCTTTCTCGCGCACGCTTGGGTGCACTGCACACCTCCTTTCCCATCAGCCTCCGAGACATCACCACCGCTCAACAGACGGATGGGGAGCTCCTCAAACTCCGAAATTCTTCATCTTCTTCTTCCTTGTTTTTCAAATTCCTCCCTCTGCCCTTTTCTTCTGATGTGATGTGTCTACGGGTCACGCGCGCCCTTATGTGCTCCTACAGCATCGACGTTCGGTTTTTTTCTGCGCTGCACAACCTATCGCATCCTGGAGCCAACTCTACCCTGAAATTATTAACAGCCCGGTTTGTTTAGGTTGGTGTGGACAAGGATGTCAGGGAATGGGCCAGACGTTGCGTCCAGTGTCAGAAGGCGAAGATTCACCATCATATCAGAACTCCCCTCGGAACCTTCGCAACACCGGATGCACGTTTCCAACACGTACACATCGATATCGTTGGACCACTCCTCCTTCTCAGGGTTGCACGCACCTTTTGACCTGTGTGGACAGGTTCTCCCGGTGGCCTGAGGCCATTCCTCTTTCCGACACCACAACCGAATCTATTGCCAAGGCGCTAATACAGCATTGGATTTCGCGTTATGGCACACCTTCTACCATAACAACGGACAGAGGTGGCCAGTTCGAATCAAACATTTTTCAAGAATTGACACGCCTCCTAGGTTGTAGTCGAACACGTACAACAGCCTATCACCCTGTGTAGCTAATGGTATGGTGGAATGTTTCAATCGGCAATTAAAATCGGCTCTCAGAGCCTATGTCAACTGTTGTTGACATAGGCTCATCCTTCTTGGAATTCGCTCCACCGTAAAGGAAGGACTTGGTTTTACGCCGGCTGAGATGGTTTATGGCACGACATTAGTATTACCCAGGCAAATGATTGCCCTTGAGTCTAAATACCCCGCAGATCCAATGAACTATATCCATCGCTTGAGGACTTACATGGCAAACCTACCATCGGTTGCCCCACGCCCTCAAAACATCACTACGCAAGTTCCATCCGACCTACAGCAATGGACACACGTTTTTGTCAGAAGGGACACTATCAAGGCTCCTTTGCAACCACCATACTCGGGGCCCTACCAAGTACTCAAAAGGACACCCAAGCATTTCATTTTGGACATTAATGGAATGAGGGATGCTGTCTGTCGACCGTTTAAAAAAAGCTCATGTGGATTTGGATGACCCCTCATCATCAGATCAAGTTAACCCAACACACCGGCAATCCGAACTCCATGCCAAAAACAAGCACTAGATCCGATCGACGTGTGTACAGGCCATCTCGCTATGCTCAATATGGCAAGTAACATTCCTCATCTCATCGATAATTTGTTCATTTTCATTTAATTGTTTACTGGTCTTATCTTATAAAGAACATATAACAAAAAAATGTAAAAAATGTAACATTTAAAATTAAAAATATAAAAAAAATGTAACATTTAAAATAAAAAATGTAAAAAAATGTAACATTTAAAATAAAAAAATGTAAAAAAATGTAACATTTAAAATAAAAAAAAAAAATCTATATCTGGAGATGTTAAAAAAAATAAAGTTGTGATGGAGACTTTATGGACATGAACAACAACTAGTGTGTGGTAGGAGAGAAACAGAGTTGAACTAATATAAACTTTTTTTTCTCTTTCTCTTTCGCTAACTTTTCAATTATCGATCGCCGCTCCCGCATCGATCTAGGCGAAACCTGTCCACACCTCGAACCCTGAGTGACACCTAAAGGTCAAATTCTAGGTCACCACCCTTTTGGCGTTAACAAGTTGATGCGTTGGCGATCCCTCGAGGCAGGGGACAGAAAGCTGGGGATATAAATAGCCGGTGGAAGAGAGAGAGAATTCAATCATGACGAGGACTACTACCACCGACTGCAACCACCAACAAACATTATCTGCTCGCTCATTGTTTTCACAGCAACAACAAAATAACATCGTCAACCTTTGCAACTCGTGGTAACATATTTGTTGTTCTTTTTGACTGAAGTGGAGTAAATATTATATCAACAGTAAACTAGTTATTCGAGTTATTTCTTCTAACGATAACTATTAACTTTGCTTCGCTTCTTATATATATACGATATTAACAAATGGAAACTATATTTATAAAACCATATCTATTTTATTATACATATTTCAAGGATACCATGTTAAATTATGGTATGCTTTCATCAGACAATATACAATATATACCAGTTTTATAAATAAATATTGACATACCCTTTCAAAATGCAACCGTTACTTTATCCCTGATGTCTTCCAAAAGTAACGGTTGCATTTTGAAAGGGTATGTCAATATTTATTTATAAAACTGGTATATATTGTATATTGTCTGATGAAAGCATACCATAATTTAACATGGTATCCTTGAAATATGTATAATAAAATAGATATGGTTTTATAAATATAGTTTCCATTTGTTAATATCGTATATTTACTCCAAATACTTGTCGAGTGCTTTATATCAGTTATAAAAATATTTGCTTGTTGTATCCCAACAATTTAAATAGAACTTTTGCATATATATATATATATATATATATATATATATATATATATATATATATATATATATATATATATATATAGAGAGAGAGAGAGAGAGAGAGAGAGAGAGAGAGAGAGAGACCGTGACGCTAAGCGGTTTCGACTTGTGTGACACAATTTTACATATCTCAATACCCATTCCGCATCTCTCCATGCATTTAGTACTCCCATGATCAGTGGTCTCCCGGATCTTAGCACCACAAAATCTCTCTGTCCCTCTCTCCATATATATATATATATATATATATATATATATATATATATATATATATATATATATATATATATATATATATATATATATATATATATATATATATATATATATATATATATAAAAGGAATATAAAGATAGTGTTCTACTTTAACCTACTTCAATTTATTTAATAAGCTGAACTTATAGACATTTCCGTGGTGACTGCCAGTCGTTACGTTATATTAATTATGTCAGACACGACTTCATCTGACGCCATGTTACAAGTAATAAAAGAGTTACATAAAATTTGTGATCATGATGGACTGAAGAACTTAAATGTTCAATACTCAGAATTCATCCCACATATATTAGTATAATCTTAGATTCTCTCTACTCATCGATGGGCATGGTCTAAATGCCTGCTAGCCATCCACCTAAGTCTACTGACCATTATCTTGGACAGTATCGGTAGAGAGTCGGACGCCATGCTTTCCAGCATAGTTACATCCCTTTACGGACTGAGTTCAAATCCCGCCGAGGTTAACTTTGCCTTTCATCCTTTCGGGGTCGATAAAATAAAGTACCAGTAATGCACTGGGTAATTGCTGGTCTTGTGCCAAAAGTAGAAACAATTATCTTGAATAAGGGATTTACTGACAGATATCATATCATCCAACAGTGCCTCGGCCTTCTGCTATCAGCAATGGTAATTAAAAAATGTTAAATTTGTTGATAACTTGGTCAATATATTGCATTTCCCAAGTGAAATATTCTTCCTCCCGTGTAGGCTAAATGGTCAGCTTCCAGTCAGATATATATATACATGCGCATATAGATGTATGCACACACGCAGGCAGACACACACACACGCGCATATATATATATATATATATATATATATATGCATATATGTATATAAACATCTGCACATATATATGTGTGTGTGTGCACGCGCGCGTGTATCATCATCATCATCATCATCTTCGTTTATTAAATAGTGGTAGTTAAGACGAGGTTATTCATGTGCCTTCGTCAGATGCTAAACAAAGTAAATTTGTATACATAGAAGAAAAACGTTCTTTATGTAAACATGAAAACCTTAGGCACTATTCCAGCGAAATAATTAATATGTAAGCTCGGTGTCATCCGTTATACCATGTAAGTCTAGGTATACATTTTTTTGACAACAGTAAAAGCGCATCATGAAATAGAGAAGTGAAGTGAATAATAGACACTATTATGTACAAAGCATAATATTGTAAAAGTTATGACATCACTTAATGTATGAACATCAAGCTTGAAACGATAAATTATACAATGTCAAATCTATAACTTAACTTAGTAATCTGTTAGAAATTGTTGGTTGTGAAATATACAAAATGATATTGTTAGTCTCAAGGAAGCGTACCTTTTGTTTCAAGTACAAAGAGTAAATTAAAATCCGAATGAGCCGAATTACAAAAGATAAGTCTTGTCTCACTTAATCACGAAAATTGACACAAATAACCGAAACTTTTTTAATGTCTCCAAAGGCCCCAATATCGATTTTTGAAAGCCTTTGTAGATCATGTACAGGTTTTGTACAAGGAGAAGCTCTGTAAAAAATTTCAAAGAAATCGCATGAATGGTTTAGAATCTATGAGCCCTCATTAAAAATTGTTCACACACACATACACACACATACATACAGAAAACTTCGTCTTTATATATATATACAGATATATGCAAGTTTAGAAGAAATACTCTGTAGCGTCGCAAAATCCTGCAAATCAAATTGGAGATGAAATGAAACGATACAAACGAAACGAATAAACAATTTGCAGGTTGAAAGTGAAGCTGCTATTGGCAATATTTAATGAACAATAACAAACACTGTTACTTTCATAACTTTTATTAAGAAATAACTTACGTCGAAGTTATTTTAACAACGCATGGAAACAACAAAGAGTCAAAGTGTAGTTGTGTCATGTATGTGTGATTGGTTTTGCGTGAATGCTGTACTAGTTTGAAAAGATGCTTGCAACTAACCTTTGCTGGAATCGAACGGGAATATGACTGTCCCGGCTTGCAGGCCGAAAGGGCCGACCCATCGGGTCGGAGTGTGTATCTGTTGGCAACTACAATGTTCTGGTGGCAGAAACAGTTGGAACTGGTCTGACTACTGGGCAGTAGAAAGTAGACTATTTATGAGAATCCTGTAGTCGTTGACACTAAGCAGATGGCCTAAGAAAACTGTATTCTTCTTGACAGTTTGACGACTTGAGGCCCCCAAAACAAAGTAGCGCATAAATGAAATCGCTTATCTATTCCGAGTTCTTGAGGTCGTCTGTGGTTAGATATATTTCGCCAACCGGGGAAACAATGATTCAAATTTCGCAGCTGGTCATGTTGCCAGTATGCCCCCCCCCCCCAACCCCCCGCACAAAAAAAAACAAAACAAAAAAAACACGCACTAAATGATTTTCACTTTGTGGTATAGTCTCATAACTCCCGAGTCGTAGAGGTGCCATGTTGACACACTCGTACGGCGTTCACCAGGCCTGAGTACAGCAGATTTCTCCGGAGAAAGATAGAAAGTGAGAAAGAAGAAGCGAGAAGAGGACCTCGAAAAGATGAAAGGTGAAATTGACCTCGGCAGGCTATGAACTCAGAGAGCGGGGAACCAGAACGAATCCCACAAAGCATTCTATCGACTCTGCTAACACACACACACACACACACACACACACACACACACACACACACACACACACACACACACACACACACACACACACACAATCTTTTTCTTCTTCTTCTCCCACTTATTCCTGAGACGGTTGTGGGGGTAGAGACCTCAAACACTCCTTCCAGCAGGTCCTGTCAGAAGCAACCGTCTCCAACTGATCCGGCTGGATCCCCAAGCGAGACCAGCCAAGCCCATGGATGTTAACCTTGCCCGGGGTCTACTCCTGGGTCTCCGTAAAATCTGTCCAAAGATTCTTTCCTGAGACATTCTAACCTCGTGCCCATAGTATCGGAGTTGTGATCTCTCAAGTCAGAGAAGTAGCGGCTCTACTTGGATTGACTCTCTGGAACCCCATTTCGGCTGCTTGTATTCGCGATCGTATTCTTTCGGTCATTACCCAAGATTCATGACCATATGTAAGGGTTGGCACAAATACCGAATTGAAAATAGCGAATTTGGTTTTTACGCCTACCTCCTTCCTTCTGATGACTGGATGCTCAAGCTAGCTCACAACTGCACCAGCACCTGCAATTCTTGCACTTTATTAAGCCTCTTGCCTCCCATCAGTCGTGAACTCGGCCCCGAGATACTTGAACTTCTCCACCTACTTCCGTGGAACTCCATTTACGGGTTTGAGAAAGTACCAGATTGGAGACTGGCGAGAATAAGACCACCAAAGTTACAATATGGTGAGAGCATACCGCGCGGGTTAACAAGTGACGCTTTCAAGTCTTAGGTAGAGGGGCCTGTTAGAAAAATATATTGCAATCTCCATTTCATGCCGCAAAAACTGGCGTGGGCTGGACACACAATGATTGCTTCAAGAAATCCCAAAGAGGATTCAGAAGGGAGCAAGCCGTGACAATTGGAATCTGGAATATCACAACCCTTACAGCTAAATAACCTTACAACAAGAACTAGTGGATGGGGTTAGATGCTACCGGTTAGATATAGTCGGGGTTTCCTCAACAACGTTTCGTGGCTCTGATACTGTAAATTTGGATGAAGGATGGAAACTCCACTATTCAGGTGTGGAGCCAGAAAGACAGCACAGGCGGGAGTGGGGATATTCACAAGTCCCCGGCTGTCAGAATATGTTATAGACTGGATCCCATTAGAAAGGAGGGTTAGCCTCTTGAAGTTTAGGCTGAAAGATAGGTTTCTGTGGGTTATGCAAGTTTATGCACCAAACAAGGAGTCCGAATACTGATCCTTCTTTGACGAAGTCACTGCAGCGTTATATATAACGTTATACAACTTATCCATCGATGATGTCGAATCCCGTGGCTGGTGCAGAAATGGAGTTAAATATTTATCTGATTAAAATAACAGGAGGCCGGACTGGGGATATCCTTTTACTGTTTTATTGTTGCAAAAAAAAAAAACAACAACAAAAAAAAACGCTATGTATATTTCAATGGCCTGGTTACACAAGACCTCGGCCACATCATCAGGTTCGGATTGCATAATTAGTTAATCAATAAAAGGAAGTACGGCAAACACAAACAGAGAATAAAGAAAATATTTGATTCGGAGATGGCCCGTGTAATCGATGTTATTGTTGCGGCAGTTTCTTCATTCGGACTATACATTAAACAGGTACCGTGCAGCGAATGCAATTTACTTAAAACGAAAGACCTCTCATGCGTGTGTGTATATATATTATATATTTACATTAAACAGTACCTGTTTAATGTAAAGTTGGAATGGTTTATTAGTAAATTAAAATTTTTAATTGAAGTTTACCCGCTACTTCACACAAAAGAACGCACCCCCCCCCCTCAGTGTGTGCGTCTCTCTCTCTCTCTCTCTCTCTCTCTCTCTCTCTCTCTCTCTCTCTCTCTCTCTCTCTCTCTCTCTATATATATATATATATATATATATATATATATATATATATATTCATTTAGGTTTGTTGGTTCACCATTGGATAGAACTGGTGGTCATTCCGTATTATCAATCGTGATGTAATACAGAAAAAGCACACGACGTTATGCAACCCATCCATCTTCGTTTATGTTGAATCTTGTTGGTGGTGCGAGAACGGAGTTAATTATTATTGAGTAAAATGATAGGGGGCTGGACTGGTGAAATTCCTTCAAAGATTTATTATAGCAAACACTATGCACATTTCAACGACCAGGTTCCGTAGGATCTTGGTGACATCTTCAGGTGCTTATTTATACAATAAACAACTGATGATGTCGCCAGGATCCTACGGAACCTGGTCATTGAAATGTGCATAATGTTTGCTATAATAAATCTTTGAAGGAATTTCACCAGTCCAGTCTCCTATCATTTTACTCAATAATATATATATATATAAACAATGAGTTAAAGACTTCGTTGATATGTAATCAACTGAGTTATGTTTATAACAGATCCGAAGCACTCGACAGTTAATATTTATATGGACTATTAAGATAATAATTAATAATTGCTTCTACTTTTGGCACAAGGCCAGCAATTACCCAGTGCATTACTGGTACTTTATTTTATCGACCCCGTAAGGATGAAAAGCAAAGTTAACATCGGCGGGATTTGAACTAAGAATGGCAAGGGCCAAACGAAAGATATAACTTTATAACATCACTATTTATTTCATCATATATATTTCGAGGATGCAAAAATTTATGTTTAACATAAATCCGAGCATGCTTTCTTCAGACAAAATACATGAGATATATAACTTGTTTTATACTAGCAAGAGTGATCTTTAGAGATCAGTGACACGCGGATCTCTTAAGATCACTCTTGCGAATATGTCATCAAACAATTTATACAGCTCAATGTATTTTGTCTGAAGAAGACATACTCTGATTTATGTTAAACATAAATGTTTGCATCCTCGAAATATATATGATGAAATAAATAGTGATGTTATAAAGTTATATCTTTCGTTTATTATTATTATTATTGGTCGTTGAAATACGTTTGTCATTAATATTTTTGTTTCAAACGGGAAACAAGACTCCCCATAATATTTGGGCGTTTTGGCCCAAATATTTAAATTTTGAGGGTTTAAAAGAAAGTTTTTATTAAAAACAAAACAAAAGAAAAACATGGCGAAACAAAAGAAAACAACAACGAAATTAACACCAGTAAACAAAACATAAACAGCGACAGCACCAAAGATATAACTAATTGTAATAGTGATAACAGCAACAACAACAACAAGAACAACGACAACAACAAGAACACTTTCGCTGCGGCAGTAGCCAAGAAAAGGCCATGCTTCCACATGGACTTGACAGACAAGGAAACAAAGTTGGCCCAGGCATGGAAGCTCATCAAACAGGAGCAAACCTGGGCCAATTTAACTGTCCCGGCAGAGGCCATTGAAGCGGTGGAGAAAGAGAACTCTGATCCTCAGATGCATCTCAGCTGAGACGAAAAGAGCCACAAACTCTCCCCAAGCAGACGTCGAGGCTGCGCTGAGGTGCATCAGAGGAGATACAGAGTACGTAGTGAGGGGTCAACAATACGGCACCATCTCGGTGCTGTTTAAGTCGAAGGCCCTCGCTTTGAAACAATCGACGACCCCTTGCAAAACCAGCAAGGTTATTATGTACCCCTTCCACACGGAAAATGAAAATTAGAATCCGCATTCCCAGGATTCAACCTGGACTAGATATGTGTTGGCTCTTGGGATGCGTGATTGTGGAGGGGTCAGATGCCGTCCCAACAAGGGTAACAAGGACAGGAAGAGAGGACTGGTCCGGGGTCGATTTGGAGATGCTTCTCCAGATCAAACCTGAAGAAATAAAGAAAATCCCGGAGCAGATCCGCCTCCAAGTGATCCGGCTCTACAAGTGATGGTTGAGGGCAAAAGGCCTCACTGTTTCGGTTGCGGCGAAAAAAACACACTTGCGAGCCTTCTGCTCTCAGCTGTTGAAAAATGCAAGGGGTCAAAAGTCTCTGCTGCTGCTGACGCCGGGGCCTCATCGTGAAATAACAACACTAACAACAAATTCTGCAGCAGCAACACCAGCAGAACCAACAACAACTGCAAAGACAACCAAGACCACCCAGGGGCCACTCCAAAGAAGCTCTCCCGCTCCTTCCCTCTCGAACACACACACACACACCCATACACGCACTGCCACTTACATTTGACACACCTCAGAGACCTCTTCATCACTGAGCGAAAATGAGGAGGAACACCAAAAGCCAAAAAAACAAAACAAAAAAGAAAACACAAGAAATCTCACACACCAACACAAACAGCAAACAAGAAAGACACATTCGCACTAAACACAAACACACATACTACAACACCCTCCCCGCAAAAACACAACCGTCAACACAAACACCATCTCCACCAACAACACTAAGACTAACACAAACAACTAAAAGAAATCACACACAACAACAACTTACAACCACAACATCACCTAACTTCGTGTTAGTGAGGAAATCGAACACAAAATTACTGAACCTCATAACACGAAGTAAGAAAATAGATAAAGAGGGGGAGGCGTTTAACACCTGCACCTTCAAGGTGCCACAAACACTTTTGCTGGTGCGAATGGCACTAAGCAATTATAAAACAATTAGGGAGAGCTTCCCAACGACGTGGGAACACCCGGTGTAAAAGCCTCAAGTAGGCTTTTAAAGAGGTTCCCCAAAGAAACCCCACCAACTATGGAGGTCGAACCACCCGACCTTCACAAGAGCACGGAAGGTAAGTAAACCTTTCCTCTCTCTGTTAGCCTGCCAACATGGCCATATTAAGAGTAGGATGTTTAAATGTTCGAGGCCTGGGATCGTCCTGGAAGCAGGGTCACCTGCTCAACGACCTCAGGTCTCTACAAATGGATGTAATTGCCGTCAGCGAGACCAGGATTTCCGACACGCGTGCACTAGCCCCTATTTTCGACGACTATCAGACCTTCGCATCTGTTAGTCGGCCGGGAATGAGAGGTGGGGTGGCAGTGCTGTTTAGGAAAAGTCTGGATCTCGAGGTAAGGTCGATCTTCCGGGACCCGGACGGTAAGTTGGTCCTGGACGTGAACAATAGCGAAGGTGGTGCTTTTAGACTGGTGGCCGTCTACCGGGGCAGGAAGGCCGGATTTCTTTTGACGCCTGGAAGCATTTCTGGGTACGTCTCGCCCTTGACTGTTAGCGGGGGACTGGAACAGCATCTTAGACGCACGCTGAGACTGTGTGGGAGTATCCGATAGGAGCGGGGGTGCAACAGCCTCAAGTACCTGATCAGCCAATTCCAACTGTCTGACAGGTACCGACTAGATTTCCCTAATGCGCCAGTGTGGACCTGGACAAATCGTTTAGGGACATCTAGATCGTACTTAGATAGGGTTCTCATTAGATTAGGAGATAAGGATAGTATAGGGTGTCCACAATTACATACGGTCGCCTATTCAGATCACAAGTTTGTGATCTGCATGGTCAACCTTGATAAGACACGTAAGTTAGGACCTGGTTATTGGAAGCTGAACATGTCGTTTCCGGCACGTAAGGCTTACAGGGACCGGGTCAACAATTTAGTTAAGAAAAAGTTTACAGTGCGATTCGTCAACAATAGATGGGGGGGGGGGGGGGGCTCTCAAAAGAGAGATCAGAGTAATGTCGATAGGGTTTAGCAAAGAAGTAGCATTAGAGATAAATAGAAAGGAGGGGGAGCTGGTAGATAAGTTAGATGAGGCTATTTGTAGTGGCATTGCAACTGACGTGCTAGCGACGAGAACGGCATTAAATCATTTCTTCAATGCGAAACACGAAGGTTGCATTGTCAGAGCTTAGGCGCGTGCTCTGAGAAACGAGGGAACCAAAGCTGTTCGATGGGCCCGCGTAACAGAGGCGCAGCGTAGTAATAAAAGCATGATTCGGTCTTTGACGGACCGAGACGGACACGAGCTGAGCGATTCCAAGCGGATGTGTGAGGCCTTTCGCCAACATTTTGCTCGGTTGTTCGGGGGAAGTGGCGAGTCAGAGATGGTGGCGGACTTCAGTCCCTACCTCGATGGCTTGCCGCAACTCTCGACGGCCGACGGGGAGGCGCAAACTTGCGCAATCTCAACCAGGTCTATACACGACAACCTCCACCTGATGCGATAGATCATAGAGAGAGTACAGTGTAAACCTGGTTTCGGTGGGGCTCTGATCAATTTAGATCAATCGAAAGCATTCGATAGGGTCGACCATCGGTACCTGGAGGCTATCCTCAAGGCGGCTGGCTTCGGTCCCGTCTTCAGAAGCTGGATCGCTGTAATGCATAGCGGCATCTGCTCAGTGGTCAAAGTTAATGGCCACTTCTCGGAACCGTTTCAGGTCTCCCGATCGGTCCGTCAAGGGTGTCCTCTCTCCTCCCTTCTGTACGTATTGATTCTCGAGCCTTTACTGCGGAAGCTGGAGCTGTGGCAGGGCATCCCACTCGAACCAGGACGCTGAAAGGCTGTGTCGGCTTATGTGGACGACATCACCGCAATGGTGTCGGACACCTCAGAAATCGAGATGGTCGGCAACTTATTGGAGGAATATGAAAGGTTGACGGGAGCAAAACTTAACCCGGAAATGTCGGTGGGCTTGTAACTCGGCACCTGGAGAGGCAAGTCCATGCCGTCCAACAGCGTCATTGGGCGCTGGACGGACGGAACGGTAAAGTCACGCGGGGTTTGGTTCGGGCCAGACCTCCAGCTGGATAAGAATTCGGACGAGGTGACGGGCAGGGAGCCACTCTCACCCAGAAATGGGCTGCGAGGAAGCTATCACTGGAAGGTCGGGCAGAAGTGGCGAACGCGTAAATTGCGTCCGTCATCTACTACCGCCTGGCCGTTGACTCTTGCCTCCGTTCGCGCCTGGCTAACTTGGAGCGGCTCCTCTTCAAATTCTTGTGGAGGAGTCAGGTTCCGTTGGTGAGGCGGTCCATCTGCTGCCAGCACCCTCTACGTGGAGGGCTGGGCTGCCGTGGCTAATGATGCGCAGACATGCGCTGAGGCTGCGGCATCTCCAGATATTCTGCCTAAACGGCGAACAGGTGTGGTCGCCGTTTGTCAGACGGGCCTTTCCGCAGCTCGTCTCTTTGACTGAGATGCAGTCCTGGGTCAAGGAAAGACCAAGACTGGGTGACTGGCATCTGGAATGCTGCCAGGCACTTACTGCCCTCTACCAGGCGGGCAATACGGTCAGTGGAACTTCCATTCTTGAGTTCTATAGAGGATTAGTGGTGGGAAAGGGTGACGACGCACTCGGAGAAGCTCTGGGTGTCGACGAAGTCGAACTAACCAGTCTGTTCCGGAAGACTTTCGTGCCGGGGACGATGGATAATTTCCAAAAATCCCTCGCTTGGCAGTGTTACCGGGGGGCACTGCCGGTTCGAGATAAACTCTACTGTCGAGATAAACTCTACTGTCAGTCAGACCTGCCCGAGATGCGCGCATGGCGACGAAACCGTTCTGCTCACACTCATCCAGTGTCCGTGCATTACTTACTTGTGGAGTTATGTTGAACAGCTGTTGTCGCGTGAGGAACGGATCCGATTATCGGCCGAGTCCATAGTGAAGATCGACCCGCCGCCTTCTTTTATCCAGGAAGGGCAGGCAATTTTTCTGTCTGAAGGGCAGGCAATTTTCCTGGCAATTTTCCTTTCGCAATAGCGAAAGAGGTTATATGGTGGACGAGGTTGAAAGGACTGAAGACAGACACTTTTCTCTTCGCCCAATCCCTCATCAAATTTTTCAAGTTTCACTTGGAAAGGAAGTTGAGGGTGGAGAGAGAACTGCTGCCCCCCCCCCCAGTACATTTGCTGAAAGGTGGGTGAATGTGGCGAGAATGCCCCTTGTGAGTGGGCCTACTCTGATCATGCGCCTGTAGGTGGGTGAATTTGAGGAGGAGAGGGATGCTCTTCCCGGGTGCCCTCGAAGCGTCGGGTCGTTCAGGATTGGTGGGGTACCTGAGCGAACCCTGGGTGGTCATCCCCCCTATTGGAGTATTTTTCTTGTTATTTTGTTATTGTTATTATTGTTTACGCGGTGTATATGTAAACCCCCACTGTCCCAGTCTTTTGTATTGTCTCCTATATGTCGGCCCTTGTGGCCAATAAATGAAAGCATTTTTGCCTTTCATCCTTACGGGGTCGATAAAATAAAGTACCAGTAATGTACTGGGTAATTGCTGGCCTTGTGCCTAAAGTAGAAACAATTATTATTATTATTACTATTATTATTACTATATATATATATATATATATATATATGTATATATATATATATATATGTATATATATATATATATATATATATATATATATATATATATATATGTATATATATATATATATATATATATACATATATATATATATATATATATATATATATATATATATATATATATGTATATATATATACATATATATATATATATACATATATATATATATATATATATATAAATAAACAACAATTATATCTATCCTTCGTTACTGAATTTTAAATTTATATATATAGTACGTTATTCCGGGTTGAATCGGAGGTAACCATAGTAAGTAAGGTACTCAATACATAGCAGAGTATAAAAGTTTTAATATAGATGAGATTCTACAGGACTAGAACTGTTTCATTCTTTTAGAAATCATCAGATTCCTGATGATTTCTAAAGAATGAAACAGTTCTAGTCCTGTAGAATCTCATCTATATTAAAACTATATATATATATATATATATGTGTGTGTGTGTGTGTGTGTGTAGGAGTTGTATTTAATTTGTTGGAATTCCCACAAACATAAATGTTTATAACTGATATAGAGCACTCAACAAGATACTGGAGTAAATATTCAAAGTAAATAATTGTTTCTACTTTAGGCACAAGGCCAGCAATTACCCAGTGCATTACTGGTACTTTATTTTATCGACCCCGTAGGGATGAAAGGCAAAGTTAACCTCGGCGGGATTTGAACTCAGAATGGCAAGGGCCGTAACTCTATGCGTCATAAGCATGGCGTCCGACCCTATACCGATACTGCCAATCCACCGCCCTCTTAAAGATAATAATAAATGGAAACTATATTTATAAAATCATATTCATTTTATTATATATATTTCAAGGGAGACCAAGCAGAACTTGGTGCGCTTTCATCAGATAAAATACAAAATTTGTCTATCCCTTTTACGAAGCATTTTCCCCATACACATACATATAGTAACATTTTAAATAGAAATGCTATTAAAATTTCTTACTCTACGACTCCTAACCTTGCACATAACATCACAGCTTCAAATTTAGCTAAACTACCTAGCCGTAGGAACACGTGCAACCCTGTAGTTAGTACTAACTGTAATTGTAGGAATCGGGTTGATTGCCCCCTATCCGGGAAATGCCTCTCTAGTAACATTGTCTACAAATGTAAGGTTGAAACACCCACGTCCCGTAGAGCCTACATAGGGTTAACCGCCAATAGATTCAAGCAGCGTCTTTACATGCATACCCATTCTTTTCGTTACCCTCTAAGAAGGAATATGACGTCACTTTCAGCTTATATCTGGAGTCTAAAAGACAACCACACCCAATATAAGTTACACTGGGAGATCCTAGCTAGGGCTAGATCGTATAACGGAAATAAAAGACCATGTGACCTCTGCGCCGCTGAGGCCCTGTAAATACTCTACGCCACAGACCACATCTTAAACAAAAAATCTGAGGCAATTTCGGCTTGTAAACTTAAATTGTACAAAACTTTCCTGTATTACAGCCCCACATTATACCCTAACGGATAATACGATCTATACGCGGATATTTTACGTCTGATTGTGGTAGCTAAGTATATGTTATGTTTATACCATTACTTATTTGGATAGGGAACGTTTCCACGAACCAAAGTATCGTCTTCCTCCGGTTGCAACGTTTTTTGAAATATTCACTTCCGCGTTCACAGATTGACTTTGATAGTTTCAGAAGATCCCGTTACGGGTGAAAGCAGCGATTCTTTGCTTAAACTTTAATCTGTTATTTTAATATATATATATAAATATATATATATATATATATATATATATATATATATATATATATATATATATATATATATAAAGGTTGATACAATGAAAGATATATTATTTTAATGTTACAATATTAAAGAAAATGTAAAAGAAGGGGTAAACAACGGAGCCAACACCAGACCAAAAGACAGCAACGTCGCGAGTACTGGGCAACCTCTCTAATGATTTTTGAGGCAAGCCAGCACACTCGCAGCGTTGTCTAGGGTGATGGCGAGGCTGATGCACTGAAACAGCCAAGCACCCTCGCGAGATTCGCCAGTCACCTCTATTAGGCGAGCCGCCAGTGAGGAAAGGAACCACACAGTCAGCGGCCCGACTCCCCCAAACGTCTCGAAAGCCACAGGCTGAAAAATGTAGCTGGCCGACAGATCAGAGTATTTGAGGATCTTACTCCACTCGGCTGCAGAAGCTGTGGCTCTCGTCCTAACCGCAGCATCCAGGATGTGGGAAAGAGCAAAAGAGTCACTAACAGTGACGTCCCAGACAAGGGGCACAGGGTAAGACCGTCAGGTCCTTTGCCGTCACTTCTGGACAACCCAGATGGTTCAAAGACTGAGGGGATATTCGCCCGGGCCAAAGCTCTCTTCAGAATGAGATTTAGCTCCGTGTGACGCGCAAAGCTGCCGGCATTCAGGCGGCAAGAAAGACTGTGGAGTCGAGGAGTTTGCCGCATCGGCACCTCAAACCCATGCAGACGTCAGCTCCCACTCTGAGGGCGATGGAGACACGAAGTTCGTCCAGGCTGAGTAGGCCAACAACTTTGGCCCTGAGTAGGGTATCAACCCAGTTGCCTGAGTATTTAGCGCTGGCAGATAGTAAGCGGCACCTTGCAAACTGATCTGACTGGACGAAGAGGGAGTCGAAGGTGGCCTTCGAACTTATGCTGTCCCAAGTTCTCTGACTTCGATTGTCCTCCACCTTCTCAGGAAGAGACAAACCCAACTCACTCCATTGCTGGAGAGCTTCACCCAACTCCCTGTTGGAACTAGTCCATGTTGGAGAGGAGAGGATGCTGCTCACCAGGGTGGAGCAAGCGTGGGTGGAGGAAAGGAAGCAGGGGAGAGAGGGGGACGAACACTTACGAAGACCAAGACCCCCAAATCGCTTGGGCAACGCAGCCTGATCGCGAGACTCTGGAGAGAGTCTAACATTGACCAGGCACTCGAGTCTCTCGAATATTAGGTCGTCGAAGCGTTGGAGGCATGCATATATATATATATGATTCCTGATGATTTCTAAAGAATGAAATAGTTCTAGTCCTGTAGAATCTCCTCTATATTAAAACTACATATATATATATATATATATATATATATGTGTGTGTGTGTGTGTGTGTGTGTGTGTGTGTGTGTGTGTGTGTGTGTGTGTGTGTGTGTGTGTGTATTGAAGTTTCTGTTGAAAATTGAAAAAGTCAGAGGAATGAAAAGTGCTCTATGTAAGTTACAGTGCTAAATATTTAATGTATAATAAACAATACAATATAATTACCTCATTACCAAAGGTTTCCCGAATAAGACGAATACAAGAAACGTCCGCATTCCTTCGTCAGACAAGGCAATCTTATATATATATATAAGATTGCCTTGTCTGACGAACGAATGCGGACGTTTCTTGTATTCGTCTAATTCGGGAAACCTTTGGTAATGAGGTAATTATATTGTATTGTTTATTATACATTAAATAAATATATATATATACACACACACACACATATATATACATACTTACACATGCATAAACATGTAGCAGCAGTGGAACTGAGAATATGGTAACGATTGCAATTTTAATTATTTAGTCTGATTAATACCAGGTAAGAACGACAACTCTGTCCCCTTGAAATCATTAGTTCCCAAGTTCTCTTGAATACATTTTCCCACACATTTTTCAAATTGCAACATATTGATTTCTAATTTAGGCACAAGGCCAGCAAATTCGGAGGGAAGGTTAATGTTAATTAAGTCAACCCATTAACTGGTACTTTATTTTGTTGACCGCAGAAAGACGAAAGGAAAAGTTGACCTTGGTGGTATTTGAACTCAGAACGTAAAGGGCTGTAACTAAATACCGTAAAGCATTTTGTCCGACGCTGTAACAATCTTGCTGAAAGCACGTGGCACAACGCAGAATTCATACCCTGTCAGTGACACTATACCTCTCCTTCTGACGAGGAAGTGCAATAAAATACATATCAGTTACCTATCCATGAATCGATTTTCTTACCTCTTTACTCGGGTTCTAATACAAATAGAGAATAAATTTCAATGCCATATCATTGATATGGCAAATTGTATTTTTTTAAGTAGAAAAGCAGCAGTGACTTTGAAGCTATATCTTGATCATCGCTTCATCTGGTTGCATATATATATATTTATAGTCCGGATCTAGCTGTCGAAACGGCCTGAGCTCAGCCGCAGGCGTCCTGAATCTTTTCATATATATATTTTAATATATATATATATATATATATATATATATATAAGATCAAAAGATGGTTAAATGAGTTCCATGTATTTTATTATGCGCATTTCAAAAACAAATATCATCATGCAATAACATTTGTGTTTTCATTAACCATCTTTTGATCTTATATATTATGTATACTCCAGTCCTACAAACTGTAGAGTGCTTCTTAACCGATATCTGCATTGCTTTATTGTACTACAATAAAACTCACCTCCTACATATATATATATATATATAGTTTTGCGAGGTTTTTGATATGAAATCGTGTGTCGAAACAAATATTGTTATACTTAGGGAGGGTCATATTTGTGAAATATTGCCAGAATTAATAACAGAACACACTGTTTGGTTATTTTTGACCGTTGGTCAGTCATTGGCAACATTGAGGACCGAATAAATTAGATTACCGATATAAAAGACACAAGCCAAAAGCGAAAACCAACCAAACAGTGAGTGTGTTCTGTTATTAATTCTGGCAATATTACACAAATATGACCCTCCCCAAGTATAACAATATATATATATATATGCAGAGGTTATATTTAATTTGTTGCGATACAAGCTAAAATATTTTTATAACTGATATAAAGCACTCAACAATTATTGGAGTAAATATACAATATATGAACAAATGGAAACTATATTTATAAAACCATATTTATTTTATTATACATATTTCAAGGGCCACCAAGGCAGATTATGGTGCGCTTTCATCAGATAAAATACAATACAGATTAGTTTTATAAATAAATATTGACATACCCTGAAAAAATGCAACCTTAACGGTTGGAGCTTCCTGGATAGTATATATATATATATATATCAATAAATGTGTGTAAAAAAAAAAAAAAAAAAAAAAAAAAAAGAAGAGGATGCAATAACACGAGGTTGTATTAGTTTTACACTTAGAGGAAGAAAAGTTTTATATTTATATATATATATATATATATTGTGGCTGTTAATTTAGAGAATTATAAAGTGCCAATATTTACAGTGACTCGCGCAGTGGAGGAAGGTAACTACTGGTGGTAGAGTTAAATTGATTATATTTTTGATTATCGGTGACCAATTCATTCAGTCTGAATTAGCTGCCAGGTGAAAGGAGCCGAAGTCAATTGAAGATATATAATGTGTGTTTGAGTATAATTTAAAAATAATTGAGAAATACTAGAAGTCTTTGCATAATCACTTAATTTGGTTTAAAAAAAAAAAACAAAAAAACAAGATTATGGTAATTAAGCACCGGCACTTAGTAAAACCACTGCATTCAATGTAAGTTGGGGGTCATCATCATCATCATTGACGTCATCGTTTTAATGTCAGCTTTCCCTGCTAGAAAGGGTTGCACAAGTCTACAGAGGCCAATTCAGTACTGAAACGGGGCTACTGACTTCCTAGACAGGCTAGGGGTCTGTTATCTCGCATTACATACGGTCTTAGTTCGACTGAATGCACAAGAGAGGCTGTCATGTCTTTGTCACAACTGAAGGGTCCCTTCTAACACTTTGATTAGCAAGCTTTCTACGGCTGGGCGCTCTTCCTATCACGGAGTAATAAAATACATATAACAGTATTGAAAGGGAGAAGAAAATGAAATTTATTAACATATAAACAGAGATCATTTCCCACTTTACAATATAAACAACAGTGATAAATTTAACACACACATAAATCTGAATAAAGAAAATCAAATAACAGATAATGTACGACAAATA
Organism: Eledone cirrhosa; assembly: GCA_964016885.1. NCBI lineage: Eukaryota > Metazoa > Mollusca > Cephalopoda > Octopoda > Eledonidae > Eledone > Eledone cirrhosa. The sequence continues at coordinate 65,594,636 of OZ024744.1, read as the reverse complement.
GATGCTTATTTCCTCTTTTTATCCCTGAAAAAGTAAACAATATATCCGTCAATTTCTTTAGGTAAATAGAAATAGTTAATCAATATATAACTGCGATATCCTTATTATGTCAATGTTCCTATCAGATAGGTGTCAACTATTTTTGACATTTTAATTGAAAGCTTCTGGGACGCGAAGATCGCATGCTTATACAGTTCTATCATCTGGACAAACTAAATACATATCAAAATACTATGAGAATTGGCCGAGAGCAAAATGAAGTATTACTGTGTGTGTATATATACATACACAAAGTCTGTATAAATATATATATACACATACAAAGTCTGTATATATATACATACAAAGTCTGTATATATATATGTATATATATATCAATCCCGGTTGGAGCTGTATAAATGATATATATATATATATATATATATATACAAAGTCTGTATATAATATATACATACAAAGTCTATGTATATGTGTATATATATATATATATATATATATATATATATACAAAATCTGTATATATACATACAAAGCCTGTATATATATAAATATCTATATATACATACATACAAAGCCTGTATATATATACACAAAGCCTGTATATATATAAATATCTATATATACATACAACGCCTGTATATATATATACACAAAGCCTGTATATATATACACAAAGTCTGTATATATATACACAAAGTCTGTATATATATATATATATATGCAAAGTCTGTATATATGTATATATATACAACGTCTGTATATATATATACAACGTCTGTATATATGTATATATATATACGTCTGTATATATGTATATATATATACAACGTCTGTATATATGTATATACATATACAACGTCTGTATATATGTATATACATATACAACGTCTGTATATATGTATATACATATACAACGTCTGTATATATGTATATACATATACAACGTCTGTATATATGTATATACATATACAACGTCTGTATATATATATATATATATACAACGTCTGTATATATATATATATATATATATATGCAACGTCTGTATATATATATATATATATATGCAACGTCTGTATATATATATATATGCAACGCCTGTATATATATATATATATGCAACGCCTGTATATATATATATAAATATGTGCAACGCCTGTATATATATATATAAATATGTGCAACGTCTGTATATATATATATACAAATATGTGCAACGTCTGTATATATATATATACAACGTCTATATATATATATATATATATACAACGTCTGTATATATATATATACAACGTCTGTATATATATATATATATACAACGTCTGTATATATATATATACAACGTCTGTATATATATATATATACAACGTCTGTATATATACACAACGTCTGTATATATACACAACGTCTGTATATATATACAACGTCTGCATATATATATATATATATATATACACAACGTCTGTATATATATATATATATATATATATATACAGACGTGTGTGTATATATATATATATATACAGACGTATGTTTATATATATATATATATACGTACGTCTGTATATATATACATACAAAGTCTGTATATATGTATATATATATATATATATATACACATACAAACTCCGTATATATATATACATACAAAGTCCGTATATATATATATATATATACACATACAAAGTCCGTATATATATATATATATATATACATACATACAAAGTCCGTATATATATATATATATATATATATATATACATATATATACATATATATATATACAAACAAAATGGCGTAGGATAGAAGAAAGGAAAGGCACAGAAACGAAGAAAGAAATCCCCAGTCACTGAAGAGGTCACAGAGTGTGTGACGAAAGAACTATGACTATATATATATAAACAACTATCTGGTTGTGGAACCAACCAACCAACCAGAAATTTATATATTTATAAATTTGTAAATTTATAAATATATATTAAATTAAATTGAAGTGAAAGCAACTGGTGCGTGTGTTTCTTATTGGCAACATGACCCTCCCAAAGTATAACAATATATATATATACATACATACAAAGTCCGTATATATATATATATACATACAAACTCCGTATATATATATATATACATACAAAGTCCGTATATATATATATATATATACATACAAAGTCCGTATATATATATATATACATACAAACTCCGTATATATATATATATACATACAAACTCCGTATATATATATATATACATACAAACTCCGTATATATATATATATATATATATATATATACACACATACATACAAAGTCCGTATATATATATATATATATATATACATACAAAGTCCGTATATATATATATATATATATATATATATATAAACTCCGTATATATATACATACAAAGTCCGTATATATATATATACACAAAGTCCGTATATATATATATATATATACATACACACAAAGTCCGTATATATATATATATATATATATATTATACATACAAAGTCCGCATATATACATATAAAGTCCGTATATATATACATATATATATATATATATATACATACAAAGTCCGTATATATATACATATATATATACAAAGTCCGTATATATATACATATATATATACAAAGTCCGTATATATATACATATATATATACAAAGTCCGTATATATATACACATATATATATACATACAAAGTCTGTATATATATATACACATACTGACTTTATATATATACATACAAAGTCTTGTGTGTTTATATATATAAAGTCTGTATATATATACACATACTGATTTTATATATATATACATACATACAAAGTCTGTATGTTTATATATATAAAGTCTGTATGTATATATAAAGTCTGTATGTATATATATATAAAGTCTGTATGTATATATATAAAGTCTGTATGTATATATATATAAAGTCTGTATGTATATATATATAAAGTCTGTATGTATATATATAAAGTCTGTATGTATATATATAAAGTCTGTATGTATATATATAAAGTCTATATGTATATATAAAGTCTATGTATATATAAAGTCTATGTATATATATGTATGTATATATATTTGTGTGTATATATAATGTCTGTGTGTATGTATATATATATTTGTGTGTATATATAATGTCTGTGAGTATGTATATATATATTTGTGTTTAGCCAGTTGGTAGCTGTTAACTGATCCAGACTCTCCGATAGCCACTTCTGTGGTTGGTTTAGCTAAAATTTTCAGAACAGGTGCTTCAGCAAATATGTCCCCACTTTCCTATTAGATCATTTTATCTATGCAAACTATAATTAAACATTGCATCAAGTTGATATTGGCAATATGTAAAAATACATTGTGAAATATATGGTTTCATTTTAAATAAGAAAATGTATCAGATCATGCTGAATTAATTGTATTCACATATTTGTTTTGTTTTATAATGTGACGTATTCAGAACAAGAGGTAAATTTGTATGATCACCGACTCTACCGTTTAATGACGTCATCTCTCCCCCCTCCCATCCTAACAAATTATAAGTGTCGGCCATGGTACAAGAGTTTGATTAGATGAGTATAAAAAGAAGGTGAATTTTCATGTACCCGAATGTCAGAAAACCTGCCTTGTTCTTAGATTTCGGCACCATTATAATTGTCTACTACTGAAGTAGTTATTTTTATAGCCCAATATGTCTGTCGCTGAACGCTTGAAAGAGTTAGAGAGGATTTACGTGACTGGCGGTCATGAAGAAGCTTTCAGCATCGAGACCCTCCTTGACGTGCTTCTGGTTCTCTTTGATGAATGTTGCGCCTCAACAATGCGAAGGGAAAAAAATATTTCGGATTTCGTAGAGTTTGGTAAATTGAAAATTTCATTTATTTTAAAACTTGTAATTTTGTATTATAATTCGCTGCTGTTATTATTTTTTCGTTGTATCTTCACCAACCCTTTCACACACCCATGTGTGAGTGTGTGTACTTTTAGTGCTTATATAGTTGTGCCAATTAATGATATATTTTCGACTATTGTATATTCTAGAAAGCTTGAGTGGCTTTTTGCAAATATACATGTATGCTGTTCCATACACAAAAGTAAAAATAAAATAAAATAATCTAAATTTCCTTTATTTACTGTCTTTGTATAATAAGGAATTCTCTCTTACCCATTTCGTCACCACATTCTTTCTCTCTTCCTTCTTAAAATATCGTATTTTTTGCTATTGTTATATTTATTATTATTATTTTTATCATTATTTAATGCTATATATATATATAAATATATATATTCTACCGTTATCTGTGTCTATTTTATTAAATGTTATTGCCAACTTGTTCTAAACAAACTATTGGTTGTGCTACACACACATGTACATCACATACATTACACGTACACACACACATAACATGCACACACACATACATTATGTAGTGAGACAAGGTTGAGCTGACAACTTTCTTCTAGTTGCACGCGTAGAAGTAATTTCTTGACATTTTTCTAAGTTGTTTCGAATTTAACCTGCTTCTATAAGAGTTGACTGCAAATTTTAAACTATATAATAATACCATTTAAATATAAAGTGGTGTCTACATTAATGCAATCCATTCTTTAGCAGCACTTGGATACTTTCTTATAGAGATTTATTTTTCTATAATTAGAATTGTAGATTCTATACTTTACGCTAATTACCCTCTCCGACACCAATTTATGGTGTTATGGAGGAAAAAAGTATTTTCAATTAAATGTGTTTAATCTTATTTAAAATCAATATGTGCATTAATTTATATAGTTTATTTGTTCGGGCAACTCTTATTTTGCGCTTGCCTTTTTTTTTTTCCTAATTGAGTATTTTGTACTGAAGAGGAAAAGGAAATGATACATGTACGAGGGTCGCCTCGTAAGATGCATTAAAAATAGGTTATTAAAAACTAAAGCCTTTTCCTCACTGCTACATTTCAAAAGAACTGTTCAATTAATACAAACAAAAATTATACATTTTAGATGTTTTAAATATAGAAAGGACTTATTAAACTGCACAAAATAAATGTCTCATTCTACAAGCTTTCTATGCTCTCTCTTTCTCTCTCTCCTTTTTTTTTCTCTACAGGAAGTTAATGCAGTTAACAGATTTAAAAAAAATTATTTTCCTATTTATTTTTTTACACATAATTATTTTAATGAATAAACGCTTTTGTATCCAGCTATCGGAATATACTTTTACTATTTTTGTTTGCTCTCGCTGAGTATGTGTATTTATGTATGTGTGTGTGTGTATATAGATATATGCACACTTCAAATGTGTGTGCGTATATATATAATGTATATATATGTGCATCTGTCTATATAGATAGATATATGCACATTTAAAATATGTATATTTTTATATTATAAATTACACACACACATATATATACATAATATAATGCATGTTTTAACAAACAAACAAAAAAAAAAGGCGGAGGTTGGGAGAACAAATATTCAGTAAGAAATGTAGTTATATTTATTGGAAGCTGAAAACTTCGCAAATCGTTTCTCATTTCCTGTCATTTTTCTTACACCGGTCTCCGTCCCCTCATCAAATTAGTTCATAATGATTGTGCAGTGCAAACAGCCGACGCCGAATTAATTTTAGTGTCATTAATTAACTTGATAAATAAACTGGTGTTCTCAAATAACTGGATGGATGATATAAAAATCTTGTTTGTTTTTCCTTTTAATTTTTTGTTTGTCCGAATCAAAACTACCTCAAATGAAGTAGTCGCACAGCAGCATTTTGAGAAATGTGTAATTCTTCACTTGCTATTTCATAAGAATCTTCTTCATACGGTTAGGTTCAGCGGATGTATTTTCAGATTGCTACACTACTCAATTAGGAGTCGGAATTATGATATTAAATAGAATTTATTTAGAAATATTTTTATGATTGTTCTTTTAATTGCAACATAGTTTTTACAATTACTGGAATGTCTTGCTAATTGATGCTTTAAATCCAATGTTATACGTTGTTTATTCGTACAATATTCTATGGATAATTTTTCATTTTTATTGTAATTTAATAATCGAAATCAAATTTGTAATTTATTTTTTTTTTTTTTAGTCCAACCTTTGATTCCATCTAAAAATGGCAGTCCTACGTAATCTGAAGATTTTAGTTTTGCTGGGGTATTCTAATTAGGTATTAAGCTAAGGTTGATTTCTATTGAAAGTGTTTTAAGAACTAAACGTAAGTCCTACCCTTGAAAGCGTAGGTTATCTAATTAATTTCCTAGTAGCTGACAGAAGTAATTTTACGCATCCCACTAATAGGTGAGCTGTGTGACAGGTGGTACACTCGAGTCTACGTAGAGGGGACAAGTATAGAAAGAACATGCTTGAGATGAACCAATATGTTCTGATATCAAGACATAAATTAATGGAAACATTATCATTTTAACTTCTATTTTGATACGAGATGATACTTTGGCATACCCTCCTCAATCTATGTGAATTTAGAAATTCTTATGGATTGCTACAAATGAGATTTTCCTAACTCTTCTTTATTAGAAAGAGTAGGGTGGATAGCTTTTAATCAAACCCTATTGAAAGGTGTATATTTATCTGCATTATCATTTTTATCTAATTAATTGTACTTTAATATTGTGATATTAGTGTTAAAGTGAAATCTTAAGTTTCATTAAATAATCGCAACAAGTGTTAAGATGTTATATAGTGATGTTAATATGAATCTAAATTTTTTTTCACATCAATTGTTTATAAAGGATTTTTTGACAATTTATAAAGTTAATATATTGATCCAAATAAGATGCACTTTGTATAAATAGAATCCAATTACTTACTGCTAATCAGCATGAGTGAAAGCAGCTTATTAAAGTCTAGTAAGTAGATATTTGGCAGTCTTGTTATTGTTCTAGTCTTCACAAATAAAACACCTTTACATATCTTTTATTTTACCCTTAATGGTTCGTCAGAATTAGTTCTGTGTAGTTTCTTAATTTGTCATGCTGCAATTGTAATTCTTTTAAGTCTCATTGTTCACGATTGTTGATACTGTTTTAAGACGTGTTGTATCCATTTAGCTTTTATTTAAGTTGCATTCTTTTGGGTCACTCTTAATTCAAGTATTGTTTAATTCTGAAGCAGTTTTGATGCCTTTTTGAAAAGTGGTATGCTAAAGAAGAACGTCGTTTAGCTCCAGGTTAGCTCATAATAAATATTACTCGGTTTAACGCCACTACCTGGCCCTTGAGTGTCTTTAGCAAATTCAATTCTGCAAGCATTCCACTTTTAGGTTTTTGGTTTGAGAATACCCCCCCCCCCCCCCCCGCTTTGCCAGTCTCAGAGGTTCTGAAAAAGACAATGGACACTACCCTTTCCGACTTAGCTTAAAGAAAAGAAAAGAAAAAGAAAACGTCTGTTATTGAGGTGGTAAATCTAATCATCTAAGTTGGATCCATTGTTCTAATTATACTTGTCTTGACATTTGGCAGTCTTGTCAGCCCCTACCCTCATGTCCAGCCATATGAGCATGGTAACTCTTGCCATTGGTGTTTCAATGTACGGTTATGCCTGCAGCGGCTTTTTTGTTTTTATGTGCATGCTTTTATTGGTTTTTAGTCTTCGGAGTGAGACCATGCTGGGAGTGCTGAATTCAATTGTTTTCATTGATCACATCGATCCCAGTACGTTTTATTGATTTTTAGTGAATGGAATGCTTAAGTTAGATTTTGTTTAACTAATAGTTTTGTCACACACACATTCATATGATAGGTTTCTGCCTACTAATTTCTACTCACAAGGTATTTATGAAGTCAGACATTTGCTCAATGTGTGTAGTGGGATTGAACTCCTCAGAATCGTGTAATTTTGAAGCAAAAGTTTTTAACCACACAGTCACCTCTGTATGTCTGCACTGAATAAGAATGTTTAGTAATGATTTGGTATTGTATATATATTGTGGTAGGAGCTTTTGAAGGATAGGAGTTTGCTGCAGTTAATCTCTAATGGATATTTTTAAGCTCTGTACCATATGACACTACATTAGCAAGGCACTTGAGTAATACTGTCCACTTGTAAAGATACTATAAACATTGGAATTTAAAAAAACCTTTTTCGTTGTGTTTTGGTGTTTTCTGCTAAATCATTACAGGGTATTAATTACATTTGAATTATCTTTATAGTTTTTAAATTTGTAAGCTATTAAAGACAAGGGACAATTGTACAGGTAAATATCTAGTGATGTCATCTCTTATAGGTGTTAGGAATGACAATAATTGAATAGATTATGTGGATTTTCCAGTGCCTGGAGGAAGGCACTAACATTTCCTGTCTTGCCTGGCAGCAGAAGAGGTAAGGGGAGAACATAATAATAGAGATGTGAATTAAGTTTGTTGTTGGTTTACACTGACTGATCAAATCTTCTCATGCAAGAAAGAATGAATCACGGAGACTAACAAATTTGTCCACATGTCAAAACTCATTGTTGTAAAATGACAGTATTTTCTCAGTTCAGTCTCTCTCTCGCTCGCTCGCCCGCTCTCTCGCTCTCTTGTTTGTTTGGTTTAAGAATTGATGTAAAAACAATCACATAGACTCCAGGAAATGGAATGTTTAGTTTACACCTATACCTCTAATACATATTCAGCTTTTTTTTCTACATATTTATAGATATTCTGTACCTAATTTCTTGAAGCTTAGGTTAAAAAAAAAATACTAGGCTCGGTAATAAAATTCCTCAGGTGTGGGTTTAATTCATCTATTTGTCAGCATTTTACTGAATGTTTGGTTTAATTCCTTTGATACCAATTCACCTGTGATCGCTGTGTTTCTGTGAATGCTGTGCCCAGGTGATATATGTAGGTGTATGTATGTGTGTTGCCTGCTGATGAACTGTCCTCATTCAACTTGAATTTTCTTTTCCATTGCATGGCTGGAACTGCTGGTGAGGCATCCCAAGCTCCAGTCTAGCTTACAAATCGCTCCACTCTGGTGTGTATGTATCTGTGTTGCCTGTCGTCGAGGTGTAGGTACAATGTTTGTCCTTGCATCATAATTTTGTGTAGGAATTTTTTAAAGCATTACTGTTTAACAGCTATTTTACATGTTTTCAATGGAAAATAGACAGTCTATTACATACTGAGACTAGGCTGGTCAGATGAATGTTTTACTCATTTGCTCCAGTTTTAGCTTATTTTCTACAGCTGGACACTTCTTAATGCCATCTACTTTACATGTACCTGGAGCATTTTGAGTCATGGCATCATTACTATCACTTTACTAGATGCTTTTTGTTGCACCAGTACTACTTTTCACTGGGAGTTTTGTTGCAGTACCATTACTTACTGGGTGGTCTTTGTCAAGGCACCAGAACTGTCTTCTTACAGAGTGGATTGGGGCCTGCAAAAAAAAAAAAACTGCACGTGGCATATCTACCAAACCACACTGGACATGAAATTTGCGGTATATGCAAATTCGCACAAGCAAATACTTGAGTATGTAAGGTGGGTTGATCATGTCACTGTGCAGTCTATATGAATAATTATGCTGTAAACAAATATGACTAAGATCATTAATTGCCATAACTTAAATCTAAACAAATCTACATTAATCCAATGAAACTTACCTCACCCATGCCACACAAGAGAAAGTAAAAATTAACATCTCTCGAAACCATATTGTAATCTTCCTTGCAAAAATAACTAGCTTACACCAATTACTGGTATGAGGGCAATGGCTGTTGTGTGGCTGCAGCTATGCGACATAGCTTCTAAAATGTCTTGCATGAAAATGTGTAGCCATTTATACTGGCCATATCCAGCCAGAATTCTCTCGCCTCTTTCTATTGAAACCGACTGTAACTGGCCAATCATATTCACGTTAAAGTATTGTTTTCAAAATATCAATTTCATAGATTCGGTATTATGTGAAATAAAGTGTTTACTGTGAAAATACAATAGTAAATATAGAGTAATGTAAATGCTAAAGGGTTAAGCAGAATTCACTTTTTACAGCATGTACATACTGTAAAAACAGACTTGCTAATGACAATACTTAATCTCGTAAATTTATATACAAAAACACACACACATTCCATATATACAAAACCTATCTATACAGTTCTCCATTAGCCAGGTGTGATCTTAATGTTTGTTAGATGCTGTCAATGATAAATGGCAATTTAAAAATTCAATATTTGTTTGTTCCAGGCAAAGATCATAGAAACACATTGTTATATCTTTGCTGGATTGTATTGGCAATGATTGGGGTTATTTCAGCTAAATATTTTAATTAAACCTAACTGCAAGCAAATGTGCAACTTGAGTATGGGTCATAAGCTGAAGTCAAAATGTGTGTGTTGTATATATACAAAAAGGTTGTGGAATATATTTATAACTATTTCCAATTGCTCAATCAACAATACCAGTTATATCTGAGTAAATATGCCTAGAGTTAAACATTCTCAGATCTTGACTGAATGAGAATCTAATTATTTGATTCATCTGGTGTTTTTTTTTTTTTTTTTAGTTCTATAGGCACAAGGCTAGCAATTTTTTGGGGTAGCAGAAAGTTGATTAAACCGACCCAAATGCATTACTGGTGTTTTATTTTTTTAATAATAAACACTATAAAATACAAGTAATATAACTGGCTTGTGCTGTTAATTGTCTACTTCATATGTAAATATATTTTAGTTGTTGAAGTGAAGTCCAAACGAGTATCCTTCACAATCAACTTGCTTCTGGGTCCCAGTCAACAGGATGGAGAATGCATTGCCCCGGAGGGAGATGTGCTGAGACAGCCACTCCACCTTGCGGGGCTCAAATCTGCGGGCGGCCAACTCGGCCTTGATAGCAGTGATGTGGGCCAAGAACACCAGAAGTCTCCATTGCTACAGGCTCTACTATAAACCTAAGAGCGGCTGATACTTGGACAGTTTGCCGTCTTCAGCTTGGCGGGCAGCTGTGACATTTATCTTGTGGTTCAGTTGAGCCTTCATTTGAACATGGGGTAGTTGGACATGTCCTCTTTCAGTCAGGTCAGACCTTATTTAAAATCTGTCATTGAAGACCTTATATATATTTGGATCAGTGATCAATATTAAGTTTATATTGCACATGGCTTAGTGGTTAGAGCATTGGCCTAGCAATCGAAAGGTTGTCAGTTCAATTCTCAGACTGGGTGATGTGTTGTTTCCTTGAGCAAGACACTTTATTTCACATTGCTCCAGTTTACTCAGCTGTAGAAATGAGATGATAGGGACCCCTGTCCCTATCATTCTACTGCAAAGTGGTCGTGGAGGTGCCACGGCAAAAAAGCACCCAGCACTCACTGTAAATGAGGTTGGTGTTAGGAAGGGCATCCAGCTGTAGAAATCAAGCCAGAATCAGTTCTCGTCCCACCCTTGCAAGCAGGGAAAAAGCGGACGTAAAGTGATGATGATGATGATCACTTGCATATGTTTACTTGTCAACCATGTTAGACGGGTTAATGATATAGATGATGCTTTAACCCTTTAATGTTCAAACTGGCCAGAATTCTCTACCTTTTTCTCTGTAGAAACTGGCTGTAACTGGTCGTTTAAACTGATGTTAAGGTATTGTTCTCAAAATAAATTCTTTCAAAATCTCAGATTCGATATTATGTGAGATAAAGCATTTATCATGAAAATATAATAGAATATAAATGTGAATGCTATAAAGGGTTAAGTATGTTGATGCCTATGTCTAAATCTGTCGACAATTAGTTCTAAATAGACAGTTGTGGCTTCATCTAGCAGTTTGCTTTAATATTTTTGATACCAACTCGCCCATAAACCACTGTCCAAGTATCGGCTGCTCTTAGGTTTGTAGTAGGTCCTGTAGCAGTGGAGACTTCTGGTGTTCTTGGCCCACATCACTAATCACTGCTATCAAGGCCGAGTTGGCTGCCCGCAAGGTGGAGTGGCTGTTTCAGCGCATCTCCCTCTGGGGCAATACATTTACTCAACATCTGTTTGGACTTCACTATGAAACAAAACCACCCATTTTAAAGGGTTCCTATTTAAATTAAATTCTTTCAACATAATTTTATTATATTACAAATATCATCTTAATGAAATTATAATTTTAATAAATACTTCCCAAATTCTTCAGTAATTACAAAAATATTTCATTAGAAATATGATGGTGTCGTGTAGTAAATTAGTTTATCATGTAAGCTAGGAATAAAAATCTTATATCAAATTTAAACTGTGCCTTTTAAAAATCTTGTAACTGACAGTATTGCCAAGAGAATGTTATAAAAATAACTGAAGTAGCCTGCTACAAATATCTACGTAAAGCTTAGACTGTTGGATATTCCCATTGACAGGTGTCAGAGATCATTGATATTGACACTATCTGACATTATTGCACCCAATGATGCCAAGCAGCGGGAGACTGTGGGAATATTTATGGATGTTTGGCTGTTAAACTTTGCCTTGTTTTTAACTCTTAGAAATGCATGATATAGCACCGTTTATTAGATTTTTCTTACTGATAACCATTTGAATAAATTCCATGAGAGTTGAAGACATAATGCAGCACAGTTTGATACATGATAAATAAATAAGTTGCAATAAGTATTTCTAAGGGGTATGGTAGTTGATATAAATGGCAAATAATAGTTTCTGCTTTAGGCACAAGGCCAGCAATTTGAATGGGAGAGGAAAGTCGATTAAATCGACCCCAGTGCATTACTGGTGCTTTATTTTATCGACCATGTAAGTATGAAAGGTAAAGTTAACCTCGGTGGGATTTGAACTTAGAACGTAAATAGCTGTAAGTCTATGCTGCAAAGCATGGTGTCTGGTGCTCTACCATTATTGAGCAAGCATTTCAATGCTAATGTATATTAGAATATTTTATTGATACTATTTATAAAGTATTGTCTATTCTCAGTATCATCATCATCATCATCACTGTTTTACGTCCGTTCTTCCACACTAGCATGGGTTAGACGGGTTGTCCTGTTGTGTGCAGTGTCTGGTCGGCTGACCATGCCTTGCTCATACAGGAACTGATCTGGCTTGATTTCTACAGCTGGATGCCCTTCCTAACACCAACCTCATTTACAGTGAGTGCTGGGTGCTTTTTCGTGGGGCCTACACGTCCACTTTACAGTGTGGGCTGGGTGCTTTTTTGCCGTGGCACCTCCACGACCACCTTGCGGTGGGGGCATATTGTCTATATGCTTCAGCTTGTACCCATGGGAGGTTGGGTACTCTGTATTACTGCGTGACGCCAGAAGTCACGGTCGTGTGTAGTTGGGTAAGGTCGGCTTTTATCACCTCATCCCAGGTCATCTTGGGTCTCCCCACTCCGCGGTTTCCATCAACTTCTAGTGCTCTGCACCTTTTTATGCAGCTGTCATCCTTCATACGCATCACATGTCCATACTAGCGCAACCGCCTCTCCTGCACACAGCATTTGATTCCTCTTATGCTCAGTCTCTCTCTCAATTCATTTATGCTTTGTCGTTCATGTATATTACTATTACACATCCATCGGAGCATGCAGGCTTCGTTTCTCTCTAATCTACGTAAGTCTTCCACCTTCAGCGCCCAGGTCTCACTACCATGCAGCATCGCTGTTCGGATACACGCATCATACAGTCTGCCTTTCATTCTGAGGGGGAAGCCTTTTGCAGCTAGCAGTGGTAGTAGTTCCCTAAACTTCTTCCATCCCGTTCTTACCCTAGAACACCCACCTCCGTTGCTAATTCGGTCACCTAGGTAGCAGAAGCTGTCTACTGTTTCTACAGAGCCCTCCCAGAGATTGGTGGTACTTGTTTCCTGTGGCTGTTTGCTGCTTGCTATTTCAGCACAGCTGCTGCATGTGAATCCTACATTCTTAATTAAGCTTCCTGAGATCCCGCTACATCTACAGTATGTTGAATATTATGGGTTTCTATCTCGGTCTGTCTTGTACTGTCTTTATACATTCACTGTATTTTGTTTGTCAAATTAAGGGCATTAGCCATCCACGCAATTTTTGACTTTCCTCTTTCTGTCATCTATATATAAAAATGTGTGCGTGTATCAGATTGGTCATTATGGTCTAAGATAAGACTGGTTGGGAACCATGTCTTCACTCTTGTATTTCATATTTGGTATGGTTTCAATAGATGGATACCCTTCCTAATGCCAATCACCTCAGTGTGTACTGGCTAACACCAGCTCCATCTCTTCAGTGTGCTAGGAGCATTTGATTATGGCACCAGCAGTGAAGTGTAATGTAAGTATTGCAGCTAGAATTAGATAGAAAAAGTTCAGGGAACTATTATCTCTGCTGGGAATTGAAGGTTTTTCTCTGAGTGAAAGACCAACTGTATGATGCATGCATACAAACTATGCTGATGCATAGTTGCAAGACTTGGACCTTGAATGCAGAAGAAAGTAGGTTAGTTAGCTCTGATGGATGAGTTGAGAGGAAAAGTAGGTATAAGCTAATTTAGATGTTATGTACAAGAGAAGTCTGTGCTGGTATGGACATGTAGTGTGCATAGAGGATGTCGGTTGTATATGTCGAGCCCTTGAAGTTGATGGAACCTGTGGAAAAGGTAGACATAGTAAAACCTGGGGTGAAGTGGTTGAGTTAAGATAGATATTGTGAAGCTGAATCTTGCGATCGAAGTGACAAAGGACAATGACTGGATTAAGTAAAGTGCCTAGTATGCTCCTATTAAGGAGGTATGGTACTTAATCTGATTATATTTGTCCCTTTCATTATCACTATTAACATTACCATTGTACCTCTCCCACCATCACCAATCTATCTTTCTGTCTGTCTTTATCATCTGCAGCTGCCAATAGCACCTTCTACCACTGGACATTAATCTCTGCTTCTAATCAACTCCACCTCACCCATTACCATGCATCTATGTCCACCTTAGCTATTTCTCTATCTTTACTATTGATCACATTTCTTTGGAACATGGTATCCATTTCTTTGATCATCCTTAGCTTGGATCACGGTGATCTTTCTAGTGTTGGTACCACAAAACAAAACAGCTAATTCACTCGATAAAGGTTTTCCTTTTCCTATCTTCATCACTATAAACCAATTTTTTTAATTAAATGACTATAATGTTTATTTTTTATTGCCTAATATAATTTTCTGAGGTTTTCTCATTCATTTTATCTTAATTTGTAGGTATGGGTTCAAATCTTAATTCTAGATGACTAGTCAATTTTAAGTCTCCTCAAATTATTTTAATTATAGAAGAAAAAGCCACTAAAACAACTGTAATGTGAAGGTTTTTATTTAAGAAATGTATCAGATGTTGAGTAAACTGATTAAGAATATGAAGCCAAAGAAATATGTTAGTTCCTTAGAAACAGTTATTAGAATATCAAAAGCAACAGGTTGGTCTAGCGTATTGCTGTATTTTTTTCTGTTGAGTTTTTTTCAACATCAATTACTACAGGAAGGGTCTTGAAGATATGAAAAGATTAGAAATACTCAGAATTACATCTTTGACTTAGTACATGGACAAGGACCCATAATTGTTCTATTTATGAGATGATCTTGTTTATAATAGTTTTGCCATTGTCAGTCTTTGATACACCATTGACATGGTCACTGTAGCCTAAGAGAGCTAGATGTGAAGGAATGTTTCATATCTATAGATGCTATTCAAGGTTAGGATTAGCACTGAAGAATTGTGAAAAATGTGATTTTATTAGGACTCTTTCTTCAACTGTGGTAATCACACAGGAATTCACAACTAATCTAAACTATAATAAAGTAAGGAGTGCGGGACTGTGTACAGCTTATAATTTTTTATCCCGTTTGTAAAATAAGTTGGATTACTTTGAATAAATAATGAATGAATATTACATAATTTATCTACTAATGGTTTTTCTGCTAGACTTCATAATGAACTTGTATTTCTAAAGGACCTAAATGTTAATTTAAAAACCTAAAATACTGATTTATATTAGTTGCAAGTTCTGGTGCACTCTGTGATATGGCTTTGTTGATTCTGTGGATAGATATGTTTCTTTATTAGCCACAAGGGCACAAAAGAAGGGGACAAATACAAAGGAAGTTTACATACAATAAAAACGTGAAAATTATTATCACAAATGCAATTGAAAAGTTAATCGACCCCCCCCCCCCCCCCCCATAGGGGGAGACATTACATATGGGTAACACATACCCCCGAAAAAATGTGCAACCCTCATCTCCAGGAGTACGAAGAGTTTGTACCCTTTCCCTCAACCTACAGGCTGATATAGAGAAAGGCCCATTCACTCGGGCCATTCTCGCCACTTTCATCCACCTTTCATAAAACTTGCTGGGGTACAGCACCTCTCTCTCTCCATCCTGATTCTTCTTCCAAAGTGGTATTTGAAAAAAAGAATCAGTTGTTGGCTGGAGAGAAAGGTGTCTGACTTCAGCCCTTTTAACCTCGTCCATCATACAACTTCTTTCGCCATAGCTATCGTACAAAGAAAACTGCCTCGCCTTCGTTTTTGAAGGAGTTTCATCATGACAATGGACTCGGTGGTCAACCGGATTGGTCCCACCTGCGACAATAGTCGTTCTACATAGCCCCACAGGTCGATAACGCCCGGGCAGTGTATGAATACGTGCGCAACGGTTTCTTCGTCTCGCACGCATCTCGGACAGATCTTTTTCGAAGGGTCCCTGTCCGGGCGTCCATGTCTGTAGAGCTTGCCTCGAACTGGTAGAGCTCCTCGGTAGCACTGCCAGGCCAGGGACTTTTGGAAGTTGTCCATCAGTCCCGGGCGGAAGGTCTTACCGAACAGACTGGCCAGTTCGTCTTCCTCTACGCCTAGAGCTTCTCTGAGCGCGTCGTCGCACTTGCTGAGGATCAATCCTCTATAGAATGATGAAGTGGAGTCTCCACTGATCGCGGGGTCCGCCTGCCAGAGGGCTGTGAGTGCCAGTCGCCCATTTTCCTCGGTCTTTGCTTGACCCAGGACTGCAGCTTGGTCAGCGAGACGAATCGTGGGAAGGCTCGCCTCACGAATGGGGTCCACCAGTTGTCCGGTGAGGAATACGTAGAGATGCCGTGGCCTGAGCGCGTGTTTGCGCATCGTCAGCCACGGCATCCCTAGCCCTCCATTGGAAGGGTGTTGGCAGCAGATGGATCTTCTCACCAAAGGAGCCCGCTTCTTCCAAAGGAATTGGAAGAGCGCGCGCTCCATTTTGGTGAGCGTTTTGGCTGGACAAGGCACGATGGTCAAGCGGTAGTAGATGACGGACGCTACAAAAGTGTTCGCCACCTCTGCTTGACCTTTCAAGGATAGTTTGCACTCGGCCCACTTCTGGGTGAGTGCAAACACCTTGGCCGTCACCTCGTTCCAGTTTTTCTCCACCTGGAGATCCGGACCAAACCAGACCCCGAGCAGCTTTACCGGTCCTTTCGTCCAGCGTCTGACAACGCCATCGGAAGGCATCGGTTTGCCTCTCCACGATCCGAGTTGCAAACCGATGGACTTGTTCAGCTTCGCTCCTGTGACACTTTCGTATTTCTTCAGTAAGGTGCCGATTTCCTCGATTTGCAAGGTGCTCGACACCATTACTGTCACGTCGGCGTAGGCCAACACCGCTTTCTGCAGTCCCGGTTCCAGAGGGATGCCCTGCAGTAGTGGCTCGAGAGTCAGTACGTATAGAAGGGCGGAGAGAGGGCATCCCTGTCGAATGGATCGTGTGATATGGAATGGCTCTGAGAGGTAGCCGTTCACCTTGACCCTTGAGCAGATGTTGCTGTTGTGCATTGCAGCAATCCAGCCCCTGAACACGGATCTGAAGCCTACCGCATCCAAGTAACGATGGTCAACTCTATCGAAAGCCTTAGACTGATCCAAGTTGATCAGGGCCCCCACCAAAGCCAGGTTTACTCCCTACCCTCTCTATGATGTATCAGGTGGATGTTGCCGTGTATGGACCTGGTCGGGATTGCGCATCTCTGCGCTTCTCCCACCAGGTTTTTGTCAAGCGCCAGCCTCTTTGCCAACACCTTGGCCAAAATCTGTAACTCTGTGTCTAGCTCTGTGTTCTGAATTCAAATGCTGCTGAAGTTAACTTTGCTTTTCATACTTTCAAGGTCGATAAAAAAACAAAATGAACTAGTCCAGCAATGGGGTTTTAGTGTGTTGCTAGACCCAGGGTTATTTACTCGAGTAAATGTCACCGGAATCTAACTACTAAATTTTATAAAGAAAAGGATAAGATATTTTACATAACACCATGTCGAATGAGAGTTAATTCCCATTACAAAGGTAATAAAACGTAGGCAGTTTCTCGGAACGAGTATCAAATATGTCTTCATTTTATTGTAGCTCCATGTTACAATTGTGGTTAGTAAAATTTCTTCTACATATTGGTATAATCCAGGTCCATAATCGGTGGTTAGAGAGAAGATAACATGCTTGTCTTCAGTGTTCTCAATTCGAAGGAAGGCACCAAAAGAGAGAGCTTGATTTGCGTTACCTATATTTATATCCTTTTTACCGGAAGTTACAAAGAAGGTTCTAGAATTTCGACTGGAAGTAACTCTAGCTACTTCCCTTGTCTAGAGAGCGCTACAGGGTCAATTCATTCTGTGTTTCTTTCTCACTTCTCTATCACACTCTCTCCTTCTCTGGAAGAAATCGGCCTTAAGAGCGATGGGCTCTGATAGGTTTAAAATTCCTAAGAAATGTCTTATGTCAATGTGGTACCTTTATGACTCTAATAAGAGTTATGGGCCCATATATATACATTTGTGGATGCAGTAAATCTTATTTTGGGTTACAATTGCAAGCAATAAGTACATAAAAGGTGCAGAACAACAATAGCTAGAAAATAGGTGACTTAATTAGTAGCAGAGGAGAATGTTCTGAGAGAATAAAGATAGGATGGAAAAAGATTAGAGCGCTGCTCACTGATGACAGACAAAAGGAGTGTATGATGCTGCATGGCAGTGAAATATGGATTGACTGCAGAGGACATGCATAGACCGGAGAAAAAAGGAGCAACCATGCTTCATTGGATGTGCAGTGTAAGTATGAGAGAAAGGAAGAGCTTGGATGAACTGAGGGAGAAGCTGGGTTTAACAGGAATCTGAGGTGGTGTGCAGGAGAGAAGACTGCATTGGTACTGACCTGAAGCACATAGATAATGAACAATGGGTGAAGTTCCAGGAAATCTCAGAAGGAAGCCGTAGATGCTTCTTAGAATAGATATTTAATATGAATGATATATATACTACATGATAAAGTTTATAGTGTATGAAAGTTAATATAATGAAGTAGACCAAAGAAGTGAAATTAGATCTGAGAAAGATGGGTCTCATGTAAGAAGTGAAGAGGGGCCTCATGTTGAAACTCATATTTGAGTGTAATCAACTGATGTTCATGGGAGAACCTTTTTTTATGTAGGGTGGTGGAATAATAGAATGGTTAGAGTACCAGTGTTATTTGATCTGACTCTTTATTTTCTAAGATAAACTTTGCCTTTCATCTTTCTGGGGACACCAGTCTCATATTAGTCAATTTCTCTTGACTGCCAATTTATTCTAGTATGCTGTATGTTAGTTTAGTACAATAGAGCCCCAAATCCATCCCTGTGTGTCTTGGGCATGAGACACCAGTTGGAATATACTTAAATATAAATATTCTCTCTTTCTCTCTCTTCTTCTCTTTCTCTCTTTTTCTTTTTCTCTTTCTCTCTCTTTTTCTCTTTTTTCTTTCGTGCGTGCTTGCTCTCTCTCTCGCTCTCTCGTGCGTGCTCGCTCTTACTCGCTCTCTCATGCATGCGCTCTCTCTCTCTCGTGCATGCTCTCTCCTGCTCTCTATTGCATGCACTCTTACCGCCTCCCTCTCAACAGGTAGTGCAACTACTGTTAGCGTATATTCATATGTAAATATCATTCTGCAATAGCTTGTATTAATGTCAATGCACTCTCACGTGTGCGCTCCTTCACTAGCTGATGCCATTTAAAAAAATATTGTAAAAGAAAAATAAGGGGGAACTGCTATGTGGATGTTTGATCTGCTGGAAATAGCAGTCAAATCTCCCTCATAACTTATTTTTATACTAAGAACACAATGAATAGTGTTGTAACAGATGTGCAAAAAAATAAGTTGGTATTGGCAGAAATGACTTTAGTTCTGATCAATCAGAAATGACTTTAGTTCTGATCAATCATGGATGACCCAGGGTTAAACAAGAATACTTAAATACTAATGATCTATAATGAATGCTAGCTTAATAAAAAGAATAAAAGTTACTTTCAGTGAGTGAACTGCATATGTTCTGATTTTTCTATTGTGGTTTTTTTATTTTATTTTTTTTTTTTTTTTATATATAACAAATCTTTTATATTTTGTCTATTATACATAAACATATGTGAACTATATTTTACAGATAGAAGTTATACAATGATGGAAATATTAAAAACAAAATTAAATGAAAAAAGGGGGAAGGAGTAAAGAAGGGCAGATCTGGCTGTAAAGCAAAGGACTATAATTGCCTAAAAGGAAGAAAAGAGCAAGGACTATTAGGACACGGAAGAGAGAGGGGGGGGGGAAGAGGGCGACACTCTATGCGCAGGTTGGGGCTGAATTTTGGCTGTCCCACGGACAAAACTACAAGGCATTTCTGCGGACAATGGCCAGCGACACCTGCTGCAACAGTCACTCCACTTTGTGGGGTGTTTTCCTCAAACGGGCTGCTGATGTTCCGATTTTGCAGAGGAACTCGGCTGTCTGGTATCCAAGGATGCCTGAGGTCTCCATGGCGACTGGTGCAAAGAGAAAGCGACTGAACAAGCCCTAGTATTGGCTTGTCTTCCTGTCCTCTGCATTGTGTGCTGTGGTAATAGGGTTTATGGCTGAAGTTGGAGGCAGAGAATATCGCAGCATGTCGTGTCCCAGATGAGATTTACCTTCTTTGAATGGAAAGAGGGTAATTCTGTTGGGGTGCTTGTCTTTGTAGTTGAAGGCTGCTGGCTCCAATTGTGATTGGAAGCCAGTTGCATCCAGATTCCTTTGTCGTTGAGTGGGATGTTGGAACTGTTCTGCACTCTGGCAGCATGACAGTGGGTGCAGGCCTAACTCGTCAACTACTACCTAAAATGGCATTTTTGTGGCTCACACACAGCCTGAGTCCTTGGGCCACTCTGATGCAATTGCACTCATCATTAAAAAAATACTGGTTGATGAAGAGGGTTTCGAGTTGAGTAACGCACCACTGTTTGGCTGTGAAGTGGCTCAGACGCAGGCCTTCGCCCATCCAGTCAGCCAGAGCCTGCTCCAGTTCTAGGGCCATGACAAGTTTGTCCGTCTTGCTGAGGATCTCACAAATGAGGGTGACTGGAGGAGATTGAGGTAGGCTGGCAGTGCCAGATTCAAAGCAGATTGGAAGCTGAGGTCACTGAACCTCACTAGGAGATTTTCCTGTTGCCAGCCAGTGCTGTCAAACCTAACGTTGCAGATGAGTTCTGCAAAGCAGAGGGTGATGATGTCGAGTTCACTGAGATGATCTGTGTGAGAGTGACAAGGTGTAGCGCAGAGCGTGATCAGGAATTTGGAAAAACTAAAGTAGTTCCTTGAGTAATATAAGGTGTTTAAAAAAAATCTCATTTCAGATGTAAATATCCCAGAAACCACAGTCTAGGACAACAAAACTGAGTAGGTTTGGTGTTGAGTAACATAAGATATATTCTTGAAAATTTAACATTATGACACTCTCACAATATAATCTGGTAGTTTCTGGGATATTTATTTACATCTCAAATTATATCTAATTTTTTTAAATACCCTGTGTAGGAGGTGTTTGAGAATTGTGATATTTTATGGATTCTAGTAAGATGAGTGATAAGTTTTATGGGTTCTGTACAAATTGAGGGTTTATTAAATATATTTTTTGTTATTCAATCCAATACAGCTATAGTGGAGAATCTTTAGGTTAGAGGTGGAAAACCTTTTTGTGAGGGAGAGCGCACATGTGCGCACATTTATAATAATATTCTATGTAAAATATACTTTGTGCTCATAGTGTTTTATAATATTTGTATATTGTAAATTAAATTTGTGGAGAAAGAACAGGATGTTTAGTCAATTTTAACTCTTTTGATACCAAACCACTCCTGGTTTTGATATAAGAATAATTTCAGTGTTTGTTTATAGAAAAAACCTGCCATCATAATTTGAGAACATTTAAGTAATAATGAGGGAAGTTATATTACTAAATTCTTCCAAATTCTCGATTATTTTCAAAATTGTTTGAAAACGGTGTTTTTTTTTATTAGAAATATCTTAACGAAAGGGTTTGACATAGTGTTACTGGCAGGAAGCTTAGTGGTTTACATAATACACACATTGTCACCTTGACTAAATGGTCATTTATTATTAAAAAAATTTGTAATCATTGTATGACAGCACATGTATCTATCTACTCTTGAAGTGACAGTTGATAACTTAAAGGTGGCTGATATTTAAAAAAATAAAAACATAAAATATATATTTTACATGTACGAAATTAAACACTGCATGCCATGTCAGGCATTTGTGGCATGGTTTTATCACCACTGTCCTAGGCAATTCATTCTTGAAAAGACATTGTAGAGACACCTTGCAGAGTGTGTGCGGTGTTGTCACAACATCTTTGTTTAACTTTTTGGCAGTTAAACCGGCTGCATCCAGCCAGAATTCGCTCACTTTTTCTGTTCAATTGGCTGTAACTAGTCGCTCATACTGATGTTAAGGTATTGTTCTCAAAATAACATCAAAATCTCATAGATTTGATATTATGCGAGATATTTTGAGATAAGCATTTACCACAAAAATACAAAAGTATATATGGAGTAATGTAAATGTTCAGTGTTTCATAAACTTTAATCTTGTTATTTTTTATATGTTGTGCTAGTGCCATGACGAAAATCATCTATCCCACTCTACAAGGTGTTGCAGTCATGTTTAAAATACTCCCAATACACACTGTAAGGTGGTTAGCAGTAGAATGGGCATCCAGCTATAGATGCCATGCCAAAAATGAGACTTGACTTGTTTAGCTCATGCAAGAATGGAAAATAGATGTTAAATGGTGATTGTGATAATGAAATATTATGTTGAATTCTGATTTATGTTCACCTCTACAAACTTCAGTGGTGAACTATACCTCATTATGGATGTATTCCCCAGCATACATAACTGGAACATTGAGTTATGTCGAATATATATTTCTATAGGGTGGGGGGCAAGGTATAGAATAAGCATTTTCAATAGGTTTGTAGTAATAATAGTATGATGAGTAGACAGCACTACAGTTGCAATAAGTATCATGTGATACTTCCTCTCACCTGTTACATCTGAAGCCTAATATCTGTGTTGTAAGATAATATACAAGCATGGCTGTGTGATTAAGGTTATGTTGCAATTATGTCGTTTCTGATTCAATCCTACTTTACAGTACCACCTTGGGCAAGTATCTTCTGTAAACATCAGGCTGACCAATAATTTGAGTGGAAATTGGTCAATGGAAGCTGCAGAAGCCCATTCTATATAGAGGTGTTTGTGTTTATATTTATCTATGTAAAATTAAAAAAAACATTGTGCCAAAAGGTTCATTTACATATTCAATTATATGCAAGCAGGGAAAATCGGACGTAAAAGGATGATGATGGAGCTATAAAATCAATACTAGACTAAAATAAGTACTGTGGGTGGGGGTGTTCACCGTTTAATGTCGATTTTTCTCTGCTAGCATGGGTTAGACGAGTTATCCTATTGTGAGCAATGCCAGGTCAGGTGACCATGTTTTGCTTGTACATAACCAATTCAGGCTTGGTTTCTGCAGCTTGATGCCTTTCCTAGCACCAACCTCATTTACAGGGAGTACTGGGTGCTTTTTGTTGTGACACACCTACATGACCACTTTACTCTGTGGACTGGGTGATTTTTTTTTTTTTTTTTTTTTTTTTGCAGTGACACCTACAAGACCAATATTATAAAATATAATGACTGAAACCGGGAAAAGAATAAAGCTTGTGTGGATGGAGTAGGTAGATATTTAGCCATCATTAGTAGAATATAGTTTTCAAGTCTTCAAAATCTTTGCCTATCTTTTTTAGCAATAAAGGCTTTCTCTTGTGTATAAGACAGACTATACGAAGTATAACGAAAGTAATACCACAGTGCAAATTACTGAGGTGACCTGAGAGAGATGAGATGAGTCTAGTAATGTTAGATGTATATTAACAACCTATATGGAAGATAGAGATTTGAGAGATAGACAAAGTATTACAGTTATTACATAAGTTATTGCAGTAAATGGAAGAGGTGACTGCACTGTTATGGACATGTAATTTGAACAGATGATGCCCTGGGTAAGAAAGACAGTAGGTGGTATCAACTGTGACAGCTAAGAAGATATAGTAAAATGTTGTGAAGTTATTTTTTTAGGATACAGAGCTACAAAATTACAGGCGCAAAGTAGTGATCTGATGTACATCAAACCTATCTAACCCAGTGGATTGGCAGTATCGGTAGAGTCGGACGCCATGCTTTCCAGCATAGTTACATCCCTTTATGGTCTGAGTTCAAATCCCGTCAAGGTTAACTTTGCCTTTCATCCTTACGGGGTCAACAAAATAAAGTACCAGTAATGTACTGGGTAATTGCTGGCCTTGTGCCAAAACTAGAAACAGTTATATTAAGTGATAACTCTTTTAGGTGTTTCTTTTTCTTTTTTTTTTTTCTGAACTCTTAGCTGTAGCCAGTTTTACTTGATCGAACCTATATCATTAATGTATTTGATTGAGGTTTTGTAAAAGTTACAAGAAAGATTCTGTATGGTTATTCTGCTTAATATACTGGATAAACCTCCTCCTGTCTTTGAGGATCCCAAATTTTTGTGTTTTAAACTGTAGGACATTATAGACACTCGGATAACTACCAACACTAGGGTGTTATTCAATTAAAAATGTTTTATTGCCTCTTGCATGCAGAGGGTCCAAAATTGGCTTTCATTTTTCTTTTAGTGTTGGCACTAAAACTTGGTTTGACTATAAATTTTCAGTTGACTTTTTGCAGATTTATTTTATGATATATATTTTATATGTTGAAAAGTAAAATCTCAATTAAATTCTATGTAATGCTCTGGAGTTGTTAGGAACAATTCTTTCTTAGTTTTAGCGCATGTTCTTTGCTTGAGATATTAATCAAATTTTATACTAATTTGTTATAACTCTAAAATAGAAAGTAATTTTTATTCTAGAGTTTGCTGTTGGAAATAAATTTCAATTTAAAGTGAAGTTTTATTTTTATAAAGAAGCCAGTTAGTTTAGAACTGAACTATTAAATAGTTAATTTGATGTGAAAATTGTATTTGGTGGTTGATTTAACTTCATTTATCTACCATATTCAGATTGTGTTAAAATTTGAACATTTTGCCATAATTTCCTACCTTAAGATTTTGCTATTTATCTTAATCGAATTTTAGTGCCACATAATTTCTCAAGATTCATTTTCATTGAAATAGACTTCTTGTATTTGAAGTTTTATATGTATTTTTTTTTTTTTAAATTTTTTTAAATTTTTTTTAATTTTTTTTTTTATATAGGAAATTTGATCTTTGCTTTTCTTTTTTTGTCTTTGAAATTTTGTGGAAAATTTTGATAATTTGTGTGTTGCTATAAGGACAAATTTTGTTCATATATATGGTTGATTAGTTTGTGATTTAGCCCTTTTGATACCAAACCACCTGTAAACACACCTGGTTCTAAGATACAAAACTATTTGTTTTAAAGTGTATTTATATAAAAAAATTTCAATACTTCAAATACCTGCTTAATAATGAGTTAGTATTTTACTAAATCTTGTCAAAATTATTTTAAAATCGTAAACAGTGCATTTCCTTTAAAATTTAGCAATGAAAGGGTTAAACAAAAAAATATCAATTTAGATTTTTTTTTTTTTTTTTTTTCTTCTCATTTTGAGGTTTATGAAAAATAGACTGGTTTGAATTTTCAAACATTCTGAACTTTGATAAATCTGCTAAACCTTTCCATGGGATATTAGCTTGTGGTAGGATCCCACCACCACCACCAATAATTTCTGCATTTTTGCACTTGTGATATTTGTAAATAATGTCTTCATATAATGCCAAATAATTGAAGAAGTGTAATTCATATTTTTGGTTTGTTGGAATACCATTGGTGTGGAACAAATCACCTTGACATTGCTACATAGTATTCAGTTATCTTCGCTAACTCTGAAGATGACATCATCCAATGTTGCTTAAAAATCCAATGGAACATAGATTGCATGTAATTTAAATGGTTGTAATATTCCTCATATTAGGATAGCAACTTAGCAGATGCTAAATACCGTAACACTTTAGCATTTACATTACCATGAAAATACAATAGTAAATATAGAGTAGTCTTTATCTCACATAATTATCTTGCATAATATCGATTCTACGAAATTTTGATATTATTTATTTTGATAACAATACCTTAACGTAAATATGAGCAGCCAGTTATGGCTGGTTTCAACAGAAAACGAGAGAATTCTGGCAAGATATGGCCTGTTTAAATCATGCCAGGTTTGATTTTTATCTATATTCTCTACACTGGCCAATATAGTCCCAGTAAGTGAATTCATTTGTCATTTCACTTCCCCTACAAAGATTAGTCATGCCTTTATCAGAAGGAATCATTGTTTTATCAGTTTTATTGCCATATACATATAAATAAAAATAGAAAAAGAAAAAAAATTCAGTTGAAATAATCAGTTTAGCCAATATTTTGAATTTGCCACTTAGGACATCCAAAACTAGAACATATGAACAAGATGTAGTCACTTGACCTGTATAACCTCAGAATGTGACAATCCATCTAACCCATGCAAGAATGGAAAATAGACTTTAAATGATAATGTTTAGTTGATAATGTGTGCAGCATCTAATGTGCATTAAGATTACACCCAGCTAGTAGAGAACTGCACATTTTCCACAAGTGGAGTAAAATGCAACTTGTCTATGAGTATATAAATAGTAAATCTGATTTTATTTTATATTTACAACTAGTTTCTTTAATTTACCTTATCACATTTCCTTAAGAATTGTATACAAAGTGTGTTTTATTTAACACATTTAAATATAAATTTTGGGAAAAAGTTTTTAAAGCTATTTTACATTACAATCAAGATATTTGTAGTGGATGGCAGAATTTCTAGAACACTAAAGAAAATACCTTCTGGTATTTAGTTATATCATTTTTATATTCAGACCCTACTTAAGTTGGCTCTAAATTTAACCTTTTTCAGGCTTCTTCTTCGCCCAGTTATTCCTGAGGGGGTCGTGGGGGCAGTCTTCAAACTCTTGTTCCAGCAGGTCCTGTCAGAAGTAGCTGTCTCCAACTGATCCAGTTGGATTCCCAAGCGTGGCCAGCCAAGCTCATGGATGTTATTCAACCATCTTGCTTGCCGTCTACTCCAGGGTCTCCTGCTGGTTGGTTTTGCTCATAAAATCTGTCCAATGATTTTTTTTTCCTGAGACATTCTAACTACATAATCATAGTATTGGTGCTGTGATCTCTCAATCAAAATAAAATGTCATACTCTCTCCTGAAATTAATTGCAATGGAGGTTTGGATGGATACACACACACCCACTCACACACATATATGATCTCTTGACCATTCTATTCTTATTAACTCTCCATTTACTTCCTTTTCATTGTTACCCCTCGGCTATCATTCAGCCTCTTTCCTTGTCACTGTAGACTGCTTGTCACAAGAGATGGCATTTGAGCTGTCTATATTCAATTCCCTCGACTATTGCCCATTAACAATATACCTCTTTCCTAGTGTAATAAGAGATGGCTTTTTATCTATCCATATCAATCCCATGTCATTTTTCACTGATGTCTATAACTGTCATTTACCACCTTGTTACTATCCCATCATGCTAGTCATCATCATCATCATCATCATTTTACGTCTGCTTTTCCCTGCTTGCAAGGGTTGGACGGGAACTGATTCTGGCTTGATTTCTACAGCTGGATGCCCTTCCTAACACCAACCTCATTTACAGTGAGTGCTGGGTGCTTTTTTGCTGTGGCACCGCCACGACCATTTTGCAGTGGAATGATAGGGACCCCAGTCCCTATCATCTCATTTTTACAGCTGAGTAAACTGGAGCAATGTGAAATAGTGTCTTGCTCAAAGAAACAACACATCACCCGGTCTGAGAATTGAACTCACAACCTTTCGATTGCAAGGCCAATGCTTTGACCACTAAGCCATGCACCTTACCAATAAGCAACATGTAGCTATCTTTGTGTCTTCTGTTACTTCCTCCATTATTATTCTCTTGTTCCCATAACTGCTTCTTCCCATCAACTCATTTTTTATTTTTTTATTTTTTTATACCGTTTGTCATCAGTCTCTCTTCTATTCACTCCCTTAGTCACATTTTTCTTGAAAGGGTGTAGATAGTGTAGGTTAGAAAAGACTCTTTAGTTTAGCACTGAGAATTAAAAAAAACCTAGTGCTAGTCTCTAATAAAATGCACTCAGTTCAACACCAAGTGGTTGGTATTGAAGCATACAAATAATGTGGTGTCTAATACAGACCAGCAACTCTGAATGATCTCTTTGGTGGCATGAGTTGAATGAAAATGTATTTTTGGTGGGTTGATGGATGGATGTGTGGGTGGTGGTCAGTTTTTATTTTGTTTCTATACCTAGATACCTTTCCTGATGCTAACTCTTGCTTTATTTATAAATTAGTATATACCATTCATCTTTAAATTAATTAGCAGCAGGAGAAAATGGACACGCACGCACACACTCTCTCTCTCTTCCTCTCTCTCCTCTCTCTCACACTTTCACACTCACTCACACACTCACATATTATCATCCTTTTATGTCTATATTTTCAAATGTTATTTTATGTTAGCTTGATACAACAGAATATATATTCTTTGTGGTTTGCTTTGGTTCAGCAATTCTGTAATTGTTGCTATTATGAAGGTTTGATTTAATTGCTTGCATGCAAATGTTTTAATGTTGCTGAGATAATAGATTAAAACTGCTCAGTTGAACTGCTCATAATACTGTAG
The DNA here is from genome assembly GCA_964016885.1 of Eledone cirrhosa. NCBI lineage: Eukaryota > Metazoa > Mollusca > Cephalopoda > Octopoda > Eledonidae > Eledone > Eledone cirrhosa. The sequence goes on along the minus strand of OZ024744.1, from coordinate 65,565,535 downwards.
CAGTATGAACAGAGGGAACAGTATAGAGCTTATGAAACTTGACTGTTTAGAATAGCCAAACCAGAAAAAGGGGTTCACTAAGTGGTCTTGTTGGCATAGGCTTGCAATTTTGAGGGTCTATTTCCCTTAGGTTCTAGTTATTTCATTCTGTAATATTACTTGTAAATAAACCATGTAAATGTGGTCGGTGTTAGGAAGCACATCCAGCTGTAAGAATCCCCAGCCAAATTACAGTCCCGTCAGAGCAAGGTACAGTGTGGCCAATCCTGGCCAGACTTGTCTTTCGATGTGGACGATCCCTCTCTCATGCAAGCATGGAAAAATGGACGTTAAACGATGATGATGATGACGGGTATGGTATGAATCTGTAACTCATGAGGAAATCGTAGGGGTGCCATATTGACATACAACATTTCTTAGGGTATTTTTAAATCTGGTAGAGCCTATCCCCTCTCAAGGCCTGAGTACAGCAGATTTCTTCCAGAGAGAGAGAGAAAGGAAGTGAGAAAGAGATATAGAAGAATTGACCCCCAGTAATAGACTGGTACATTTTTCTCAATGAATGGATGAAAGGCAAAATTGACCATGGCAGGATTTGAACTCAGAGACCCGGAACGAAGCACTTTATCCGACATTCTAATTACATACCTGTAACCTTTGCATAGATCATATGTATTTAGTACTAAAATGTATTAGTGTTAAATATGTTCTTTATAGATTTGACATCAGGAAAAGCATCTAGCTGTAAACCCCCCCCCCCCTCCTCATAAAAAAATAGTTTCATTCAACCCATGACAGCATAGAAAAGTGGATGTTAAAATGAAAATGGTCTATTTTATGTTTTTCTTTACTACATTAAGGGTGCATGGCTTAGTTATGGTTCAGGTGTTGAACTTAAGGTTATGATGTGGATTTGATTCTTGGACCGGGTTGTAGTCAGCTGAAAATGGCTACCAGCAGTACCTGGGGTTCTCTTATGGACTGGCATCCTGTCCAGCAGGGAGTCTTGTACTCTCACTTGCCTAACACTGATGAAACTGGGATAAGTACTGGCTTGATGAGCTTCCAGGCTTGGGACAAACTTTAACTAATTTATTTAATTACTTTAGTGGGGAAGAAACTCCAAGATCTACATTGTGGACAACCTTTTCATTACCATATTTCTAATGAAATACACTGTATTTGTATTAATAAATTTAGTGAATCCCTCTGCATTCTTCATTTTTAAAAAATTAAGATGGCATTTGTAACATAGGTTCTTATATAAAATTGTGTTGGAAGATTTAAATCTAAATGCGTGCTTATTAAAATGTTATTTTGTTTAGTAAAAGAGGCGATTTTTGTTAGTATTTAAATTTTTGCTTTGGTAAGGATCTGAAGAACTGTGATAGCAATGCATATTTTCTTTGAAAAGACTTTTATGTGACCTGCATATGGTACCACATGCTGTTTTGTTTTAGTAGAAAATTAAATGGCAGTTGTGATGTTTATGCCATTCACATTTCCATTTAACTCTTAGAGCATCCTGTTGAATGTCAAGCCCCCAGTCCTGTAACGTTTTAGCAGAAAATGCATAAAAACAGATTTGTTTATACAAATGTTGAATGTGTCTATATTTTGTAGAGATGATTATTGAAATTAGCAGCAATGCAGAAAATGCTCTACTTTTTAATATGTTGTAATCACGTGTTAAAAATTGTATAACTAATTGATAATTAATTCCATAATAATAAAAATAAAGATAAAAGATGTCATTAAATTTAGTAAATGTACTTACTAAAAAGACAGTCATGTAAACATCAGAAACAAGAATTATATATTTTCCTTTGCCTTTTTGTTGCTTATAGTGAAATTTACAAGAAACACAGATTGTGTTTTTACACAAAAGTATTTCATTTTCACTATATAGTTCAATGGTTCTTATCTATTTGAACTTTTATCAAATCAATGCACTGAACAATGTCACATTGTAAGTTTGTCATGCTGGTGACTTGGCAAAAAGCACCAAGTTTACCTCGTTAGATGGTTGTTTTAGCACAGACCATGTTGTAATATGGTTGGTTGGCATTAAGAAAGGCATCCAGCTATAGAAACCAAGTCAAAACAGTTCCTTATAAGACATGGTCACCTGATCTGATCTGACTTGACTTATTTCATAATGTGACACTCATCTGACTTTGCAAGCATAGAGAATGGACATATGATGGCATGTGCAGGTTATTGGAACAAGAGTTGTTACATAATGATGCAGGTGAAGCTACAGGTTAGTTGAAAACAATGTAAAAAAAATAACAGTAAATCTATAAAGTTTACTGTTCTAAATTGTGGAACTTTGCAAAGCAATGCTGTTCTCTGCACAATGCAACAATTTGGCATATCTTGCATTCCCATGTGGTATGGACTTTTTTTGCCATTTGAGGTGCAATCAGGCCCATTGGAATATGCAACAGTTCTGACATCTTCTGATCTATTTTTTTTTTTATCATTTGATGTAGAGCTGGCTTCTTGATCACGTAAGCCACATCAGCTGTTTTTTGTTTTTCTCTAAGTGTTTTTATTAGCTATTTTGGTTCTCCTGGGGCAGGGTTTCCCAAACCTTTTCAGATACAGAACCCTTTTTGGTTCAGAAACTTTTGGGGGTAACCCGAATGTCTAATACTATTATGGTGTAATATAAATGTACTCCTCTGCTTTTTTTTTTTTCACGGTACCTCAGATACTCCTTTGCAGAACCTACTTTGGGAACCACTGTCCTAGGGTACAAAATATAAGCATTTATGACTGTCATATAAATGAAACCTCCCCCAAAAGATGCTCTTTGTTTTGTTTGTGATCTTGTAATACGAGTGTAGATGGTTATTTTTGTCTACTTCATTATTTCTCAATGTATTCTTGGATCTTAGATAGTAAAGGTTATGTCTGGTTAGATGTTTGTTTCCTTTTCGTGGTTTTGTTAATCTTAACAGTCCTGCTATTTCTGGCTATTTCATGCCTGCTGATTGTTTTCAATTTTTTTTTTTTTTTTTTTTTTTTTGCCAAAAGGTCACATCAGATCCCCTCCTCACGCATACAGTCTCCTCTTCCTCAGAACTGTGGTCACTTGAGCATAGGTCAACTGGATCAGGGTAGACCAAGAATTAAACAACCACCTGGAGAGCATTCAGATTATATATTTATATATCAATGATTTGTTTAGAGGAGGATTAGGATTCTGGCTATTCTTTTATAAAACTGATTAGAGAATGTAGGAAAGGTTATATTCTTTTTATTTTTGTTGTTTATTCATACTTGCTATTCTTGATCCTGGTTTAATCTGGTTTTATATACTGCTGCAAAGAAGTTATTCTCAGAAAGCTTGGCTTTGCTTGTCTAAATTGGAGAACATGGTGTTTGAGAAAAGTAAGATTACTAATATAGTCAGTGCTCTCTCTCTTCTGAGACCCACATCAGGTGTTAAATTTTACATTGCTTCACTTCATCTAGATATAAAAAAATATGCCTGGTTATTATGTGCCAGACTGGCATCTTATCCAAGTGAGATTTAGCTATCGCTTGTTGCCCATTTAAAAAAAAAAAGTAAATTTAGCACTGGTACTTTAGTTCTGATTTGCAAAAGTTTTGTTTCCAGCTTTGCACATTTGTAAATTGTTACATCATTTTTATAAGGTTTAATAATTAAATTCTTTTGAATAAATAACTTTATTGAAATATACAAATTAACAATTTTATACACTTTTCTAAAAGGCTGAGAAGCCATTATTAAGAAATGCATACTTCAATACTTGATTCATTAATATTGAAGCTATAAGAGGCAAATTTATTTTTCTTCTCTCAAATTTGTTCTAATGTCTAATATATGCATATTTAGTTTAACATATGTGTATATGCATTGTCTGCTTGTGCTTTGGTGAAATAGTCATAATTGTTTCACTTTTTCTACACCTCGAGCATAGTTAAGTCATAATGATCAAGTACTACTTGAGTATCTAGTTTTGCAGTGATATCCGTTCTGTTCTTAGTGAAATATATAATCATCGTTTAATGTCCATTTTCCATGCTAGCATGGATGAGATGGATTATCCCATTAGAGGCAATTTGTGTCAGGTGACTGTCTTGCTCATATAGGACCGTTTCTGGCTAGATTTCTATGACTGGATGCCCTTCCTAACGCCAACTACATTTAGTGTGGTGGGTGCTTTTTGTTGTGACACCTACATGACCACTTTACAGTGTGGGCTGGATGTTTTTGTCATACCTACATAACTTTAGTATAAGGGTGGTGTAGACAAGTTGGGAGGTGTAGGGGTGTGGATATTACATTTATGTCCTTGAATTATATATTATTCCCTGGATTATATATTATTCAACAGCCAACATAGAGCAGTTGATGTTTAGCTAGAGGTTCAGTTCTAAAATTTGATTATATTTTTACTAATTTAGTAATTCCATTTTTATATATTCAGCCCCCCCCCCCCCCCCCCCCCTATGATTTATGCCATGATAATAGTACCTATTTTTAGCTTGAGTAAGTAGAGCATTGCCTTATCTTAAAGCTCAGTTGTTGTTCTGATATTATTGCTTGAATATCTAACCTTAACATACCTGTATAGATTTGCCTCTGCTTGATTTAAGAAAATACAGCACTGTTATGGGAAAATAAACTCTTTCATTCCAAGTTAATTTCTGAATATCAGGAATTATCTATGGTTAATACTCTTGGAATTAATTACCATTCTGAATAGAAAGACTTTACTTCAGCTATTTCAATTGAATCAGTTTCATCTCATCTGACATTGTAATGGCATTACATCCTTAATGGAAGCACCTGCTAGTGCCTGTTTAATATCAATGGGCTGTAAAAAAAAAAAAAAAAAAAAAGAAAACAAGAATTAGCATTTTGCAAATATTTAACATTTAAAAATGAGGAATTTTATGCCCTGTTTTAAACTTGATATATATTTTACACTGAAAGCAGATAGTTAATAATTATTTTAAAATGGAATCTTATCTAATAAAAACATTGCAAATTTTCAGAGTAATGGTATTCATTTCAACTTTGAAAGTTTACACAAGTTCTTATGTAATAATGGTTGGTTAGAAATGGACTAAACTATTTGTATTTCAATGTCAACATCCTGAGATTTAAAAAAAAAAATTGGTATAATTTGTTTTTAAAAATTTTATATTTGTTTCTCTAATTTTTATTTATCTTTTATTTTTTATTTTATAGCGAGACCTGTTGTTATGAAAGCTAAGCAGAGCCGTTTGCAAAGAGATGATTTTGAAACACTCAAAATTATTGGTAGAGGAGCCTTTGGTGAGGTAAGTTATTTATTTACATTGTTTTAACTGTATAATTTATATTGTAATAACATTTACATTGCTATATTTTTGTTAAAACACTTGGAAATGTCATGATATATAGAGAATAGTAAATGGAATAGATTTAATCTTTAGGAAAGGAAATTGAAATGCCTTTATATAATTTGTGTTTTGAATGAAGAGTAACATTTACAGAATGTTATTAGGGTACTGGATTAAATATTTTATAATAGTAACCTATTTCTTATCTTATGGTTGTGAATTTAAATCTTGCTGCAGAAAATAAGTACCAATAACACTAGTTTCAGATCAGTGGAGGTAGGTAGTTAGTGGATTTATCTTTGAATATAACATTGAAGGAGCAAATACAGAGATGGTTTTTCATATTCTATATTTAATATAACTTGGTATTACTTCAAACCTTTGCTCCAGTTCCTTAATGATTGCTTGTTAAAGATATTTATATAAACAGAATAAGGTTTTAGTCATAAAAATGACAAGTATTGGTAGATGTATTGAACGTGTAATATATTGATACAAGTTTTACTGATGCCATGAAGTGTGTGTGTCTGTCAGTGTTCATTCTCTGGGCTTCACTAGATTTTTACAAAGACAAGAATAGTTGATATTTTCTGAGAGAAAAGATGGCGACTACAGAAAATCATCGTTTAACGTCCATTTTTCCACACTAGCATGGGTAAAATGAGTTGTGGGCAATGCCATGTCAGGTGGCCATGCAGAACTGATTTTTTTTTTGGCTTGATTTCTACAACTGGATGCCCTTTCTAATGCCAACCTCATTTACAGTGCGTACTGGGTGTTTTTTGCTGTGCCACTTAACAGTGGGAGGGAGGGGGGGGGGGGCATACTGTATATATGCTTCAGCTTTGGTTTATACCCGTGGGAAGTCGGGTCTTCTGTATTACTGTGTAATGCCAGAGGTCACAGTTCTCTGTCATCACCATTGAGAGGTGCAATTGGGCAATATCTGCTTTTATCACCTCATCCCTGGTCTTCTTGGGTCTCCCCACTCCGAGGCTTCCATCATATTGATATAATATTTATGTATGTGTGTGTATATGTGTGTGTGTGAACATGCATGTACATTTATATATGGAGGCACATGGCTTAGTGGTTAGAGCATTGGCCTTGCAATCGAAAGGTTGTGAGTTCAATTCTCAGACCAGATGTGGTGTTTCCTTGAGCAAGACACTTTATTTCACATTGCTCCAGTTTACTCAGCTGTAGAAATGAGATGATAGGGACTGGGGTCCCTATCATTCCACTACAAAGTGGTCGTGGAGGTGCCACGGCAAAAAAGCACCCAGCACTCACTGTAAATGAGGTTGGTGTTAGGAAGGGCATCCAGCTGTAGAAATCAAGCCAGAATTGGTTCCCGTCCCACACTTGCAAGCAGGAAAAAAGCGGACGTAAAATGAAATGATGATGATATGCACACAATCATGGCGGTGTGGATAAGAAGCGTGCTTTATAACTACATAGTTTCACTATGTAGTGGTAGCATGGGCAAATGTCTTTTACTATAACCTTAGGTTGACCAATGCCATATGAGTGAAATTTGGTTGACAGAAATTGTGGCTGCATGTTTTGAGTAAGTCTGTGTCTGACAGTCAATAAGATCATCTAAATCTCTTCAAGGTGGTGCTCCTGCATGGCCACAGCCTAATGACCGAAACATGCAAAAGACTATGTGCATTAACACATATACTGTATATACTCATGTGTAAGTCAGAATTACGATATAAAAAAAAGCATGTGGCATATATGGTACATTGTAAATGTATAATGAAATTGAATCTTATAAATGAGTATATACAATAGGTAGTATGTGTGTGTGTGTGTGCGTGAAGGCACCTGGCTTGGTAGTTAGATTCACAGATGTGAGATTGTGAGATCCATTCCTGGACTGGGTGATGTCTTGTCCTTAAACAAGACACTTTGTTTCATGTTGCTCCAGTTCACTCAGTTTAAGAAATGAGTTGACGTCACTGGTGCCAAGCTGTCTTGGGCTTTGCCTTTCTTTTAGACAACAATTGATGACATGGCAAAGGGAAACTGGTATGCATGGGTGACTGCTGAAATACCTCATCTGGGCTTGTGCCTCAGAGAGGAATCTTTTAGATGAAAAACCCAAGGTCATTCATAACCGAAGGGCTTTACTCTTACACACACTCGCAAACATGGGCACACAGGCAGACACAGACACTTTATCAAGTTTTGTAATAGTGTGGATCTGGGAAATAAACAAAAGAAAACTTGTCGACTGAGCACATTGATACTTGATAAAGATATGGATAGTTAAAAGAAGTATGTGATATTTTAATGTGCTTTAGTAACTATATATGTATGTATATATTTAAATGGCAAAACATATGTTAATCATTTAATAAACAATGTTGCTAAGCTAATCATAGGATCACTTACTTGGAACTCTCTTTTAGCTACACAAATCTTTTTGTTTCTATAGTTTTTACTAAAATAACACCTTCCGTGTTTAAGTTAAATTCTAAAATAATGAAGAATTTTGACTGGCTTTTTGTTTGACATATGAATTCAATTTTTGGAACATGACTTCATAAAAGGTTCTGAGATAAATCTTTGCAATGTTTATTTCAAAGCTTCTTCAGTAAAAGGCACCCTTTGGGCTCTGTAAAGTGATTGGCATTAAGGATATCTAACTGTAGAAACCATGTTACAAAGGGATGTACAAGTGAAGTGATATTCTCCAATCTGTTCAGTTTTAAGCCATAACAGTCTGTTCAACTTATGCCAGTATGGAAAGTGGCTGTAAAAAGAGGATTGATATTTTAAATATTAATAAATATATAAATATTAATCAATATATGAATCCAGATTAATTTTACCCTCATTTTCTTTTCCCATGCTGTCTCTCTATGAAGTCATCTACTCTCTTCTCTTACACTATTATTAGTGTTGTATTTATCATTTCACTGTCTCTACGAAGTCATCTACTCCTATTGGTTTATTTTGCGATGAGATACTATATGCCATGATGTCTACCTACCTCACAATTTCCCTCCCGCCTACCCCCTCACACCACCATAGTCTATTCGGCCAATCAAACTTCAGCATGCCCCCTTCCCCCATTACCAACCCCAACAAACCCTGCCATTTCTACTACTACCTACCTCTCTCCTCACCCATCCCAACCCCAACACACCCTGACATTATTACCACCACTACTATTCTTCTAGCCCTAAATTTTCCTACCATTATGTAAGGATGAGCTGAGAATAAATGGAGCAACCCTGAATTAATAAATGAATATGAATCCGCGAGCTACCAACAGCTATGTGGGGCTTCAATTCAGAGACAGGAAGCACATGCACACCCCTGCAAAAATCGACTCTTCCCCCACGAATGTTGACCAAAACTCCGAGTTGGTACCATCAATGTAAGAACAATGAAAGGAAGAGTAGGAGAAATCGTAGAGATGCTAGAGCGAAAGGAAATAGATGTATGCTGTGTGCAAGAGACTAGATGGAGAGGAGTCTGCTAGAGTTCTTGTAGGAAAAAGTCAGTGCTTCAAATTTTTCTGGGTGAGAAATGACGATGGGATGGGTGGTGTAGGTATCCTACTAGCTGACAAGTGGGTAGATAAAGTAATCTCAGTGTACAGGGTGAATGCAAGAATCATTAAACTCAGACTAGTCCTAAATAAAACAATTACCACAATAAATTTAAGCTTACGCACCCCAATCGGGGTTGCCAGGCGAACTTAAAGATAGGTTTTACGAGTCCCTAATGCACACTACTGCTCTAACAAATGACAATGACTTCCTAATCATTGCAGGAGATTTTAACGGACACGTAGGTAAACACTGTGACGGCTTCTATAGAGGCCATGGGGTTGGCACAAGAAATTCAGGCTTCTAGAGTTCTGCGACGACAATGACATGTCAATATGTAACACAAACTTCAAAAAACCCGACAACCACCTGATCACCTATAGATCAGGGGAGCATTCTAGTCAGATAGATTTTATCCTCATCAGAAGACGTGACAGATAGACGGTCGTAAACACAAAAGCCGTCCCTAGTGAGGAATGTACCTCTCAACATAGCTTGTTTGTCTGTGACCTCACGGTCAGAACTAGGCGAACCTGGAAACAGAATCCAACCTGGAGAAGAAAGATCTGGAAGCTGAAAGACCCCTCGGCCAGTAACAGATTTAAAGATATTTTACTCAACGCCTACGACAGTAAAGAACCGATAGACATTCAATGTAGAAGAGCACTGGGAGTTCCTAAAAAATAACTTACTAGAGGCGACTGATGAGATCTGTGGCTGGAGTAAGACCACAGGCAGGAGGAGATTGACTTGGTGGTGGAACAATAAGGTAGATGAGGCAGTTAAGGCCAAGAGACAGGCATGGAAAGAATGGAAGAATGGGGGAAGCAGGAGGGAAGCTAGGAGGGAAGCAGAGGATAGAAAATTCAAGCATGTTTTGCAACGTGAGGACCAGAAACAGGTGTTCAAGATTGCGAGGCAGTGTCAGAGAATTGTGATGTCATTGGAGAGAACTGTATCCAGAATGATAAAGGTGAGCTTGCCCTCAAGTGCTGAGAAGAAAGATGCGTGGAAAAGCCATTATGATAGATTACTAAATGAGGAGAATGCATGGGAAGAAGAGACCCTATAGAGGGGCCGGCGTAGTAAGGCAATCAAAGATATGAAGTCGGGGAAGGCAACTGGTTCATAGCTGCCGAGATGCTGAAGGTATCTGGGTCGGTAGGTCACACTATAACCACACGTATTGTTAACCAGGTAATACTAGGTGTCATACCAAAGGATTGGTGCAGTAGCATCATTGTCAACTGTTACAAGAGTAGATAGAGGAAACTATAGAGGTATAAAGCTGATGGACCAGGTCATGAAAGTAACAGAAAGAGTTATAGCACAGTTGATTAGGGACCGGGTGAAACTAGATGAGATGCAATTTGGGTTTGTGCCAGGAAGAGGCACCACTGATGCCCTCTTCCTTGTGAGGCAGTTACAGGAAAAGTACCAAGCTAAAAGTAAGCCACTCTACCTGGCATTCGTCGATCTCGAGAAAGCCTTTGACAGAGTTCCACGTGCTATAATCTGGTGGGCTCTTAGAAAACTAGGAGTAGATGAATGGCTTGTGAAAGCTGTACAAGCCATGTATAGGGGAGCAGTCAGCAAAGTTAGGATTAGCAATGAGTATAGCGAGGAATTTAGTGTACAGGTCGGTGTCCACCAGGGCTCTGTTCTTAGCCCTCTCCTGTTCATCATAGTCCTGCAGGCAATAACGGAGGAGTTTGAGACCGGATGCCCATGGGAACTCCTGTATGCATGTGACCTCACACTTATAGCTGAATCTATGGTAGAACTAGAGAAGAAATTCCAAACTTGGAATCAGGGACTAGAAAGAAAGGGTCTCAAAGTCAACCTGACAAAGACTAAGGTCCTTGTAAGTAAACGAAAAAACAGAACCCAGATCCCCTTAAGGAAATGGTCTTGCTCAGTATGTAGGAAAGGTTTAGGAAGAAACTCCATTCTCTGCCCCAAATGCAAACAATGGGTACACAAGAGATGTAGCGGGATCTCAGGAAGCTTAACTAAGAATGTAGGCTTCACATGTAGCAGCTGTGTTGGGACAGCAAACAGCCACAGGAAACAAGTACCACCAATCTCTGGGAGGGCTCTGTAGAAACAGTAGACAGCTTCTGCTACCTAGGTGACCGAATTAGCAGCAGAGGTGGGTGTTCAGAAAGTACAATAACTAGGGTAAGAACGGGATGGAAGAAGTTCAGGGAGCCACTGTTAGCTGCAATAGGCTTTTCCCTCAAAATGAAAGGCAGACTGTATGATGCGTGTATACGAACAGCAATGTTACATGGTAGTGAGACCTGGGCGCTGAATGTGGAAGACTTGTGTAGATTAGAGAGAAACGAAGCCTGCATGCTCCGATGGATGTGTAATAGTAATATACGCTAACAGCAAAGCATAAATCGAGAGAGAGACTGAGCATAAGAGGAATCAAATGCTGTGTGCAGGAGAGGCGGTTGCGTTGGTATGGACATGTGATGCGTATGAAGGATGACAGCTGCATAAAAAGGTGCAGAGCACTAGAAGTTGATGGAAACCGCGGAGTGGGGAGACCCAAGAAGACCTGGGATGACGTGATAAAAGCCGACCTTACCCAATTACACCTCTCAAAGGCGATGACACACGACCGTGACCTCTAGTGTCACGCAGTAATACAGAATACCCCCCCCCCCACATGGGTACAAGCCGAAGCTGAAGAATATAGACAATATGCCCCCACGCCCTCCCACTGCAAAGTGGTTGTGGAGGTGCCACGGCAAAAAAGCACCCAGCCCACACTGTAAAGTGGACGTGTAGGCGCCACGGAAAAAAAGCACCCAGCACTCACTGTAAATGAGGTTGGTGTTAGGAAGGGCATCCAGCTGTAGAAATCAAGCCAAAATCAGTTCCCGTATGAGCAAGACAAGGTCAGCCGACCGGACACTGCCCACAACAGGACAACCCGTCTAACCCATGCTAGCGTGGAAGAACGGACGTAAAACGATGATGATGATGATATTACCACCACTTATTTGCTTTATTAACTATGTAATAACTCATCATTGAATTAATCTGATCTACACCAATTAATTGTGGTAACCATCATCACCGTTTAATGTCTATTTTTCCATGCTAGAATGGGTTAGGCGAGTTACCGTTGTGGGCAATGCCAGGTCAGGTGACCATGTTTTGCTCTTAAAGAACTGATTTTGGCTTGGTTTTTACAGCTGGATGCCTTTCCTAGCGCCAACCTCATTTACAGTAAGTACTTGGTGCTTTTTGTTGTGACGCTTATACGACCACTTTACAGTGTGGACTGGGTGCTTTTTGCCATGACACCTACATGACCACTTTACAGTGTGGGCTGGAGGCTTCACTGGATGAATACTTCAGTTTAAGGTTTATAATCAAGGTTTATAAATGAGCTCAACCTCATGTGGGTGGAAATAACACAAGTACACAGATTATTTAACCCCTTGACTCTATATGTGGTCACTAGTAAATTTCCTGTTTATTATTGAAGTTACAACAATTACCTAGTGTTCTTGGAGACTTGCTTGCCATATAGTCAGAAATGTATCCAGCCTTTATATCCTACTATCCCTTCAGTTATGAACAGTCTTTTTCTTGATTGCTAATAAGGCTTATTGTATATTCTGGTGTATAAGCTGAAAAATGTCACAAAAAAATCGATGGTAAAATGGGTTGGGGGTCAACTTATATTCGAGGTCAATATTTTGCCGATGTTCTCCAACTCTATAGCTTCAATATATAAATGATATCAAAATAATGGACATCCTGTTTTGATGATGCGTGTTCTGGTTATTTGCTCAACTAAATGGTTTATTCATTAAATTATGTAAGTGGCTGAGTTTTCCAGACATGTGTCCTTAACATCAAGGGCTCTTTGGGACCAAACCTAGAACTTTATCATTGTGAAACAAAATTCTTAATCCTTTGGCCATGTTAAGTCCATAAATGGTCCAAATAGTTATAATTGTCATTGATGTTTAGTCACCCCTTTAAACCTTTTTGTGACTTATGGATTTATTAAAATGATTTAATTACTAAGATAGTAGCTTGACATTCTTATTTAAAATTATGTTGGAAGATTTTAATTTAAATAGGAACCCTCTAAAATGGCTGATTTTGTTTTCATGAAAGCAGCTAGTTATTGCACTGAAGCAATCAAATAAATATTTAAGATATTCCTTTTGGTTCAGGAGATTTGATATACTGTTTCGCGCGCATGCGCGGTTAAATCAGGTACCAATGAGAACATTGAAATGGTATGCAGTCAGTCTGTGTTGAGGGAATATGTTGTGACATTTACTGCCTGTTCTGTCAGGGTAACTTTTGAAGTTTCTCTTGTTTACTATAACATATAGATAAAATGTTATTGAATCTGATTGACAGAATTAGTTCCTTGCATGTTGTACTAATGCTGCGTGAACAGAATAAACAGACTATCCAAAAATAACTGTTAAAGGCAGCGGTTATGTGTGTGTGTGTGCATATATATATATATATATATATATATATATACAAAATGTAAGCTATGGGTACACAAAAAAATGTAGTGGTATCTTGGTCAAGCTAGCAAAGAATGTTAGCTTTGTGATAGATGCACAGGAGTAATAAGCAACAAGAGATCACATGAAACGGACTCTAATAAATGCTTAGATGGCTTACTATAGGTAGTTAACAATTCTTGTTACCTGGGTGCCAAAATAGACTGTAGAGGTAGGTGTTCTGAAAGTACAATAACCAAAGTAAGGACTCGCTGGAAAGAGTTCTGGGTGCAACTACTACTGCTAACTACAAAGGGTTTATCTTTGAGTGAAAGGTAGATCATTTGATGCTTGTGTGAATTGCAATACTACATTGAAGTGAGTTGTGGGCTTTGTGTGCAGAGGACTTACAAAGGGAAAATGAGGCAAGCATGCTCCAAGGGACACGTAATAGTTGTATCCAGGAATGATCAAACATCATTGAGCTGAATTAAAAAAACTGGGCATCAAAGGGATTAGACACTGTGTGAAGGAGAGGAGACTACATTGGTTTAAATGTGGAATGCATATGGAGAATGACAGCTGCATAAAGAAATGCAGAGCACTTAGACAATGGAGTCTGTGGCAGGACTTGACATAGGAAGATGTTATGGTGTGAAAGCTGAACCTTGCAAACAAGGTGACCCAGCATCGAGTTGACAGGCTGCATGTCATTCTTACCCAACCCAAGTCTCTTTTTCACGTTCAAATCTCTGACTCACATTTCCTATTCAATCCAAGCCAATATGGAAAGCCAGACACATTCCACAATGTCAGACACCACATACTTGTTTCAAGGCTGCTACCTTGACCAGGCACTTTCTCTCTCTCATTGTGTGATACTCCACCCCACCCCAGCAAGCAGCATATAGCCTGCACCCGTATCATTTTTTACTCTACCCTTCACCCATCAGTCCCTCCCTGGCTTGATAAAGGACACACCAAACACCCCAGTGTTGTAATGAAGTAGTGCATGTGCCATGATAAAATACATTCAGCCCACTCTGTAAAGTGGTAGTGCCACAATGGAAAACACCCAATCTACATGGCAAGGTGGTAGTGCTGGTGTCATGACAAAAAGTACCCAATCCACCCTGTAAGGTGGTAGTCACAATAAAATGTCGCTAGTACATACTGTAAAGTGTTTAGCATTGTGAAGGGCATCCAGCAGTAGAAACTTAGCCAAAATTTTAGTGAATGAGCATGACGTCGTTGCCTGATCAGTCTAGTTGCAGCTAGTCTAAACTCGTGCAAACATACACACTCATACTCTCACATGTGCACGCACACATAGATATGCATATCCAAATATAGATATATGCAAATAAAACCGATTGCCCTAACCTGTAAACAAGACACTCATAAAATACTGTTAGACCAACTGCTGACCTGAACTCATAATTCCCATGAAACCAACCACCGACCCCTGCATTCCTATATTCCCTAAACTAGTCACTGGTATGGATAATACACACAACCTCTCCCTCCACCTCTCTCTCACAATCTTCTCTAATTCCTTTTGTTCCCTATGGAGCATTGGGTGATGATAGATTTCGATTCTGCATGGCCATAAGCCCTGTCACTGCTTCCAGATTGTGGCAGCTTTGCCTTACTTCCTATATCTTTCTTCTAATATAAAGGGACCCCAGATATATATGCATGTATCTGTATTTGTGTACCTTATGACTTTTGTGTGTGTGTGTGTGTGTGTGTGTGTGTGTGTGCGTGTGCGCTCTCTATCTCTCCTTTTCCAGATCAACAAAAGCTAAATAGTGCCTTGCTCTTGGCCAAGGACTTCTCACTAAAAAGAGGGCATACAAATCCAAATTGCATCTCATCTAATATAATTTTCTTCCCAATCAGTTGTGATAAAACTTTTCCTGTTACATTCATAACTTAATCCATTAGTTTAATCTTTTAGCATTTACATACTCTATATTTACAATAATATTTTCTCAATAAAAGCTTTACCTCACATAATATCGAATCTATGATATTTTGATACTTATGTTAAGGTATTGTTCTAAAAATAAATATGAGAGGCTGGTTACAGCCAGTTTGAACAGAAAGAGGTGAGAGAATTCTGTCTGGATACGGCTGGTTTAAATGCTAAAGGGTTAATGCCTCAGTAGTTGCTTCCTCCTTGACTATCTCCCTTTTCTTCGTAACAATTAATGAGTATACTGTTACACCAGTTGTTAGGTATGATACCACGCAAGTGACTAGATCGAGCCCGACTCCACTTGATTATTTTCAGCAAGTGTCTCTAATGGCTTGGTTGGTAGCTTTTCTCTTATATCATTAATGATCTTGTTGACTATATAACTGTTGACCATGATAGCTGATCTCTCTGTTTTGATTTACTGAGTGTAGTTTCTATCTCCCACACATTCTGTACATTTATCAACCTCCAGTAACATTGAATCACACTGACACCTTCCCTAGCAATGTTGAACAATTCACATGTCTGAAACCACAGATCACTGGCAAACCTTTGGCTTTCAGCTCTCCTCTAGCTACTCGATATTATTTGCTGTTCTCTTTCCTCTTTCTCCCAATTTTTCCTGAACTGTCTTTTAGCTTTTATCTACAGTGTTATTTCACTATCAAGTTACATTTTGTCTAGCTGGAATGTTATTCCAACCAAATGTCTCATCATTGGCTTGCAAAATGGTCTCAAAAGATTTCCAGTTGTTCTCTATCATAGGTATATATATATATATGTATATCCTCCCATTCTTGTCATACATATCACATAGAACATCTCTGAACCTATATTTAACAGAGGGATCTTTTAATCTCCACACCCTCTTGTGTGTGCGTGTATGTGATTGATTGCCTTTAAACATGTCTTCATGTTGGCACTACTTAAGAAACCAGTGCCATTTATGTCCAGCAGCATAGTAGTTCAATGAGTGAAGAGCAGTGGAATTAGTACTATACTTAAAAATAATAGTTGGCATTAGGAAGGCTATCTGGCTGTTAAAAACTGCCTGAAAATATCTTGTCTAATCCATGCCAGCATACTTAAAAATGATGACAATCTTAATTTAGTGATTTGGTTGTTGAAACTAATCTTTCATACTAATATTGTGTCTGAGTACTTCACAAATATTTTTCTGAAATCTTCAAATAGACCATTTCTCTTTAATTAGTCTATTGAGAAAATTGATAATACCTAATATTTTGTCCTGAAAATAAACAAGTCCAAACTTCATTTAACTCAATGTCTTGTACCACACGAAACTTCATTAGCGAGACTTTCTTAAAAAGTACAAAACAACACTGACTGCATCACATAAAAAAATTAAAGACTAATTTATGGCAAGTTTTCACAATCAGTCCACATATGAATTAATAAACCTAATTTTAAAGAGATTATTTTTTAAATCGTTACAAGAGGTTAAGAGGTAACAAGGAAGTCCTGTAGGAGAATTGAATATTATTTAACAAAAATGAATCTAAAGACTCATTGTTTGGTGATGCATCAGTGCCAGATCAAATCTTTCTCGCTTTCTAGATATCTTGTTGGTTATTCTTTTGTTAACCATTTAAAATAGTAGTTGGCAATTTTGTTTAAGGATTTTTGTCCTGTTCTGGCTACAAATTAACAATTACCTTGCAGCGCTTCAACATTATTTACTCCATATGGATTTCATTGAATCTCCACATTATTTCAACTATCCAAATGTTCAATGATAACTTTTATTCTGATTTGAGACATCCACTTGGTATTTTTTCCCCTCTGTAACCTTTACATTTCTTCTGCTTTCCTTGGTAATACGTATCATCATCGTCATCTTTTTAACGCCCACTTTCCCTGCTAGCAAAGGTTGGATGAGTCTATATAGGCCAAGTCTGTACTGAAGTGGAGTCACTGATCTCCACAGCAGGCCAGGAATCTGTTTTGCTTTATGGACGGTCATCTCTCCACCGAGTTACAGGAGAGGTCATGTTTTTGACACAACTAAGGGTCCTCCTGACCCTTTTGTTTGCCAAGATTTCTACATCTGGATGCTTTTCCTATCACCAACCATTTTACAGCATGTACTAGATGCCTTTATCATGTAGGGAGACTAGGGAGACTGCCATATTTAGGAATGGGGAAGGGTCATGTACAGTGGGATTGGAGTAGTGATGTTTAGGATAATTGTTGGGAGTTGTAGTAAAGGCAGGGACATGGATGTACATCAGGTCACATTGTATGCTGCAGGTCAGGTCTTCCTTGGCACTGCATTATGCCAGCCCGCATGGTCTTTAATCATTTCTGTTGTGAGGTTTAGTTTTTTAAGGTTGGTTTTCACAACCTCATCTCAAGTATTCCTGGGTCTGCCTCTTACACAAATCCCAGCCACTGGGCTTTCTCTGCATTTCTTTATGCAGTTGCGATCTTCCATGTGCATCACATGTCCATTTAATTCATTTTGAGTCATACACACATTTTTACATGATTTTATTTTGGAATGAAATAAAGCAGAAGTCTTTACTCTAGTAAGATTCTACATCAACATTTTTACTGTTGAAAGAATATAAAGATAAAATGATATGAAGGTTGATATAACTTCCTGAAATTTTTATCATTTTAATGTCTGAATAATTTTAGTTACACCATAGTAATTTTTAAATATTTTACAAAGAAAGGTCTCCTCTCCAGCATTAGGAGAAATTGTGAAGTTGCTAGAGAGATGAGTGGATGTATGCTGTGTATAAGAGGGGAGATAGATGGGTTCCTCAGTGAGACTACTCGCAGGCAAATAACATATACAAGCTTTTTTGGATAGGAAATGTTGATGGTTTAAGTGGTGTAGGCATTCTACAAGTTGAGAAATGGATAGATAAGGTGATAGATTAAGGGACAGAATTATCAAACTTAAAATAGCTGTAAGAAATAAAATGTTGACACTTACATCTACCTATTCACAATATGCAAGACTGAATTTAATAAAAAAAAAATTTCTATGAGGAACTTTTACAGACAACCTCAGTTAATGATGAGACTTCATCATCTTGGCAGGAAATTTCAGTTGACAATATCAGGATAGATTCACATGAGTTCATAGTGCCTGTGGTTATGGTTCAAGAAATGAAGGATTGAGGATCCTGGAATTCTAAGTTGCAAATGAATTAACCATTTGCGTCAACTAATTTCAGGAAACCTGCCAGCTATCTGATCACATACTAATCAGGTGACTGGACAAGCCCGATTGATTTCTTGTAAAATGAGATATACAGATGATAATAAATGTTAAGACCTTTCTTGAAGAAGACTCTGCTTCCCAATACAAGTTAGTTATTAGTGATATCGGAATAAACACAAGGTGGAACAAGATACACAGTAAAATATGGAGGCAGAGAGTATGGCAGCTAAAAAACCTTTGTTAAATATAGGTTTAGAAAGGCCTTATGGGATGCATAGGATGAGAAAGGAGATGAATTAGATGCATATGATATAGAGGACAATTGGAAATTCTTCCATAACAACCTATTGTGAACTATTGTGAACTATTGTTGAGACTTGAGACTGAAGTAAAGCAGCAGCAAGACAGTGGGTTGCCTGGTAGTGGAACAGTACAGTGGATAGTTATTAAGGCCAAGAGACAGACATGGACAGATTCCTCTTTAAATTACTATCATCCAGCATATATTACGTTACTATCTAGTATCTATCTATTTAGCTATGTCAACTGCCAGGTCATCCACATCTTAGTAATGAAATAATTGTTAGTAAATTCCTAAACATTCTTTGTTAATATGAAATAACAAGCATTTTATTAGCAATATAATCACGAAAGGATTACCTTGAAAAACTGAGTATTTTACTAGGAATTGTTGGAAAAAAATATCTCCATAAATGGAAGCATTATGATTGAATACTTGAATATTGGAAATGTAGTATTGTATACTGTTATCAGAAGAAACATGCTTTTTTTAAAGTAAATTAAAGCATATATATGTTAGGAGTTATTCTGCTCAGTTTCTTTATAAGATGTCAGTTTCCTAAACTAAGAACTGCTTTTTGTAATGTTTTGTTGAATTTTTAATATCAGATTACTACAATGTCTCTTTCAGTTTACTTTAGTATTGTGTGTTGAGTGTGTACGGGAACACAGCATTACTAGTGTGAGACATTAGTCATTATGATTGGGGGCACATGGCCTGGTGGTGAGGGTGTTAGACTTATGATCATAATGTCATGGGTTCGATTGCTGGGTTGTGTGTTGTTACTGAGCAAAACCTTTTCATTTCACATTGCTCCAGTATACTCAGCTGAAAATGAGTACCAGCAATAATTAAGGACCCTGCGATGGATTGCCGTTTTGTCCAACGAGAGTCTTATACTCTCTCATATCACACCATGAAACCAGGATAAGCACTGGCCAAATGAGCCTTAAATGGCTTAAAACAGACTTTAGACTTTAGTTAACATCTACCAATTCTTATCGACATGTTATCTTTCAATATTTCTTCATCCCAATTTAGAAAAGTGGTGTATTAATAGTATTAATCTTTGCACTTCCATATTTTCTTCATTCTCTTATTCCTGAGAGGGTTGTGGGGGCAGTCCTCAAACGCTCCTTCCTGAGAGTCCTATCAGAAGCAACTGTCTCCAACTGATCCGGCTGGATCCCCAAGCATGACTGGCCAAACTCATGGATGTTATCCAACCATCTTGCATGGGGCCTACTCCTGGGTCTCTTGCCGGTTGGTTTTGTCCGTAAAATCTGTCATTTCCATATTTCTAATAAAATACACTTAATTTGAATTAATTATTGAAGAATTTGGAAAGATTTATGAATATTATTTCAATTAAGATGGTGTTTCTAACATTAAATCTTTCATAATTTTATATAAAAAGCTTTTATTTAAATAGAAACCCTTTAAAATGAGCAGTTTTGTTTCATAGAGCTAGAGGTGGTTTTGGGCAGGTTGGTATTAAAAGGGTTAACTACTTTACAGAATATCAGATATGAACTATTTTCACGCACGCGCGCGCCATCAAAACCAGTAGCAAACAGTTGACATATCTTCACTTACCCCCACCTAACCAAGGCAACTAAAGGAACAGCACAATCTTGTTGTTTCTCTTCTTACACACACAAAAACACGCACACGCACACACGCGCGCGCTCTCGCTCTCTCTATATATATAAAAAAAAAAAAAAAGTAACCCTACTTTTATGATGTAATTGTAGTTGTTGCTATGGCTTACAGCTCTGCAGGTTTAACTGGTTTCCCATGAGATTGCATCTTGTAGGAGGAGGCCACTAGTCCTATCATATCACCATTTTTCTTGTGACAGGAAGTGGGATTTAACTCTTTTGTGACTATTTCTGATAAAATTATTTTATCAATTAATTAATGAAGAATTTTGAATGGTTTACTAAAATTATTTTATTACTAAGACTTAATATATAGTTCTTATATAAAATTGGAACCTTTTAAAATGGGTGGTTTTGTTTCATAGAACCACCTGTTTTAACTCATAATACAGAACACTGGGACAAATTCTGTAAGGTATCCTATCTGACGATCTAACAATTCCACCTGTCTACTCTGCTCTAGACTGGTTATTTTTAACTGACCCTGAAGGGATGAAATGCCAAATTGCAGTTAGGTACTTGTTAAGGGTGTAGGCATCCAAGAAGAGAATTGCAAAGAGTTGATGTGCTGGAGGATTGATTGCCGTTTCTAGTAGGTTGAGTGACTATTTAGTGTGTTGCCCTTGTCAGTCAGGTGGATGGCTTTCTTTTGAATACAGTTGCATGTACTGGAATTCTCAGTTATTTTAGAAGCCAGCTGAAGTTGCTACTGTTTCTTTGATTTAGTTAGTAAGGAACTAAGATTTCATTTCACATAAAATGGTGTATAATGATATTTACTATAGAAACTTGGTCAGTGACTAAAATGACCTATTGAATGTTGGTAATAATTTTGGCCATTTTTTTTTTTTTTTTTTTTTTTTTTTTTTTTTTTTTTTTCTGGATGCCTTTCCTATCTCCAACCACTTTACAGCATTGACTGGGTTCATTATTTCTGCCACTTACATTAGAGACTGTCGGACTAGATTTAAGAGTCCTCCCTACACAGTAACAGTTTATATTCAGTGACTACTCTTCTGGACAGGTTGCCTTCACTACGGTTTATGGAGCCCACATTTGTCCTGTGCTGTCTTATTTTATTCAGATTAACTGCCTTCCTAGGCAGGCTGCCTTACTTGCTTTGCTGCTTGTGGGAGCCCACACCTACCCTGAGCAGACTTATTTTATTCAGAGTAACTGTTCTCCTAGATGGATTGCCTTGCTTGTGGGTTTGGAATCCATACATTATATCAAATTAACAAATTTGTTGAAAAGTAAATTAGAGGTTTGTTGGAATTTTAGTGGTACTGACTGGTTTATGTTGACTTGGATGAGCAGATTCAAGATGGAGGCATTCTGTCGGTTATGGCGATGAATGTTCCAGTTGATCCGATCAACAGCCTGCTCATGAAATTAACATGCAAGTCGCTGAGCATTCCAGACACGCGTACCCTTTATGTAGTTCAGGTACAACTCATTTTTGCCAATTGAGTGGACTGGAGCAATGTGAAATAAAGTCTTGCTCAAGGATACAACGCACTGACAGGAATGAAACTCATGACCTTACGATTGGGAGCTGAATACACTAACCACAAAGCCATGTGCCTTCACAGATCCAAGATACTAATTGATAACTTGTTTAATACTTGTCTGTCTGATCAAGCTTATCTAAGATATTCTGTTTGATATATCCAAAATTGATTACTTTGGTATGCATGTGGATAATATTGGTGAAATCTCTAGTTGGTTGTTGTTTAAACATGTCGGCTTTAATTGGTTGCATATTTGAGGAGGAGGAGGATGATCGACATCATTTAATGTCTGTTTTCTGTGCAAAGGTTGAACGGGTCATCGCAGATAAAGTCAGTATTCTAGCAGAGCTACTGACCTTTCTGACAGGCTGGGGCCCTTCATCTCACATATGTTCCCACTCTATGGAGAAACTCAGGCAGGCCCACATCGTGCTTACATACAATCCTGACTCTACTGTGTGGAACCATATCACTTTTTTTTTTTTTTTTTTTTTTTTTTTTTTTTGTAGCCAGTATAGCTAGAACTGCACTATCCAATGTATCCTTATTAAATGATAAATTTTAATGATTTGACAGTGAATTAGTTGCTGTTTTAGCATGATGAGTGGCCATCACAAGTTTGTAAAATGTGGCAAAAATCATCTTAGTAGTGAAACTATTATCAGACACTGATATTACTTATTGAAACTGATGTTCAAACTTTTAAGATTTTAAACGAATGATTTTTTTTTTTTTTTTTTAAATTTAAAAAAATTTTTTTTTCTCCTTCTGCAGGTTGCTGTTGTTAAATTGAAAGGAACAGAAGAAGTCTATGCTATGAAAATCCTCAACAAATGGGAAATGTTAAAACGAGCAGAGGTCAGTTATTTATTTGAATAACCTTTTGATTTCATCTTAAAAAACAAAACAAAAATATATACATGCTGTTTATTTGCTCAGTGTTCATAAAAATTTTAAGCGGTGGTTAAATTTGCTTAATTAATTTCAATGTGAAAAATATCTTGGAAATTTGAACAGTTTTTGGGTTATAAGAAGTAGGTATTAAGAATTAAAGGATTTAATGTGATGGGATATGACTCACCTGATATGTGTTGATATAGAAAAAAAATAGATTTAGTATTGTTTATTAAAAGATTAGATAATTGGTGTTGCTTATGATGATCTTGAAAAAGTTGACACAGCATTTTGTTTTCTGATATGAGATTTCACTTGATAATTTTCTCTGATCCAATATAGCTACTGTACTTGCTTAAATGTTGTTTCATTAAACAATCATGCATGTTTCCACTTGAGTTTCTGTGCTATATGGTACTTATAGCAGGGTTTCAATGAGATGAACCTCAGATAATCACATGTTCAAGATATGAGATTTGAGGTAAATTTAATGTATGAAATGGCTATCATTTGACATTTGGAGAGATATGTTCTTAATGATTAACCCTTCTGATACCAAATAATGTAATACTACCCAGACCATTGTCATTTCCCACCCAGAAAAATTTGTAACATTGTATTTTGCCTGTCAGAAGTCTAGCTGATTCTAGCCTCTTGCACACAACATACATCAATTCCCTTACACTCTATGAAATGTTGATGTTATTTATTTTGAGAACACAGCTGGTTTAAATGTTAAAGGGTTAAAGGATTATAATTGATGAGGATAAAATGAGATAGCTAATGATGTATAGTTTTTTATTTATTTTTTATTTATTTTTTATATAAGGTTTGTTAGTAATCTATAGTAACTTATTTCTACTGTATTTGTTATTGATAACTGATTTATCAATATATCTAGGTGAGGTTAGTGTGTAGCCTCCCTAATGACTGCATATCTACTGGCCTCCTTAGAAATATTAAAACCCTGTTCTACTTACATCTCAGTCACAACATTGATTTTGGTGGTCAGCTCCAGGGGAGATATCCCCTAAAACCAAACTTTTTAGTTTTCTCAGTGTTAAAAACTGTAAGTCTATGATTTATATACTAAGCTTTTTCTTTATTACTTCATACTTTTAAGATTGAAGAAGATTCTAACCTACCTACATGTGTGCCTCATTATTTTGCTCCCACTTTCTATACTAGCATGGGTGTGATTGTGTGTGGTGGGGAGTGTATTTGGCAAGAATTTCTTACATCAAGTGTCTAGCGACTTCCTCAAATCTTTTGGACTTGTGTTGCTCCCACCCCCCTTATATATTCAGTGAAGGCGGATGGTTTAGTGTTAGAGTGTCAGGCTTACAATCCTGAGGTTGTGAGTTTGATTCTCGGATTGGGCTTTGAGCAAAACACTTTATTTCACGTTGCTCCACTTCCCTCAGCTGTAGAAATGAGTTTACCCAGCTATGGTTTAAATAGCCTCACCAACCTGCCATTAGTCAAGCATGGTGAGTATGGCTTCATCCCAAAACAGAAAATGGTGGTCAATCAGGGAGAGGTTCCTCTGATATGAGTGAAAAGGCCCTGGATTGAATGATATTCAGTACCATGTGTATAATCATACACATGATACTGTATAATATAGTACTGTAATGTTCATAGATTTATCAAATCTACAGCCACAGTGTAACTTCTCTAATGACTACATATCTGCCAGTAACATTTATAGGAGTAAGTATTAAACCCTGGACAGGAAGCATTTCAATCATACATTGAGTGTGGTGTGGCATTTAACCCCCAGGGACATACAATATCATAATTAGTTGGTGGTAGAACTAAGACAGTGTTTAAGCATAATAGAAGTATATATAAAAAAGACATCTTTATATACAAGAAACATGGTTTGCCTTGCTGCCAAAGAAAAATATTTTTTCATAACATAAACATTTTTGTCTATTTTCCTCTGAATATATCAAAGTTGCCAGTACATTTTGGGAATGTCATACAGTACTGTTTCAAGATTTGTATATCTTTTATTAGTGAGACTCGCCCAAGACAGTAGTGGCATGAATTGGACTATATTCTATATAGAATTTTATGTGTTAATCATTTGCTGGGTATGCTTGATTTGCATATAGCAAATAGAAAATATCAGTCGGAAATACTCGTTTGTATATAGTACGGGCTTGGCTGGTTACATTTAATTGGTGGAGAACTAAGACAGTGTTTCAGCACAATAGAGGGGATAATATAAAAACATATATCATATTTGTATATATTGTATAGTAGCTGGAATATTTATTGCTATTTAACCATTTTGATAACCTACCCAAAACTGCCTTTAGTTCTGTATATAAATATACACGTTTTTAATATGTAGACATGTAAACTAAATACACACTCTGTATTTATAGATGTAACTTTATCATTGTTTAAATTATGAAATTCTTGTACTGAGGGAATAGGAATGTTAATGAACTGCAGTATTTTTTTATAGTGAGGTACACTTTTGTTTTTTTCTGTTGAATACTTTACAAAAACCTTTCATGTTATCAAGGGTCACATCCTCCCCTCCTGCTCATCATCCTGTCAAATCTCATAACTCCCTCATGCATGGTATACATCCACGACATATTCCTGTCAAATCTCCTTAGTCCTTGAGCCAAATGTAGTCTGTAGAGCATGGGAACGAATGTCAGTGAGATGACCCCTGGCCGATCTGAGCAATCAATAAAATGCGGAATGCAGGTCAGTGAAATGCAGGGAAAATGAACATTAAACAATGAAGATGGATGCAGACATAGCAGTGTTATTAAATTTGCATCCTTTGGTCATTCAAAAGCTACAATAAAGACATTACCAAAGTCTTGAGCATAAAAATTGATAGATGAAAACTGTGGAAGTCCAGTTGACATCACCATTCTTGCTCTTGGGTGATAGACTTAATATACCACCACCACTTCGCATTCATGCCAGGTCTATGGTATGAAGATTACTTCCGAGATATTTAAAGATCCTTTGGCAAATCATTTAAGTTTGAAAAAAAAAAATTCTTTTAGAGAATCTTCAGGGTGCTATTTAGTCCAATATGTTATACAGTCTTTAGAACTGGATTTTGTGCGATATAAACTGTAGGATGGCAGTGTTGGATAATATAGATTTTAGTTAGATATAATTCTAGTTTCATCATCATTGTCATTGTTTTAATCTCGGTTTTTCCGTGCTGATATGGATTGGAGAAACATTTTTTAGGTAGTATTTTATGGCTGGATTGTCTTTCCTGATACCTTGTTTTTAAGTAAGGTACTTGTTTCGTTGAGCTGTAGGGCATATTATTTATACAGGACATAAACAAACATGACCAGATGAAAAAGAAGTGCCAACGTGGAGATGCATATGAGATGTGCACACACAAATGGGCTTCTAATATAGTTTCTATCTACCAAAATTCATTCACAAAGCATCAGTCAACTAGAGGCTATTTTAGATACCTAACCTAGATACTACACAGTGTGATTGAAGCTGAAACCATGTGGTTATGTAAACTTCTTAACCACATAGTTAATTATATCTGTTTGCACCATTTATCTTAGGTAGATAGGAGGTAATCTTGGTGGTGGATTTTTTTTTTTTTTTTTTTTTTTTTTAATACCATTTTCATAAACATGGGTTTGGAAGTAGTTTTACTATATCATATCAACTACTGACACTAAAAAATTTCCTCACTCTCTCTTCTAATTATTCTTCTGAAATCTTTTCTCCATCCTTCCACTTCATAGGTCTTAGGATTGTGTTTTTCTGAATAACTAAGTAAAATGTAATCCATTCATTCTTCTACAACTACAATAAAATTATAAATCTTAAATAATTGCTTAACTGCATTGATTTAAAGAATCTAATTTATTTTGAGTAATATATTAATCTAGAAATAATAATTTACAAATATAATATATCCGAATTGATAGATCACAGCTCCGATACTGTGGGCATGTGGTTAGAATGGCTCAGGAAAGAATCGCTGGACAGATTTTACGGGCAAAACCAATGGCAGATGACCCAGGGGTAAACCCTGAGCAAGATGGTTGGATAACATCCATGAGTTCGGCTGGTCATGCTTGGGGATCCAGTCAAATCAATTGGAGATGGTTACTTCTGACAAGACCTGCTGAAAGGAGTGTTTGAGGGCTCTGTCTCCACAACCCTCTCGGGAATAAATGGATGAAGACAAATATAATAATTTTAACTTATTTTCTAACCAACATTTTTCTTGTTTCAGACTGCTTGCTTCAAAGAAGAGCGAGATGTTCTTGTATATGGAGACAGACGCTGGATCACCAATTTACATTACGCATTTCAGGATGACAATCATTTGGTAATTATTCTAGCTTCTACTGATTTGTAAGCTTTGTCTTTCAATAAATTAACTCTCAACGTCCTATGTCACATGAAACAACATTAATAAAATGTTTTTACAAAGTACAAAACAGCACTGACTAGACTACATCGCCTTATAAATTGAAATCTCTATTTTAGTTTAATGCAAATGTTTGCAATGATATGTCAATCAGTAAAGGGACTGAATTATCAAGCCAGTTTTTCCTGATATTTTGTACAAAAACATTATAGGATGTGAATTAAAGAATAAAGCAGTGTCTGACAAAAGGGAGTAGGCTTTAGTTTAAAAAAAAAAAAATTAAATATCAACATGAAGTACTGAAATTTGTTTTTATTGAGCTGTTAGTTACCAACCTGTGTGAGACTGATACTTCAGTTGATTTAAGTCAATGTGTATAATAATTGCTTCTATCTGAAGTCAACTTTATTTATAACACTGAAAAATGAATGGCAAAATGCCAGTCCTTGGGAGTGGATTAATGAAATTCTTAGTGTTGGACATTGTATGTCCCTCAGTATCTGTTCTGAGATCAAATCCCACCTCCTACTACCAGAAAGGTGATGACATGATATAACTGGTGCTCTTATTATTAAAAACATCCAAAAAACTTATAACATACAATCTCACAAGGATCCAGAAAATCTGCAC
The DNA here is from genome assembly GCA_964016885.1 of Eledone cirrhosa. Taxonomy (NCBI): domain Eukaryota; kingdom Metazoa; phylum Mollusca; class Cephalopoda; order Octopoda; family Eledonidae; genus Eledone; species Eledone cirrhosa. Next base: position 65,537,539 of record OZ024744.1, on the reverse strand, counting down.
AAATGTGAGCTACACAAATTATTAGTTGTGTCTCCCTTGTATCATTTCAGTTTTCCAGTTTCAGAGCATCTGTTTATGCTATTAAAAATATGCTGACTGCAATTATAGAAATATAATTTTAACATCAATGTACCCAGTTCATCATTCTTGGAGGGTGGTCATGCTGGTGACATGACAAAAAAGCACAGTCTCCTTCCTATAAGGTGGTCATACTGGTAATATGATGAAAAAGCACCCAGTCCACCCTGTAAGGTGGTCTTGCTGGAGACTCAACAATAAAGCACTATCCACCCTGTTAGATGATTGTTTTGGTAACAATAAAAATTGCCCTGTCTACACTGTAATGTGGTTTGGCATTATGAAGGGCATCCAGCTGTAAAAATCAAGCCAAAATACAAATCCGTATAAGCAAGACATGGTCACCTGCCCTAATGACAACTTATCTAACCCATACAAGTCTGGAAAAATAGTCGTTAAATGATGTTGCTGCTGATGAATTTCAGGGCCTAGTTACAAAATTTAAAAAAATGCTCAATTTAATTTCCTATGTGTAGAGTTGCGTCCCTTTACTTTCTAAGTTCAAATCTTGCTGAGGTTAGCTTTCCCTTTCATCCTTACAGGGTCGATAAAATAAAGCACCAGTAATGCACTGGAGTGGATTTAATCAATTTTTCCCTCCACCCAAAATTGCTGGCCTTGTGCTTAAATCAGAAACCATTATTTTGTCCTCATTTAATTTGTTTTAAGTTTTAATTTTATATAATTACGAAAACAAAATTATATTTCAGTATTTGGTCATGGACTATTATTGTGGAGGAGACTTGTTAACTTTATTAAGCAAGTATGAAGATCGTTTACCTGAAGATATGGCACGATTCTATATTGCTGAAATGGTTTTAGCAATACATTCATTGCATATGCTAAAATATGTACACAGAGATATTAAACCTGACAATGTGCTCTTGGACAAAAATGGCCACATTGTGCTTGCTGATTTTGGCTCATGTTTGAAGTTATTAACAGATGGCACTGTAAGTTCTGTTACAATTCCTTGTTTTTTTTTGTCTTACATCTGTTTTCACACGTTTTGTGAGTCACATGGTTTAATTGTTATTTTTAAAGCAAAATGCCCATCTTATTGCTAATCATTCAGCTATGAAGTAGAAATACAATTTGTTTAACTGATTCAGTTAAGTGTAAATTGGATTAAGTAAAGTTATCTTTCAGGAGGAGCAGAACATAAGTTGTGTAGTAAGGTCAGAACTTACAGTGGTATATAATTTGTAGTCTAACATAGAGGTCCCCAACCACTGGGCTGTAGATTATTTGCTACTGGGCTGCAAAGAAATAATTAACTTGTTTAAAATTATATAATAGATGAATATTGAATATTTATACAAATCTTTTAAAATTAAAGTCCAATATTCAATTTATCTATTTTAATAAATTGGTCTTTTTATTATTGCTCTCTTTATCGAAATGCATTTAAATAACACGTGTACAACTACTGATCCACGGAAAAGTTGTCTGACATGAAGCTGGTCCATGGTATAAAAAAGGTTGGGGACCATAACCTTTTCTGCCTCATACATACATCACTGATTCTTAACTTGAGTGAATCACCAACCTCCCTGGTGCTAGTGCCACAATAAAATGAACACAGTACAGTCTGTAAAGCGGTTGGTGTTAAGGGTAGCCAACTATAGAAACCATGCATGACAGAGCTGAGAAGACTCCAGTTGTGTTGAGGAAAAACAAACTCGCTATTGCTGAAGTCATAATAAAATGCATACATTACACTCTTAGTGGCTAGTGATAGGGAAGATGTTCAGCTGTCTAGGAGGACAGCACTTCTTTGGTCTGTGATGACTTGTTCAATCAATGCCAGCATAGAAAAAAAGGACGTTAAATGATCGTGTATTGGCACATTATGGTAGCCAGTACATGCCAGCACCAGCTTTGCTGATATGTTTTTTTTTTTTTTTAATCTTTGATTTGAAAGGTTATATGGTGGGTTTGTGAATGCCTCAACTGTCTAGGAACTATTTACAAGCAGTTGACAATCTAGAATTAGTTGTTGATTAGTGTTGTAGTGATATGGGTTTGTGGTTTAGCAATTGGATATATAGTGGTTGAGTAGGATTGTTAAGTTTTCTAATTTGTATGTAGTTTCTAGATTTGTGTGCTGCTTGCATAAGTAGATTTATGGTACCAACTTACTTATGATACAGCTTTTTGGGGTTCTGATAAAAACCTATGAAAATTTTGTGAAACTGTTTAAAATATGTTCATAGTACTATCACAATAATTGGTAATTGTATAAACTTTCCAAATTATTACTTTTAATATTGATTTTTACCCCCATTTTTCCATTCCATGCAAGCATGGAAAAACTGACATAAAAACAATGATGATGATCTCATTTAAAATATGGTCACTAAAGGGTTAAAATCTTGTTTTTGTTCTCTTGATGGATTATTAGTATGATTTATAAACAATTTGATAAGAAATAGGAGCTTTGGGAGATAGTTTATAATTATATATGTAGGCTACACTACATGCAATCAAGTATGACTTATTGAAAGCATGGTACATACTACCAAGGGTTTCAGGTACTTATGTTGTCATAAACATACATAGACACCCTCTTCACGCTCCCTCCTTTGATCCAGTGGAACAAGAGAGGACTTCATCCACACTGGATTGGTACTTTTTCAGTCCTGAAAGGATGAAAGGCAAAGTGGACCGTGACAGTATTTGAACAAAGACATACAGATCTGAAACAAATATCCATTGCTCGAACGACTCTGCCAAATCAATGCATTGTAAAAAGCTATATTTTTATATTACCTTTTACAGTTTTGAATGGAGTTTGATAGTCTCAACTTACCAAAAGTAAATGATGATAATGTTAAGTTTAAATTTACTGTGTGAAATATTAAAACTGTATATTGATATCATTTTAACCCAAAACGACATGGCAACAAATGATGGAAGAAATGAAAGCCCATGAGTTTGGTGGTGGTGGGGGTGTCAAGGTGTAGGTGATAGGGGAAAAGTGGAGAAGCTTCTCATGAGGCCTGTAAAGTTAACCTTTCCATGGCAAGGAAAATGGCTTTAAAAAGCATGCTGGTTGTGGTTGTTGTAATCTGAACTATACTTTTTTCCATTTTTAGGTCCAGTCTTCTGTAGCTGTTGGTACACCAGATTATATATCCCCAGAAATTCTCAGGGTATGTAAAATCGACATTCTGAATCGAATGCATTTTTTTCCCCTTAATACTGTTAATACCAAAATACCTAAAACTATCTCTAGATCTACAATACAAAACTGTTTGTTTTATAGTATTTATATTTATCTAAAAGCCTTGCATATTAATTTTATACAAAAACCTCTGTTCTTTTCCAAACACCAGATGAATGAAAGTTAGGTATATTAGTAAATTTTGGTTTGATAAATTTTGAACATTCTAGGCTACTTGAAAAAATAAAATATTCCTTTTCAGAATAGAATAAGGCCCTCTTATATATTATGATAATCTTGAGAACATGTATATACTGTGTATATTTGTATATAAGCTGAGAAATATGTGACAAAATAAGCAGTGGCTTATATTTTGCCAATTGTCACCAACTTCAAATACTACGTAAATAGGGTTCTAAAATATCTCGAGTGATTAATTTACAATAAAATACACACGCGCACGCATGACAACTGTTTTTCTCTGACTTATATAATATTGAAAAAAAAATGTATAACTAAGATTGCTCTCCCTTCTCTCGCTTTTGGCCTCTCTCATTTGCTGTCTCTCCCTCCCTCTTCTATCTGAATCCCTATACAAATTTCTCTTATTTTTCAATCTCTTGCTTTCAACTACACCCAGCATGTGAGTAGCCAGAAGTAAACAAAAATTTAAGAAACTTGTTGAAAATTTATGAATGGATAAAATGGTAAAAAACCATTATGTAATGGAGTTGTGAAACAAAAATAATACTCTAAATAACACTTAAAACATTTTAAATATCAAAATATTAAATTCTCCTCTTATGAGAATTTCAAAACCAAACCATCTAAACATAATGTTTTGATTAACTGCCTCAGCTTATAAATAGTGTTTGGATTTTTTGCTTATTTCTCAGACATAAAATAGGGGTCAGTATATATTTGAGTATATATAAACTGTATCAGTATTTTTCAGTAGGATTATATGTGTTTATCTCTATTAATTGTGACATCTCACAATTTTGTGATTTAGACTTCTGTAAATCACATTTAATCTTTTTATTACCAAATTTCTAATGAAATACACTCTATTACTGTGTTCCAGCTGACGGGCTGTTAATTAATGAAGGAATTAGCAGCGTTTATTAAAATTAATAATTTTATTAAGATGTTATTTGCAATATAACTAAACAAATATTTCTTATATGAAATTATTTAAACCTTTAATATTTACATTGCCCTATATATATATACTATTGTATTTTCGCAGTAAAGGCTTTCTTTGCATAATTATCTCGTATATCGAATCAATGAGATTTTGATATTATTTATTTTGATAACAATACCTTAACATCAGTATGAGAGGCCAGTTATGGTTGGTTTGAACAGAAAGAGGTGAGAGAATTCTGACTGGATAAGCCAGTTTAAATGCTGAAGGATTAAATTAAAAGAGAACCTTAAAAATGGGTGGTTCTGTTTCATAAATCTAGAGGCAGTTTTATGTGTGATGGTATCATAAGGGTTAAATATCCTTTAAGAACATTGATATATTGAATGTCTATAAAGAAATGTTTTACAATATTTTGTTAGAAAACTTCAAATGTATAGTAATAGCAATTTCATGCATTCATAGCTCAAATGTCAAATATCTTGGGCTTGTGATTGTCATGTTAACCCATTTGTATTTACATTACATTGAAGAGATAAGATACTTTCCCATTCTTCTCTGCTAAAATGTACCACTAGAGCTGACTCCAATTATTCCAGCCATCCATCTAATCTACGAAGGTATTTTAGCCTACATATTGTCGTTAATATTATGATGTTCCCTGCTGTATTAGCGTTAAATTTTCCCTGCTGTATTAGCGATAAATTTTCTAGGGTTTCTCTTAGTAGTTTTTTTCATGACGTTATTATTGTTAATTTTACTGATGTAGTATTAACTTATTAACTTGGATATTTACCATGCGGTATTCTAATCCTATTGTATCTCTCTCAGTTATTTACCATGCGACCCTCAGTTCCTACCCCCCCCCCCCTCTCTATGCACTTCTTTAAGGCTTACTACCCTGTCTTTAACCTAATTCATTCAATCTGAAAATATTGAAGAGATAAGATACTTTCCCATTCTTCTCTGCTAAAATGTACCACTAGAGCTGACTCCAATTATTCCAGCCATCCATCTAATCTACGAAGGTATTTTAGCCTACATATTGTCGTTAATATTATGATGTTCCCTGCTGTATTAGCGTTAAATTTTCCCTGCTGTATTAGCGATAAATTTTCTAGGGTTTCTCTTAGTAGTTTTTTTCATGACGTTATTATTGTTAATTTTACTGATGTAGTATTAACTTGGATATTTACCATGCGACCCTCAGTTCCTACCTCACAATTTCCCTCCCCCCACCCCCACACACCACCATAGTCTATTCGACCAATCAAACCTAGCATGCCATTTCCACTGCTGCTGCTACTACCTGCCTAACTAACTCTCTCCTCCTCTGGCGCATCCCAACACACCCTGCCATTACCCCACCACCACTGTTCTTCTAGCCCTCAATTTTCCCACCGTTATGGATGGATGAGCTGGGAATACACGAGCAACTCTGAATCAATAGATGAAATATGAATCTGCGAGCTACCAAGCACCCACGTGAAGCGCCAACCCAGAGACCCTCCCCTACGAGTGTCGACAAATGCCCAAAACTCCGAGTTGGTACCATCAATGTAGGCTCAATGAAAGGAAGAGCAGGAGAAATCGTAGAAATGCTAGAGCGAAAGGAAGTTGATGTATGCTGTGTGCAAGAGACTAGATGGAGAGGAGGGTCTGCTAGAGTCCTTGTAGGAAAAAGCCAGTGCTACAAATTTTTCTGGGTGGGAAATGACGATGGGATGGGTGGTGTAGGTATACTATTAGCTGACAAGTGGGTAGATAAAGTAATCTCAGTGTACAGGGTAAATGCAAGAATCATTAAACTTAGACTAGTCCTGAATAAGACAATTACCACAATAATATCAGCTTACGCACCCCAATCGGGGCTGCCAGACGAACTTAAGGATAGGTTTTACGAGTCCCTAATACACACTACTGCTCTAACAGACGACAAGGACTTCCTAATCATTGCAGGAGATTTTAACGGACACGTAGGTAAACACTGCGACGGCTTCAATAGAGTACATGGAGGCCATGGAGTTGGCACAAGGAATGAGGAAGGATTCAGACTTCTAGAATTCTGCGACGCCAATGACATGTCGATATGTAACACAAACTTTAAAAAACCCGACAACCACCTGATCACCTATAGATCAGGGGAGCACTCTAGTCAGTTAGATTTTATCCTCATCAGAGGACGTGACAGATGGACGGTCGTAAACACAAAAGCCTTCCCTAGTGAGGAATGTACATCCCAACATAGCTTAGTTGTCAGCGACCTCACGGTCAGAACTAGACGAGCCCTGAAACAGAGGCCAACCTGGAGAAGAAAGATCTGGAAGCTGAAAGTCCCCTCAACCAGTAACAGATTTAAAGATATTTTACTCAACGCCTACGACAGTAAAGAAGAACAGATAGAGACATTTAACGTAGAAGAGAACTGGGAGTTCCTAAAAAATAACTTACTAGAGGCGACGGATGAGGTTTGTGGCTGGAGTAAGACCTCAAGCAGGAGGAGAGTGACTTGGTGGTGGAACAATAAGGTAGATGAAGCAGTCAAGGCCAAGAGACAGGCATGGAAAGAATGGAAGAACGGGGGGAGCAGGGTACATTACATAGAGACCAAGAGGGAAGCTAGGCGACAAGTATACTTAGCTAGGAGGGAAGCAGAGGATAGAAAATTCAAGCATGTTTTACAACGTGAGGACCAGAAACAGGAGGTATTCAAGATTGCGAGGCAGTGTGTCAGAGATAGTTGTGATGTCATTGGAGAGAAGTGTATCCGGAATGATAAAGGTGAGCTTGCCCTCACAAGTGCTGAGAAGAAAGATGCATGGAAGAGTCATTATGATAGATTACTAAATGAGGAGAATGCATGGGAAGAAGAGACCCTACCCCACGTAGACCCTATAGAGGGACCAGCAGTACAAGTCAGCGGCAGCGTAGTAAGTAAGGCAATCAGAGATATGAAGATAGGGAAGGCAACCGGTCCATCGGGTATAGCTGCCGAGATGCTGAAGGCATCTGGGTCTGTAGGTCACACTATAACCACACGTATCGTTAACCAGGTAATACTAGAGGGGGCCATACCAAAAGATTGGTGCAGTAGCATCATTGTCAACTGCTACAAAGGTAAAGGCGATGCACTAGATAGAGGAAACTATAGAGGTATAAAGTTGATGGACCAGGTCATGAAAGTAACAGAAAGAGTTATAGCACAGCTGATTAGGGACCGGGTGAATATAGACGAGATGCAATTTGGGTTTGTACCAGGGAAAGGCACCACTGATGCCCTCTTCCTTGTGAGGCAATTACAGGAAAAGTACCTAGCTAAAAGTAAGCCACTCTACTTGGCATTTGTCGACCTTGAGAAAGCCTTTGACAGAGTTCCACGTGCAGTAATCTGTTGGGCTCTTAGAAAACTAGGAGTAGATGAATGGCTTGTGAAAGCGGTACAAGCCATGTATAGGGGAGCAGTCAGCAAAGTTAGGATTGGCAATGAGTATAGCAAGGAATTTAGCGTACAGGTTGGGGTCCACCAGGGCTCTGTTCTTAGCCCTCTCCTGTTCATCATAGTCCTGCAGGCAATAACGGAGGAGTTTAAGACCGGATGCCCATGGGAACTCCTGTATGCTGATGACCTCGCACTCATAGCTGAATCTATGGTAGAACTAGAGAATAAATTCCAAACCTGGAAGCAGGGACTAGAGAGAAAGGGCCTCAAAGTCAACATGACAAAGACTAAGGTCCTTGTAAGTAGACGAGAAAACAGAACCCAGATCCCCTCAGGGAAATGGCCTTGCTCAGTATGTAGGAAAGGTGTAGGTAGAAACTCCATTCTCTGCCCCAAATGCAAACAATGGGTACACAAGAGATGTAGCGGGATCTCAGGAAGCTTAATTAAGAATGTAGGATTCACATGCAGCAGCTGTGCTGAAACAGCAAGCAAACAGCCACAGGAAACAAGTACCACCAATCTCTGGGAGGGCCCTGTAGAAACAGTAGACAGCTTCTGCTACCTAGGTGACCGAATTAGCAACGGAGGTGGGTGCTCAGAAAGTACAATAACTAGGGTAAGAACGGGATGGAAGAAGTTTAGGGAACTACTACCACTGCTAGCTGCAAAAGGCTTCTCCCTCAGAATGAAAGGCAGACTGTATGATGCGTGTATCCGAACAGCGATGTTGCATGGTAGTGAGACCTGGGCGCTGAAGGTGGAAGACTTACGTAGATTAGAGAGAAACGAAGCCTGCATGCTCCGATGGATGTGTAACAGTAATATACGTGAACGACAAAGCATAAAGGAATTGAGAGAGAGACTGAGCATAAGAGGAATCCAATGCTGCGTGCAGGAGAGGCGGTTACGCTGGTATGGACATGTGATGCGTATGAAGGATGACAGCTGCATAAAAAGGTGCAGAGCACTAGAAGTTGATGGAAACCGCGGAGTGGGGAGACCCAAGATGACTTGGGATGAGGTGATAAAAGCCGACCTTACCCAACTACACCTCTCAAAGTCAATGACACACGACCGTGACTTCTGGCGTCACGCAGTAATACAGGGTACCCGACCTCCCATGGGTACATGCTGAAGCATATAAACAATATGCCCCCCCCCCCCCCTCCACCGCAAGGTGGCCGTGGAGGTGCCACAGCAAAAAAGCACCCAGCCCACACTGTAAAGTGGACGTGTAGGCGCCACGAAAAAGCACCCAGCACTCACTGTAAATGAGGTTGGTGTTAGGAAGGGCATCCAGCTGTAGAAATCAAGCCAGATCAGTTCCTGTATGAGCAAGGCATGGTCAGCCGACCAGACACTGCCCACAACAGGACAACCCGTCTAACCCATGCTAGCGTGGAAGAACGGACGTAAAACGGTGATGATGATGATGATGATTACTCTATATATAGTATTGTCTTTTCACAGTAAAGGCTTTACCTGACATAATTATCTTGCATAATATCTCTTCTATGAGATTTTGATATTATTTTGAGAACAATACCTTAACATAAGTACGAGTGGCCGGTTACGGCTGGTTTGAATAGAAAGAGGTGAGAGAATTCTGGCTGTGTATGGCCAATTTAAATGGTTATGGTGAATGTTTTGTTTGTTGCGCCATCACATACTTCATTTCATTACAAAGTATGCTACATCATGATTTGGAATGCACCATATTTTACTGGACAGGTTTCAATGTTTTGCTCACCAACCAGCAGGTGATTGGATTTCATCTAATCATGTCATTCATAATTTTCAGAAGAACCAACTGCTTAACTGAGCTTCTAGCTTTCAAATTGAGCCTTTACAGTATGCATGTATACATGTACAGATGTACTCTTACATGCATACACGCATGCAATGTATACACACATTGCCTAAGCACTGTGCATGGATGCATATATTTGTGCAAGTGACTGTGTGTGTGTGTTTGTGTATGTATGTATATATCTATATCTATATCTCATCATCGTCACCGTTTTATGTCAATGTTTCCACGCTAGCATGAATTAGACAGGTTGTCCTGTTGTGGGTAATGCCAGGTCAGGTGACCATGTCTTGCTCATACAGGACTGATTTTGGCTTGGTTTCTACAGCTGGATGCCCTTCCTAACACCAACCTCATTTACTGTGAGTACTAGGTGCTTTTTTTACCATGGCACCTACATGATCACTTTAGTGTGGACTGGGTGCTTTTTCTCGTGACACCTACCAGACCACATTAGTGGGAGAAGCATGGGGTCATATTGTCTATATGTTTCGGCTTCAGCTTGTACCCGTGGAAACTCTGGTCTTCTGAATTACTGCGTAACGCCAGAGGTCTCGGACCTGTGTCATCGCTTTTGAGAGGTGCAATTGGGCAAGGACGGTTTTTATCACCTCATTCCAGGTCTTCTTAGGTCTCCCCACTCCAAGGATTCCATCGACTTCTAGTGCTCTGCACCTTTTTATGCAGCTGTCATCCTTCATACGCATCACATGTCCATACCAACGTAACCTCCTCTCCTGCACACAGCATTTGATTCGTTTATGCTTTGCCGTTCACGTATATTACTATTACACATCCATCGGAGCATGCAAGCTTCATTTCTTTCTAATCTACGCAAGTCTTCTACACACGGCGCCCAAGTTTCACTACCATGTAACATTGCTGTTTGTATGCACTCATCATACAGTCTGCCATTCATTTTGAGTGAAGAGCCTTTTGTAGCTAGCAGTGATAGTAGTTCCCTGAACTTCTTCCATCCCGTTCTTACCCTGGTTGCTGTACTTTCAGAACAGCCCCCTCTCCGCTGCTAATTTGATCACCTAGTTATCTTCTGGATATTATTTATTTATTTATTTATTTATTTTTTATTTGTTTCAGGCAATGGAAGACGGTCATGGTCGTTATGGCCCAGAATGTGATTGGTGGTCACTAGGTGTATGTATGTATGAAATGTTATATGGTGAAACACCATTCTACGCAGAATCCTTAGTTGAAACATATGGCAAGATCATGAACCATCAGGTAATTTGAACTTAATTTCATTATCTGCAATCAAAGATATACAACACACTCAGTAAAGCTGTGTTCTTTCTTTCTTTTTATTTTTAATACAATTCATTTATTTTTTCTGGTGGCAATCTTTCTCTATATTAGTGATAAGAAATTATCCCTCAACATGACTACAATACCAACAAGACAAAAATACCAACGAAATGCAACTCCAGGTCCAAGTTTGCATCTATATATAAATTTGAGCGACTTCAGTCTGTCCGTCCTGTGTATGTGTTAAAAAGAGGATGGTGAAAAACTATAGCAAAATAGTGGCTGGTGTTCCATTTGTTATACTGTATTTGTGTGAACGTATCTGTGTGAGTGCGTATCTTTGTATGCGTTTGTGTTTATATTCTCGTATATATAAATGTATGCACACACTCACATACACATACAGGCCAGCGTGTTGAAAAAAATCCTTATCTATATTTCAGTATTTTCGCATTACCATTGGCAGAATTGGTAGTCATCATCATCATTCCATTTTATGTCCGCTTTTTCCCTGCTTGCAAGGGTGGGACGGGAACTGATTCTGGCTTGACTTCTACAGCTGGATGCCCTTCCTAACACCAACCTCATTTACAGTGAGTGCTGGGTGCTTTTTTTTGCTGTGGCACCTACACGACCACTTTGCAGTGGAATGATAGGGACAGGGGTCCCTATCATCTCATCTCTACAGCTGAGTAAACTGGAGCAATGTGAAATAAAGAGTCTTGCTCAAGGAAACAACAAATCACCCGGTCTGAGAATTGAACTCACAACCTTTCGATTGCAAGGCCAATGCTCTAACCACTAAGCCATGTGCCTCCATGGTAGTGTTAGATAAAAATGCTGTGGCTGTATTTGTTCTGGCTCTTTACATTTTGAGTTCAAATCCCACAAAGGTCAACTTTCACCCATCTGGATTTGATAAAATGAAGTACTGATTAAGTACTGAGGTTGATCTTAACACTTTATCATTTACATTACTCTATATTTACTAACTTATTTTCACGGTAAAGGCTTTACTTCACATATCGAATTTGAGATTTTGATATTATTTATTTTGAGCACAATACCTTAATATCAATACGAGTGGCCAATTACAATCGGTTTGAACAGAAAGAGGTGAGAATTCTGGCCAGATATGGCTAGTTTAAATGCTAAAGGGTTAATCAACTTTGTCCTTTTCTCAAATTTGCTGGCCTTGCCATATTTATTATCCTTCCCCAAAAGCACTATATGACAGAAACATTAGTGTTGTAGTTTCTTTTCTCAATGTCTTTTTACCTTTCTTGCAGAATCGTTTTGAATTTCCTGATGATGGAGATGTGACAACGGAGGCAAAAGATCTCATGAGGCGACTCATATGCAGTGCTGAAGATCGGTTTGGTAAAGGAGGTTTGGAAGATTTCAAGAATCATCCTTGGTTCAAAGGAATTGAATGGGAGAATATAAGAAACAGTAAGTTATTTTTATTTCTTGTTTAACACCAGATCATTCCTTGTTTAACACCAGATCATTCCTGACCAATCTGTCTGTCTAATAGTCAGTGTTCCAGACATAACCATTTTCATCTTGGGATTATATTATTCAATGTGTCCTTCCTTCCTAGGGGTTTTATTCAAGGGAGTCTTGACTCCAATTTCTCCCTGCAGTTTCACTCAAGTTGAACAGCCACATCTGTTTTAGTGGCGCCAGTCATATGACTGGTAATTTTGGGCCCATATATGGTGATACCCACAGTGGCAAAAGTAATATTACATAGATGAAATAATTAAAATTTTAATTTTTTTCAAATTTTCTGGTACTTATTCAAAATAAAAAATTAAATGAATACTAATTTTGGCTAAAACTTTTCATAATATTGCCCATGCTTTAATACTACGAATATATTTACCATATTTCTAATGAAATTCACTGCCTATGATTTTGACAATAATCAAGAATTTGGAAGGATTTAGTTAACTTTCTCAACATTAAATTAGTTTTTGGAACATAACTTAAAGGTTCGTCCATAAAATTATGATAGGTTTTTAGATAAATATAAACACTTTAAAATATATGTAAAATAGGGGTCAGTTTCAGGTGGTTTAATGTGACAAGGATAATAATAATAATAATAATGAAATTATTGTGTACAGTGCTCAGGTGCACTACAACTCATCAAAGGTGCATGTATAGTACATAGAATCATGTACAAATGTCAGGAAAATAAACAGTGCATGAGTCATGATATAATAACAATAACAATAACAATAATGAAATATTGTGCACAAGATAAAAGTGATTTGAGAAAAAGGAAGGAAATGAAATGGAGAAATAAAATATATCATTTTTACATCCACTTTTCCATGCCACTCTGGGTTGGGTGGGGCATTTTGAGACAAGTCAGTACTGAAGTGAGACTACTGACTTCTTAGAAGGCTGAGGGGTTTGCATCTCATTAGTAATATGTTCTACCAAATGCACAGGAGTTGTCCTTTTGACACAAACTAAAGGGTCCTCCCAACCCCTTGTTTGGCAAGCTTTGTATAGATGGATGCCATTCCTAACACCAACACTTTACAGTTTATACTGGGTGCTTTTATCATGTAGATCACCAACACTAGGCAGGTTGTGTCTTTGACACAACTGAAGGGTCCTCTCAACCCTTTTAGGCATGATTTCTAGAATGGAGTGCCATTCCTATCGTCAACCACCCTTATGGAGTGTACTGGGTGCATTTTCATTGCAGTGTCACCAGAGAGGTTGTTGTCCATAGACCCAACTGAAGAGCCATCTCCGTTTTGGGGAAGGGGACAATAGATGAGAGAGATAGGTAGAAAGTTATAGGTGTATGTGATTTGGCAGGGCAATGAGTAAAAGGTAAGGGTACTATGAGTTAGATAGGTCATCACGGTCCAGGCCAAGACAGATCTAATCACTTTGTCATGCTCATATGTTCCATATTTTGACATGGTTTCAATGGGTTGAAGCACCTCTTAATGCCAACTACTTGACAGCGTACTCACTTCATTTTATCATGGCGCCAACACTGGAGATGTCTAGTCCTCAACAAAACCTATGGGGGTCCTCTTTACTCTCCCCTTCCTCGGTTTTATCATTCCACCGTGCACACCTACTTTAGTATAGTTGTAGATGGTACAATGGAATTCACACAATCATCATCATCATCATCCTCATCGTTTTACGTCCGTTCTTCCACGCTAGCATGGGTTAGACGGGTTGTCCTGTTGTGGGCAGTGTCTGGTCGGCTGACCATGCCTTGCTCATACAGGAACTGATTTGGCTTGATTTCTACAGCTGGATGCCCTTCCTAACACCAACCTCATTTACAGTGAGTGCTGAGTGCTTTTTTCCGTGGCGCCTACACGTCCACTTTACAGTGTGGGCTGGGTGCTTTTTTGCCGTGGCACCTCCACGACCACCTTACAGTGGGGGGTGTGGGGGCATAGTGTCTATATGCTTCAGCTTATACCCATGGGAGGTCGGGTACTCTGTATTACTGCGTGACGCCAGAGGTCACGGTCGTGTGTCATCGCCTTTGAGAGGTGTAATTGGGTAAGGTCGGCTTTTATCACCTATTCACAATACCTATATCACAATACCTATTGTAATATAGTTAATGAAGGAATTGAGACAATGAAAGATGTAGAGAGCAATGATCTGTTCTGCATCTCTTGCCCTGCCCCTCCGCATCTCTTGCCCCGCCCCTCTCCATCTCTTGCCCCATCCATTAGGCTTTGGGGCACTGAAAAGGGTCATGAGTTCTGCTCTTCTTACTGTAGGCCATAAGAAAAACTCCAGGTCAGCTCTGATTTAGCAGAACAATGATGAAAGGGGCTCCAGCTGTAACCATCACCATTTAACGCCCACTTTCCACTGTAGCATGAGTTAGACGGGTTGTCCCATTTGAGGCATGTTGGGTCAAGTGACCGTATCTTGCTCATATAGAACTGTTTCTGGCAAGATTTATACAGCTGGATGCCCTTCCTAATGCCAATCATTTAATGTGGGCTGTGTATTTTTTGTTGTGACGCCTACATGACCTTACATCATTAACATTTTTTTGATTTCATTTTAAAGTCGGTGTTTACAATTTAAACAATATTTTACATGTTTCCTTGCTCTACTTTTATATTTAGTTAATTGATTTTAAAATATATTTGAAATAATTTGAAATAAATTTTACAATTATCATTTTCAGTTAGAGCCCAGTATATTCCTGAAGTTAGTAGTCCGACAGACACCTCTAATTTTGATGTTGATGAAACAGATTTTCGCCATACAGTGAGTACATTTCCTAACTATACAATTTTTTTTCTGTTTTCTATTTTTTTTTTCTTTTGTCATTCATTTTTCTTGAGAAATCCAATTTCTTAACCCTTCTTTGGCTATATTTCTAAGGAAATACACTGTTTCAGTTCAGGAAACATTGAGAGGGTTTTGCAAAAATTCCTTAATTATTTCATTACTTAAGATTATAACTTAACCCTTTAGCATTTGCATTACTTTGTTTATTTACTATTGTATTTTCACTCACATAATTATCTCCCACGATATCGAATCTGAGATTTTAGATATTATTTATTTTGAGAACAATACCTAAACATCGGCATAAGTGGCTGGTTATGGCCAGTTTGAACAGAAAGAGGTGAGAGAATCTTGGCTGGATATTGCAGGTTTAAATGCTAAAGAGTTAACATACGATTCTCATATAAAATTGTTGAAAATTTTAATTGAAATAGCCCTTTAAATTAGGTAGTTTTGTTTCATAGAACGAAAGATATTTTGGGGCAGGTTGTTATCAAAGTGGTTATATATCTACAATTTTTCTTATTGTAACTGGGGAAAGTGTTTGTAGCCATGATGTTCGCTGGAACCTTGAGATGGGTAAGATCTATGTGGTTGATCTTTTTGAATAGTTGCAGGAAATGCATTGTTTGGAAAGTAATTCTCCAAGGCTTGTTCCTTCTGGGAAAAGAGAGCGAGTGTAAAGCCTAATTTCCATGCTGGCAAGGGTTGAACAGCTTGTCATTATCTGTCAATTCCTATTTATAGTTACTGCCCTCTTAGATGAGTCAGGGACCAATTCTTGCCTATATGTCCCATTTTTAGTATGGTTTCTAAGGCTGGATCTCTTTAATGCCAACGACTTTACAGGGTGTAATGAATGCATTTAATTGTGGCACTAGCACTAGAGGTTATGTCAAAAGTGGAAAATTATCTTAAGTATTGAAGTGTCTTATGTACTCTACATTGTCTCCACCTGTTGACAAACTATTTCAGATACTGTATTTGGTATATTTTACTGTGGCACCAGCACTAGAAAAATTATCTTGTCCTTAACAAGACTAAAGATTAGTCTCTGCTTTGTTTACATTTGTTTATTCATTCACCAACACCAAAGCGTTGTCTTTGTCCTTAGCAGATAGAAGAGGGTGATAAGAGAATCAGAGTGAGTGATATGGGAGAGAGTAATGGAAAATAACCAGTGTTCATAGCAAGAAATAAGTAGAAGACTGTAAAGGAAGAGAGAACCTGAAGGACAGCAACACAATAGTTGTTGGTAAGGGATTAGATTGGAATAGTATAAGAAAGAAAAAAGTGCTAGGAAGGAGACAAAGGGATATTTATTAAATTTAAAGGAATTGATGATAGTAAGAATGACTGATAGTTGGTACAGTTTGGAACATACCATTTTGTAATTATAATTCTCACTGCCTTCAATATTTAAACCGGCAGTATCCGTCCAGAATTCTTTCCCCTTTTTGAAACCGGTTGTAACCAGCAGCTCACACCAACATTAAGATAGTTCTTAAAATAAACAATATCATCAAACTCTCGTAGACTCGAGATAATGTGAGATAAAGCCTTTACCATGAATGTACAATAGTGGATATAAAAAAAGGGTAATGACCCCCATAACTCTTTGTGGAGTCGTAGAAGCACCATCATATGTCTAGTGTACGGAGCCTAACCCCCTTGAGGTCTGAACACAGGCGGTTTTTTTATTTTTTTTTTTTTTTATTTTTTTTAAATATATAGAGGAAGAATTGATCCCAGTACTGGATTGTTACTTTTTTTTTTTTTTTACCTTGAAAGGATGAAAAGCAAAGTTGACCTCGGTGGGATTTGAACTGAGAATGCACAAAGAGGTGGGAAGAATACCATAACGCATTCTATTCGACGTACTAACGACTCTGCCAATTCGTCGCCTAATAGTAAATATAGAGTAGTGTAAATGCTAAAGGGTTAAGATCATTTTCCTGTAATTGCCTTCCTGTACTTTATTTTGTCTTCATGTATTCTTCTTTCATTGTTACAATTGTACAAGCTGTTACTCAACTTGTCTAATAAGTTACTATTTCCATGAAAATCATTTAAATAACTAAATCAAAGTAGCTGTATTGTTTAGCAATGTAATAGATGGAAACTAATTGAAACTTAATCTTCACTTTTTAGACATCTTTGTTGATTTTTATATATGTAAGTGCTATGTCTTCTAATTTAACTATATTCAGCTGATGTGTAATGCTCTATCGTTCTCTTCAAACAGGATTCCCAGGCTCCTTCAGGACATGGGACATTTAGAGGGCTTCATTTGCCATTTATTGGTTTTACATTTACAGAAAACAAGTAAGTATAAGTGATACTTTTAGGGTTTATAGTAATGTTAACAATGATGATCAACATCATCATAATGTTGTTTAGCCGTCCCCAATCAGCAATAGTTGCATATACTTATGGTCAAAAGCATTCCTGCAATTTCCATTCTGTTTATTCGGTGTATCTAGGACTAAATGCCTCCTTATAGGTGATTTGAGAGACTTGCCTACTATTTCATGCAGGTCAAGCAACCATGTAGAAGATCCTTTGTGCTGGTGTTGGCCGTGAGAGTAGGTAGTCAATTGTATTACATCAGAAGAGTTATATTTCGCTACTATTTTTATCAGGATGAATGACCATTGACAAATGTTATAATGGAAGGAATGATAGCAGTTTAAATAAAATGACAATTTTACTGACTCTCACACATTTGAAACATTTAAAGAGTTCAGATGTTGTGGTGGTGATAGTAATAATAGCAGCAGCAGAAGTACTGTCATGGCAAGGAGCGCTGCAAGAGCTGGCTAGTATAATAGCTAAAATCTTGTGACTAATACAACCAAGATGAAGACACTAGTTTGAACAGATCATCATTATCATCATTACTGTTTACATGTCTACCCTATAATAGGTTAGATGGGTTGTCATTTTATGAAGCTAGACTGATCCGATGACTGAATTTCAATAAGATTTGTTTTTAGTTTGGTTTCTATGGCTGGGTGTCCTTCCTTATGCTAACCACATTACTGCATGTCTTGGGAGCTTTTTTTAATTTTATTTATTTATTTATTTTTTTTTTTTTTGTGTCATCGCCACGATCACTTTACAAGGTAGACTGGGTGCTTACCACTGAGACATCGGAACAACCACCTAACAGGGTGGACTGAGTTTTCTTTTGTCTTGGCATGACCATTTTTAATTTGGCACAAGGCCTGCAATTTTGAAGTGAAGAAAAAAAAAAAACAATTATATCAATCCAGTACTATATTTTATCAACACCTAGAAGGATGAAAGGCAAACTTAACCTTGACGGGATTTGAACTCAGAAATAAAGGGTCACAACAAATGCCACAGAGGACTTGTTATGTTCTGACTCTGCTAATCTACCACCCTAAATCAGTGTATAATATAGATAATTCCTCATTTCAGAAATTCAGATAAAATTCTTATTGTTTGTATTAACATATCCAGTTACATATATATACACTATTCAAAGGATGTATATCTATTAGCTGTTATAGTGAACACTTAGATTCTCTTAATGAATTTCTTTTTCTTTTTTTTTCTTTGCACACTTATTCCTAGGAGGGTCGTGGATGCAGAGTCCTCAAACATACCTTCCTCAGGGTCCTGTCAGAAGCAACTGTCTCCAATTGAACTCACTGGATCCCCCAAGCCAGATCAGCTGAGCTCATGGATGGTATCCAACCATCTTGCTCCAGGTTCACTCCTAGGCCAGCTGCTAATTGATTTTGCCTGTAAAATCTGTCCGGTGGTTCTTTCCTGAGACCTTCTAGTCAGATGGCTATAGTATCGGAGCAGTGATTTCTCAATTCGGAGAAGTAGCAGCTATGCCTGGGATGACTCTGAGCTATGCACTCTATTGAGTAATGTTATTCCAAAGACTCATTGGAGGAACCCCAATTCAGCCGTTTATATTCACAATTGTATTTAGTCATTACCCAAGATTCGTGACCATAGGTAAGGGTTGGCATGAATACCGAATTGAAGATAACGAATTTGGCATTTACAGGAACCTTCTTTCTTCTGATGACTGGATGCTGAAGCTAGTGCATTACTGCACCAGCTTTTGCAATTCTTGCACTTAATTCAGCCTCCTACCTTCCACCACATGTGATCATGGCCCCAAGACACTTGAACTTTTCCACTTGCTTCAGTGGAATTCCACTCGCATGTAGAGTGCGTTGCACAGGCTTCCTTGAGATGACGAACATCTCGGTCTTCGCAGTACTGATTTTTATTCCTGCTGTACAGCACTTGGCATCAAACCTATCAAGTGCAGGTCAGACAAGTTAAGTAATACAATGTCGCTGGAAAATTTCTGCCAACTATTCTTACATTACATTTAACTAAAATACACAATAACAAAATTTAATTAATTTCAAATTAATAACTTTAATTGCTGGTAAGTTTTGTCTTTTATGTTATTAATCCATTAAGAACTAATTTGTGACTATAAATTTCATCACCAACATGTTATCTTTACAGTTTGTTGTCGGATCTAAACAGCTTAAAAACTGACTTTGATTGTGCGGATCCTCCCCAAGATGGCAAAATTCTTGATTTACAACAGAACATCCTTGATTTGGAACAAGAAAAAAAGGTTCTAGCAGAAAAACTAAAAGGTATTGAATTTGATGTATTTGATATTAAATTTGTTTTCTGACTTAAGACATTTAGAATCAGGTCAATATAATGTATGTCCAATCAGTTAACTGTTAAATTAGATGTTTAAAAAAAAAAAAAATTAAGATAATGAAAATAATGTGGGAGGTAGACTGCAGCCCATGTCTAGGTGGTATATCTTCTCTGCATCCAACAGACATGATGGTGAAAGCATTGTCACCAGCCACACCACTTGGTGCTCTTTTCTCCACACAATTTTGTGGAGGAAAATGGCAGTTCAGTGATGTATAATTATTTATAATTATTGAAGCTTTATCAGTCCAAGTTCTGTAAGGAATGAAAATATCAATATTTAAAGAAATATTTTGTTGCTGATGTTGATATATTAGATAATAGAAATAATTTTTGTGTTCCCTTTGTTTAACTCGTTAGCATTTACATTACTCTAATATTCACTATTGTATTTTCATGGTAAAGGCTTTACCTCACATAATATCAAAATCTCAGATTCAATATTATTCCTTTTGAGAATAATACCATAACATCAGTATCACTGGCTGATTACAGCTGGTTTGGACAAAAAGAAGTGAGAATTCTGGCCAGATACAGCATCAGCATTTATTTAGCTTTTACTTTTCTATTTCATGAGAAAATATATCTTATGATAGTTCAGTAATTCTAAAATAGCTAAGCTGTTTTGTTTTCGTTTTTTTTTTTTTCCTTTTCTCTTTTTGTCAATTCTTTGTCTTCATTATTTTAGAAGCATTAGAAACTCCCGTTGGAGCTTCTGCCGGTGAGATTTCTGCTGGAGATGCTGCTGCAGCTGCTGCCGGGCCATCTAAGTCTGTTAAGCAGCTGAAAGAAGAGGTGGCATCTCTGCATAAAGTTGTTTCAGGTATGTATTTCTTTTAGGATATTTCTGAAGTCTTTTCCAGAATAACTATTTTCATTCATCTTTCCTTTGTGCTTTTTAGGAACTTAAAAACCTGCTCTGTCAAGGGAGAGGCTTTCTTGTAAATTTAATCAGTATTTTTTCCTTGTTACCATTAAAGTTTCTTTAGATTGAGGCTAGAAATAAATACTGAAATGAGAACTTTTGTTTTCCAAATATCCATTTTGACCAGCTTAATTTGATTGTTCCTCAATGCTTATATATCCTTCCCAGTTGTATATTTAATTCCTTCCCTAAGTAAATTTTGGAAATCACAGAAGTGAAATGGCTCATGCATTTTAAAATCAATATTGTTTTGACATGTTGGTTGTAGAATTTAATAAATAGTGCTTGAATTCTTGTTTTAATTCTGACCCAGTTCCATCAGAAAGCATTAACTCATTACTGCAGGTAGAAATACTCATTATATTCTTCTATCATTATCTATAAAAGTGTGTGTGTGTGTGTTCTAACTTATGTCAACGACTATTTATTTCATTCACACTCACCCACAATTACGGAAATAATTGATAAAACTAAATACATGACGCTTTACCCCACTAATAGAATCTGATTACCTCTCTCTACTCCCCTTAAACTTTAAGAGAGAGAGAATGTTTGTTTTTGAGTGTGGAACGGTCAAATATTTATTTACTTCAATGACAAAGAACTTATTATATTTCATACGAAACAACAATTATTCAAAAGCAACAGATAAATTTATTCAACAAAAATAGCGATAAATCTTTTTTAAAACATCTATCAACGAACGTGGAAGAAAGAAGTATCGGTTCATTTACTATACACAATATCCTCTGAGGTCAGAAAACCTGCTAGAAACAGCAGCTAACTCTTCCCCATATCACAACACTCCCTACTCTCTTAAATTTAGAAAACATATCCTCTATGAGGTCACTAAACCTGCTAGAAACAGCAGCTAACTCTCCCCCATATCACACCTCTCCCTAATGTCTTAAATTTAGAAAACACACATTAGACAACCATGCAGAACAACTCCATCGCAGCTCTGTTGTTTGGCTGGCATCGTCTACGCGTGTGTTCCGCAAGTACTGTGAAACAATACATTTCAACACTTCTTTGCACAGAGATAATATCCATAGGCGAAACTACAATTGTCACTGCTGGCGCAGCTCCTGCTTCGGCAGTCCAGGTCTGCAATTCATTCACCCAGTGCCTGGCAGACAAAGTGCTGCCATAAAATGGGTGGTGCAACCTAACTTTGGTAACTTACTGACCCCAAGCAACGCCGGGCTTTAATGCTAGAAGAATATATTTGAAGCCATACTCTAATATTCTATTTCTAGGAAGCACTGAAAATAATTTAGAGAATGCTCAGAAATATACAACTAGTTAGGTTACACACTCTCTGGCAAAAATAAACCAATACTATAGACCTCATCTTTCTTAATTATATAAATATATATATATATCCACGGGCACAGGCCGTAACTGAAGCACACACATATACATATATAGCATGCACCCCCCCACTCACTCCCATACATCCCCCCCATGAGGTCAAGCTGAAGTATACATCCAGTGAAGTCTCCAGCCCACACTGTAAAGTGGTCGTGATGGTGACATGACAAAAAGCACCCAGTACTCACTGTAAAGTGGTGGTGTAGGCGTCATCAAAACGCACCTTGTAAATGAAGTTGGCACTAGGAAGGGCTTACAGTTGTAGAAACCAAGCCAAAATTAGTTCTGTATGAGCAAGACATGGTCACCTGACCTGGCATTGCTCACAACAGGATAACTCGTCTAACACACGCTGGCATGTTAAAGGTGACGATGATGATTATATATATATGATTTGTATCTTATTTGCCTGTTGATCATAAACTATACCAAATGACCAAATGGAAAGAACAGTCAGTGTATGATCTGTTCAGTGTATCTGTTTCATATTCTATTTTGAAGAAGCATAAACCAAATTTCTTACCTCATTTCACTCTTTCTTCTCAACCTTCCCATTTTTTCTGTTTTTTTTTTTTTTTTTTTTTTTTTTTTCCTCCAAAATCTACATATATACTCCATAAAAAACATTTGGTTTTATCTGTACGAGCAAGACATGGTCACCTGACCTGGTATTGCCCACAACAGGACAACTCGTCTAACCCATGCTAGCATGGAAAAATGGACGTAAAACTATGATGACTGATATATGCTCTAGAATTACTTCATTTGCTCTGTGTTGTACTCTGCTACTGACATATGTAAACAGGATCTATGCTCAGGACTTTGATACAGCCAATGGGAGTTAAATATCGACCCAATGATATAGTTTAGTGCCAGTGACGTGATACAAACTATAAACATTTTGGATGATACCTCCTATTCAGTATTTTGTAAATCTGTTTTTTTTTTTCTTTTTTTTTTTCCATTCCATATGCTTCTTTGAGTGAACTGATCTGTTCATGTTATATATCAAAATTTAATTCATTTCATATTTTTTAATAGTCAAACAGGATGAAATAACAGTTCTTCAGCATGATTTAAGGAAAACTCAAGATATGAAAGCAGAATTAGAACGTAGGTTACGACTTATTGAAACGGAAAAGAATACGCTTCAAAAGGTATTTTAACTTGTTTTATATATATATATATATATATATATATATATATATATATATATAATTTTCAACTCCACTATTGTGGAAGCATTGTTTCATTTAGCAGATTTTTTTTTTTCTAATGAAACCCTTTAGCATTTACAATACTCTATATATGCTTATGTAAGATAAAGCCTTTACCACAAAAATACAAAATTATGTCGCATAATATCGAATCTATGAAATTTTGATGTTATTTATTTTGAGAACAATATCTTAACATCAGCATGAGTGGCCAGTTATGTCCAGTTTGAACAATAAGAGGTGAGAGAATTCTGGCCGGATACAGCTGGTTTAAATGCTAAATGGTTAAGTCAAGAGTTTGCAGCACTGGTAATAGTAGTAACCATTACACAATATTGGCAACAAATTACCATTGTCGTTTTTACATTGACTTTTCCATGCTGGCATGGATTGGATTTGAATTTATGAGCCAGTGTTTTACAGTCAGATGCCCTCCCTGACACCTCCCTTTTAGTCGCTTAAGATAGACTGGGATACTGTATGCCTGTTCTAAACTGGAAACATGCTTAATGTACAGTAAAAGGTAGTTGACATGCTTACAGGGTTTATAGTTATAATAGTTATATGTATAGTATTAGTAGTAGCAACCATGTGGACTAGCAGCAGTTTAATTAGAATAGTTGTGTAATAGTATCTTGAACCATCCGACTATTGCTTCACAATGTTATATAGTCCTTACTGTATGACTGGGTCCCTCTCATTAAAACACTCAAACTTTCTATGTGATACAACCCTGTAGGAGACCAACTAAAACTATATGGGTGTGAGCTGTAAAAACAAGAATATGTAGTGTTAAGACTGGAGTCGTTATCTTTAAAACACCCAAGAAATGGTGAGATATAACATCATAGGAGGCCAGCTAAATGTTAGCTGTAAATTTTATTTTTCATTTCATAGTCCTTGTTTATTTTATTCTTATGGTTGTGCAGATTCACGTAACCCTTTAGCATTTAAACCGGCCGTATCTGACAAGAATTCTCTTGCCTCTTTTTGTTCAAACTGGCCATAACCGGCTACTCATATTTATGCTAAGGTATTGTTCTCAAAATAAATATCAATCTCATAGATTTGATATTGAGAAAATTATTTAAAATAAAGCCTTTACCTCAAAAATACAATAGCATATATTGAGTAATGTAAATGCTAAAGGGTTAATTCTGCCTGTGCAGTTGTTTGGTAGATAATTAATTTAATTTTTTTAAAATAGTTTCAGTATTTGTGTGTGTGTGTGTGAAATTTTACTGTGTTGGCAGATGGTTGTAGGACTTTTTCCATGAGATTTGTAATGAAGAGAATATAACTATGGCAAAGCTAGTTACAGGCTGGCAGTATGTACCAAGTTCTTTCAACTTGTTAATGTAATTGCCAAGTTTCCCTTAAGAACATTCCCACCATCTTTAAAATGGATATTAAATCATGATACAGCATGTCTATAATATTTAACCCTGTAGCATTTAAACCAGCCATATCCGACCAGAATTCTTTCACCTCTTTCTGTTCAAACTAGTTGCAACCGGCCACTCATACTTATATTAAGGTATTATTCTCAAAATAAATACATCAAAATCTCATAGATTCGATATTATTTAAGATAATTATGTTAGGTAAAGCCTTCATTGTGAAAATGTTATAGTGAATATTGAGTAATGTAAAGGGTTACGGACTTTTAGGGAGCACAGAATTATGCTATAGTTATGGATGGAGAAATATCAAGATAAAATGTACATTGAATCCGTAATACAGTGTATTGTTAGGCAAATATGTAATTATGGCTGTTTATTTTAAAATTTTATTTTCAAGGAATTCTACGACATACAAAATAAATATAAAACACAGACACGGGAACTGAAAGAAGTTATATCAAAGCAAAAAATAACAATGGAACGGTTTACTGATACTTCAGATGTGTAAGTACAATTAATTTAGTTATAGTTATATAATACTAGTATTGATTTGTCTGGCAATTTGTGTGACCTTGTCCTTGGCAGTCCATGTCCGTCGTAGTCTGTGTGTGTTGTTTCTACAGGAAATTTTTACTCACCCAACATCAAGGGATGTTGTAGAGTTTGTAACTTAACCCATTTGATACCAAACCTTCTGAAACTGGCCTTTGTTCAATGAGGATACAAAGCCATTTGTTCTTAAAGGTTTATGTATATTTAATTTTGAGCATTTATGTTCCAAACATCAACTTAATAATGGAAAGGGATATAGTGTAATTATTCTAAACCAGATGCACACAGCCAATGTGCTAATTTTTAATCCTAGGTTAGCAGATTTATGACAAAAGTCTGAAAACATTCTGGTTTAAAACATAATGGTTGTAGAGCTACATTATCTAATGTGTCCTTTGTTTAAAATGGCATGGTGGGATTTGAGATTTTACTACAGATAGGAGAGAAACGAAAAGGGAAACATTGGGTGGAAATTCAAGTCTTGTTTTATAGGTGCATGATTGAAAATAGGAATATGAGATATCTGGTGCTTTATTTCTTTATTTTTTTTAATCACTTAATCAAAAGGCATCTGTAACTGGTGGGAAGAAGGGAGTTATCCCCACTGGAGACCTGACTTGAATGTTTGCTGCGTGCGCGCGTGTCTGTATTATTCTGTGTCTTCAACATATAGACAATGCAACACAGACTTGCAAAAAAAAGACCATCACACTTATTTGTGTAAAGCACCCAGCCCACATTGTAAAGTGGACGTGTAGGCGACACAACAAAATGCACACATCCCACACTGTAAAGTAGACAACAAAAATCACCCAGTCCACACTGTAACATGGTCGTGTAGGTGTCACGACAAAAA
Organism: Eledone cirrhosa; assembly: GCA_964016885.1. Taxonomy (NCBI): domain Eukaryota; kingdom Metazoa; phylum Mollusca; class Cephalopoda; order Octopoda; family Eledonidae; genus Eledone; species Eledone cirrhosa. The sequence goes on along the minus strand of OZ024744.1, from coordinate 65,511,267 downwards.
TGACCCAGTACTGACTGTAAATGAGGTTAGCATTAGGAAGGGCATCCAGCTGTAGAAACCAACCCCAAATCAGTTCTATATGAGCAAGACATGGTCACCTGACCTAGCATTGTCCACAACGAGACAACTTGTCTAACCCATACTAGCATGGAAAAATGGATGTATAATGATATATATATATACATATGTATTTCTATTTTGGGGTTTGGTTGTTTGTGTTTGTGTGTGTGTGCATTTTACCAGCAGCGTAGCGATGGGTAATGACCAAGGAATACATCTCTACCATCATTATCACCATGCAAAAGGCATCCAAAGACCAAGTGACTGATAAACCAGGTGATAGTGTCCCTTAAATATCAAGTCCTTATTTATTCTGAGTGCTTGAAAATATAGGAGTTAGACAAGGAATTCAGCATGCAGATAGGTGTTCTCAATTTCTTCTTGTTATAGTTCTCCTGTTCATAACAGAAGTTTGACCTACTGTCCAATGGAAACGTCTGTATGCCTATGGCATAGTTCTTAGCTGAATCTGTCAAAGAATTAGAGATGAACTGGAAGAAATGCTTAGAACTGGGAATTCAAGTAAATTTAGTGAATTCAAAATTTTTAGTTTGTAAGAAAAAAAAAGAGGACTCTATTGTCATTTAGCTTAGGAAGTGGTCCTGCTTGATATGCAGAAAGAGTGCTATTAGAGATGTAGTGGGATCAAGAGTAAACACATATTGTAAGTGGCAGATACACAGAAGTAGTAAGGGCACTAATTTAAATTTTTTTCTGGTTCTTGTGTGTGTGTGGGGTCTTCTTAGAAGTAGTCAACAGCTTCTAGCAACAAAGGAATTCTTTTTTTCTAGTGAAAAGTAGGTAAATTATTTGATACTTGTATAGAGCATGTATGAATCATTATCACCATTGTTTAACGTCCATTTTCCATGCTAGCATGGGTTAGAAGAGTTGTCCTATTTGAGGCAAGTTGCTCAAACAGGACTGTTTCTGGCTAGATTTCTACAGCTGGAGGCCCTTCCTAATGCCAACCACATTTACAGTGGGCTAGGTGCTTTTTGTCATGATACCTACACAACCACTTTAGTGTGGGCTGGGCGCTTTTTGTCATGTCACTTACTCGACCATGATGTATGAATGTTGGAAAATGTGAGGATGTTCTACTGAATGTGCAATGTTAGTATGAACATGGCTTAGTGGTTAGAGTTGGACTCACAATTGTGAGGTTGTGAATTTAATTCCTGGACCAGGTGATGCATTGTGTCCTTGAGTAAGACACTTTATTTGATATTGCTCCAATTCATTCAGCTGTAAAAATGAGTTGCGACCGATGTTACTGGTGCCAAGCTGTATTGGCTTTTGCCTTGTGCTTGGATAATATTGGTGGCGTGAAGTGGGAGACTGGTATGCATGGGCAACTGCTGGTCTTTCATCAAAACACTTTGCCCGGACATGTGCCTTGGAGGGTAACTTTCTAGGTGTAGATCCCATGGTCATTCATGACTTGAAAGGGGCTTTTACTTTACTTAGGTGTGAACTAATGAGGAAGTACAGATGTGCTGATAGAAAAACTATGTATAAGAGGTTGACTGCTGGCACAGATATGTGATGCAATATGGAGGATGACATTTAAGTAAGAAAGTATCAAATTATCCCAATGGAAGGAAACTGCAGAAAAGAAGATAAAAAAATGAAGTGAAATCTGATTTCAAGTTGCTGAACCTCACGAAGGAAATTACAAATGGCTGTAACAAATGACAATATGCTGTGAAGACTTGTTCAATCTATGCAAGCATGGGAAAATGACTGAAATATGATAAAAGTAATAGTAAAATATTAAGGGATTGTCAGATGATAATGATTAATTGAAGGCTGGAGAGAAATGAAGCAAGCATGCTCCGATGAATGTGCAGTTCAAGTGTGCATGAACGACCAAGCATGGATGAGTTGAGAAACTGTAAAAGAGGAATAAACTGTCGTGTGTAGGAGAAAACTGTGTTGGTATGGCCATGTGATGCGCCTGGATGATGACTGCTGGGTGAAGAAGTGCTAAGTAGTCCCAGTAGAAGGAAGACCACAGAAAACATGAGTGGAGGTGGTGAAAGTTGAGCTCATATCACTGAAGTTCAGAGATGAAGGACCGTGACAAATGGAAAACTTTTGTTCTTGTTTGAATTGTGTCTGTCTTGCATTTTAGTAATGTATGCATTATTGATTTCTTGGTTTTCTTTTATATTTCCTACCATTATTTTTCTAGACTTGGTAAAACTCAGTCAAAAGTAAAAGAATTAGCAAGAAATGTTCGAGATCGAGAGGAAGAGATAGAAGATACAAAAAGAAAAGTTGAAAACCTGAAAATGGAGCGGCGAAGATCTGAGAAGTCACATGCTGAGGTAAAGAATGTATCTCTTAAAGCCATTCTTATATATACACTAGCCTTGCTGTGTTTCACACATCTTTTTTGTAAGAAAATGATGATTGATTTTAAATCAGTGATATAATTTATGGAGAAAAACTCAGCATTTCAATATTACTCAATGTAAAATATAATGCATGAAAAATTGGAAAACATTATTTTTTGTAATATATCAAATCAAAATTACATTATTAAATCTTATTCTTATTTTGTTTCTTGTAAATAATTTTTTTAAAAATATCAATTCAAAACTTTTGTGAAAAGGCATCATATATTGTCATTTACCTATGGTTTAAATTTCATATAAATCGAAGGGAAAACATTTTCAGTGGGGATTTTGTGCACCTGGGGACCCTTTGATTAAAATGAAATATACTTATCCAAGTACCTTGGGCAATGTAGTTCCAGAATATATATTATGAGGGTCTATCTCCAAAACCATAGGAGTTCGTGAACAGACAGGAATACAACTTTATATATATAGATGTTGAGTTGAAAACATGAAACGTTTTTTTTCCTTTTCTTTTTTCTTCATATTTCATTGCATTCAACCACTATTTAGTTTATGATTCACTCATCAACAGCCTAGATCACAAATGTGATATTTCTTCTCTCCGCCTAATCCAAATTACTAAACTGAGTACTGCTTCCACTTTGATTTACTCCATTTCACATACTTCTCATTCTCTCATGCCCTGAAACACTTCCTTTAATCATTCTTCCTCAGAACTTCAGCTTTCAGAATATTGCTCCTACTGCTCATGCTCCTTACTTCTAGAAAATAATTAACAGGAATTAAAACTGAACATTAGTCATATAATCTCACTAGCCTGATTGAAGTCTGAAAACTCTATGGGTGTTACTTTTGTTCCTTTCAATAAATAAAATCTTAAAATAAAATTATTTACTAGTATAGTTTCTATGAAGCATTGTGAAATATCTTTCTCTTTCTCTCTATCTCACTACCCTCCCCCTCTCTCTCATATATATATATATATATATATAGATATATATATTTATATATATATATATTTCATCATCATCACCGTTTTACGTCCGTTCTTCCACGCTAGCATGGGTTAGACGGGTTGTCCTGTTGTGGGCAGTGTCTGGTCGGCTGACCATGCCTTGCTCATACAGGAACTGATTTGGCTTGATTTCTACAGCTGGATGCCCTTCCTAACACCAACCTCATTTACAGTGAGTGCTGGGTACTTTTTTTCCGTGGCGCCTACACGTCCACTTTACAGTGTGGGCTGGGTGCTTTTTTTTTCCGTGGCACCTCCACGACCACCTTGCGGTGGGGGCAAATTGTCTATATGCTTCAGCTTGTACCCATGGGAGGTCGGGTACTCT
>OZ024744.1:65382546-65492546 GCA_964016885.1 Eledone cirrhosa | reverse complement strand
ATTCGTTGTTAATTCTAACCTTGCTGACTGTTTCTTTATACATGGCTTGTATAGCTCTCACAAGCCATTCATCAACACCTAGTTTTCTAAGGGTCCACCAGATAGAGCGGGGTACTCTGTCAAAGGCTTTCTCCAAGTCAACAAAAGCTAAGTATAGGGGTTTACTTTTAGCTAGGTACTTCTCCTGTAGTTGTCGTACAATGAAAAGAGCGTCTGTTGTACTTTTTCCTGACACAAACCCGAACTGCATTTCGTCTAGATCAATTCGCTCTCTGATTAGTTGCGCTATTACTTTTTCTGTGACCTTCCTGACCTGGTCAATTAATTTAATGCCTCTATAGTTTCCCCTATCTAGGGCATCACCTTTACCCTTGTAGCAGTTAATGATGATGCTGCTGCGCCAGTCCTTCGGAACGACCCCATTCTGTATGACTTGGTTTACTATCCGGGTGACCATAGTGTGTCCCACTGTTCCAGATGCTTTCAGCATTTCGGCAACTATTTCCGAAGGCCCGGCTGCCTTGCCCGTCTTCATGTCTTTGATCGCCTTACTTATTATACTACCTTCAACTAGCACTGCTGGTCCCTCTTTTGGGTCAATGTGGGGGAGACTGTCTTTCTCCCAATTATTCTCATCATATATATATATATGAGGAGAATATATATATATATATATATTATTCTCCTCATATATATATATTTATATATATTTATATATATATATAAAAACAAAAATGTCTACCTGTCTGTATGCAGGTGATGCATTTCCAGTTTCAATCTGATTTTGTTCAAATTTGATACATAGCTCCCGGAGAACGTCAACGTATAGTTTAAATCTTGCTCTGCCCTAAAATAGCAGAGTTCTGGGGCTATTTAAAGACGGCAATGTTAAGGAGAGAGGCGGTCTTTACTGACAGTGGCAAAGGTGGTGTGCCCAGCAATGACTGGCTCTTTTGCTAGTATGTAATAAATGATCAGGTTTCAGAAAGTTAGTACAATGCAGTAGAAATATATAAAGGGCAAAGGATGACAAATAAAACAAAACAAAGTAATGTTTTTACCCAGTCTATTTCAATATATTTCAAGTGTAAAAACGTAAACAGTTCAAAACAAAATGAACAATAGACGTTTTTCCCTAACTGGTCTGTCTAAAGTACACATGCACCAAGCCATTATAGTAGCCACTCTGCTTTGTGCATTTCTAAACTATTATTTATTTATGGCTTTTTCTTTTTGATGATAATAGCCTCTTTGATTTTTAAATTTCCCACATTCCTTTCTGTCGCCTCTATGGTGTCCTCAATGTATTGGCAGCATGCATCGGAAGTACTGTCTGGATGCTGCACATAACAATGAGAGCTGTCAAAAAAAAAAAAAAAACACCTTGGCAGGTACCATTCAATCTGAGTTCAACTCCAACTGAAGTTATTTTTGCTTTTCATTGTTTCAAGATTGATAAAAGAAGTAGCAGTCCAGTACTGGGGTTGGTTCTTCCTCTCTCTGTTTCTCTGGAAGAAATCAACTGTTTTTAGACCTGGAGAGGGAATGGAGATTTATAATGCCCAAAGACACTATTACAGTTTCCCTACAACTTCATTAGAAATTACCATACATACATGAAGTTCTGTTACTTTTTAAAAATTAAGCATTTAATATTTTCCTATTTTGTATAAATAAATTAATCCTAAGCATAATATACAAAAAAAAAAGGGTAATTAAGAAATATGTATATTATATTACTACTCAATGATTATGTAATCATCATCGTTTAACATCCATCTTCCATGCTAGCATGTTTATATACCTTTTAGGTGCCTGTAGCTATTTTACATATTTTGTAGATGGGGGTGGGATAGCTGTGAGATTAGTGCTGTGAATACTGAGTTTAAACTGTTGTTTGATAGAGATTGAGAGAACATGGGTAAGGACTTTCATGGTGAATTAAGAAAAGCAAGTGGGAACAGTTGGGGTAAGAGTTGAAATACTGGGAGTTGGATGAGTCATGAAAAAATACTTTTTCCAGTAATTTGTAGAAAGTAATGCTTGTTTACTGTCAAAATAACTTGGGTTGGTCTAGAAAATGATGTAAAAATACATTCTCAACTCCTTTCTCTCTTTCTGTCATCCTCTCTCTCGCCCCGTCTCTATTTCTCTCATTCTATTGGGACTGTGCTGTAAAAATTGACAGTTACATGCACGCACGCGTGCACACAGTATATTAAGTTATTTGTATGCATGGCTTATGCATAGGAATGGGGAAAGATATATACAGTGTTTGATACTCCAACAATGGATGGATTAAAGTAGAAGAGATAAGAGTTTTTTATATAGAAGGATAACAGGCTATTGGAATCCTTTTAAATATATGGCATTAGGGAATTAGAAACTAATATTGTATTATTGTGTGTTGGTATAAAACTTTTTTTTTTAAATCTGATATATTATAGTAGTTAGGATATCAATCAAATTTAATTATTCATTGATTGGTACTATCCTTTTAGAATGTGTTCCTTAATCCTTATGATACCAATCCAACCAAAAACTGGATCTGGTTCTTTGAAACAAAACCTATTTTAAAGGGTTCCTATTTAAATTTTCCAACAAAGATAACTTATATGATTCTTATATAAAACTGAGTAATGAAATAATTAATAATTTTAGTAAATCTTTCCAAATTCTTCATTAATTAGTTGAAATATAGTGTATTTCATTAGAAACACAGTTACATATGGGTTAATTAGAGATGAGTCTTGTATAAATTGGATCTGCTTGCAGTGAAGATCAGTTTAGTAATCTTTTGTGAACTGATTCTTTCTAATTATTGTTTTGTTTCTTAATATCATCTAACCCTTCACATGTCATATTGTATCTTAGAAGATTGATATTATTGGGAGTTGAACAATACATTTGCCTCACAGATTGAGAACTCTGAAAATAACGATGACAAAAGACGTGAGAAATGTTCACTACAGTTCTATAGCTTAGTTTTCTGATATAGTAACTTATTGCTAGATAAGTTAAAAATGCCTTGTCCAAGAGAATATAATATTCTCTTGATATATAATATATATATATATATTATATAACTTTGATAGGTTTCGGCCAGTATTGGCCCAGGCCATGTCTAACTTAATAGCACCACCTATATTATATATATATTATATATATACACACACACACACACACACATAACTAGTAATAAATATTTTGACAATTCTGCTTTTTATTCTTTTTTATAAGTCTTCATTTTTTACATATGTTTATTTCTATATTTCTGTATATGCAGCTTCTTCGTTCATTGGAAGAAGCCAAGTCTGAAGCTAGCAAAGAAAAGAAATTGCGTGAAAGAGCTGATCAGTTTGCCCGAGAACTTGAAGCTGAATTGGAAACTGTGAAACAGAAACAGTTAGGAAGATCTACTAGTTCGACTAGTTTGGAACTTTCCCAGGAAGCTGCAAGGTAATTAATTATTTATGTAAAAAAAATATATATAATCATGGTTTCTAATTTGTAGGCATTGGTAGTGGTGAGGGAGTTCTGTGAATGACAGTGAGTGTGTGCTTGTGTGACTGAGTTTTATGTGTATCTAGATTTATAATAAATTTTCGTTCATTTATTTAGATTAATTTGGTCTCACAATAACTAATATTTGCAATTTCTGCCTTCTCTGTACTCTGAGTTCAAATCCCACTGAAGTTAACTTTGCATTTCAGCATTTGGGGGGTTGATAAAATATAGTACTAGTTCAGAGTAGTTTACTGGCAGAATTGTTAGAGCATCAGATGGGATGCCTTGTATTTTTTCTGGGCCTTGGTGGCATTCTGAGTTCAAATCTTGCTGTGGCTTACAGGGACCATAGACTTAATCTATTGTCTGGTTTAACACCACCACAGCGGGTGCTTTTAGCAGAGTTCACTCACTCTGTTGCAAGTATTTGGGCCAGGTTTCCATTTTGAAAATGTTTTCCTTTTTTTCCCCACCAGTCACAATGGTCATGGGCATTGTCCTGTTCTTTCTGACCTTAACATTAAAATACAGTCAACTATCATTTCATATTCCACAAAATTCTAGCTTCTCTATATAATGTCTTCTCTATATAATGTCTTCTCTATATGATGTCTTCTCTATATGATGTCTTCTCTATATGATGTCTTCTCTATATGATGTCTTCTCTATATGATGTCTTCTCTATATGATGTCTTCTCTATATGATGTCTTCTCTATATGATGTCTTCTCTATATGATGCCTTCTCTATATGATGCCTTCTCTATATGATGCCTTCTCTATATGATGCCTTCTAGGTTGAAAGCTGAATTAGAGAAGAAAGATGTTGAATATGAAGAAGCTATAGCAAAATTAAAATCCGAGCAATCTTTGCGCAATCAAGAATGGCAAGGTCAGCTGCAAGAAAAATATGCTGAAGCTGCTGAAGAAATAGAACAATACAAAGCTGAGCAAAAAAATGTATGTTATTGAGAATTTATTTAAAATTTGTTTTGAATTAGTATATATGTATATTAAGTTTAAAGACAATTTGTCTTGGTGGTTAAAGTATTAGATTTGCAGTCATATTGAGAGCCTGATTCCCAGACTAGGTGGTGCATTGTGTCCTTCAGCAAAGCACTTTATTTCACGTTGCTTCAGTTCACTTTTCACTCGGTTGTAGAAATGAGTTGCAATGTCACATGGTACCAAACTGTATCGGCCTTTTCCTTGGATAACATCGGTGACGTGGATAGGGGAGACTGGTATGCATGGGTGACTGCTGGTCTTCCACAAAAACACCTTGCTTAGGCTTGTGCCTCAAAGGGGAACTTCCCAATTGAAAATCTCATGATTAGTCAAGACTGAAGGGTGTCTTTACCCTATATATTAATAGTAGTCTGCTTATTTGAAGCAGTTATCATATTCTTTATATATTTATTTTGTTTTACAATTGTTTCTTTTTAATGGCCTCCTCAGAAACACGCACGCGGGCGCGCATGCAATATGCACACATACATAGATATGAATTTAGACACCTGTACATATATAGATGGCGAATTGGCGTTCATTAGAAAGTTGAATAGAATGCTTTGCTTATTCGTCTAAGCTGTTATCTCTGAGTTCCTGCCGATGGCAACTATACCTTTCATCCATTCAAGTTTGGTAATAAAAAAAAAAGTACCAGTCTAGTACTGGGGCCGATTCTGTCCTTAGATCTCTCTCTCACTTCCTTTCTCCCACTCTTTCTCCACCTCTGGAAGAAATCTGCTCTATTCAGACCTGGTGATAGACAGGCTCGCCCAGGTTTTAAAATGCCCCAAGAAATACTGTATATCAATATGACACCCCTACAACTCCCTAGAGAGTTATGGGTTCATACATAAAAGCATGCACATATGACAGCATAAGCACGTGTACATGTACCAAAACACAAACACTTATGCTATAAAAATATATTTTTGCTAGTTCAGCCTGTAGTGCCATTAATGTTGCTACAGTTATCTTTCTGTAGTTTGTTTTTAGTGAATGAAGGAATTTCATTCCACTGCCCAACATAAGCTCATCTGGAATCTAAATAGTTGGACCAAACTTGAAACCTCTGTGGCACCTTGGGCAAATGTCCAACTGTTTGAATTTGTCAACACTCCTTGATTTTTCATATATATTTCATATAAGCCAAAATCGATTCTGTATGAGCAAGACAGTCACCTGACCTGGCATTGCTCACAACAGGATAACTTGTCTAACCCATGCCAGCATGGAAAAATGGACATTAAATGGAGATAAGACACTCAGTATGCTCCTATTAACTCTATCCTTTCTCTGTCAACTGCCCTATCTGTTAAACCCTTATACTCCCTCTACCCTCTCACCCTTCACCTGTTTCTTGTATCCTCTGTGTTGCTATCATGTGAGGTGTGACATTTGACTCATCTATACTTGATATCTCCACTATTAATCTTTATTACTTTTCTCATATTTATCACTGTGCCTCGCTCACTATCACACAACTAGACTTTTACCTGGTGCTTGTCTACCTTACACACATTTGCTACATTGACAAAAATAACATCATTCTTCTCTATGAATTTTAGATGGTATCTACCACTGTCATCCACTTCTGTTACTATCCACCATTCACTCTCCTATATTTATGCTCTTCTTGAAGTTGTCTAATCAGCCTCTTTCTGAGAACCAATCCTGTAGCCTCTACTCACTCTCTTCTATATTTTATCTTTTCTTATCACATTGCTTTATCTCAGCTCACCATACTTGCTTTATATCCATCCCTGCTTTTATAACCTCTTCAGTGCTGTAGACGAGATAACTCCTAACATGTATGCATTCCAGTGCATGAGAGAACTCATCTTAACATGTTTGAACTCGTTTCCAACAGTTCATAACTTCAAAGCTAGATGGGGTAACTAATTTATTGGTGTGACGTTTGTCAATCAAAATAGACATTTTATTTGAAAAAAAACCTGGTACAGCAACTGTAGCTGAGTAAAATATATGCAGCAATCAACAGATTAATCTTTAATGTAGTATGACCAAAGGAAAGGTGAACTTAATTGGCATGTTAGATAATTGTTACAAATATGATATTGAAGTCTGTTTATTTAGTCTTGTTTATTTTATCATGTTACTTAAAATAACCTAAACAATCCTTTATTTTCAGCAACAAAAATTATTTGCTTTCCTTGTGAAAGAGAAGTCACAGTTAGAACAAGAATTTAATGATATGTATGATAAGAGAGAGTCTGTAGCACAATGGGAAGCACAAATATCGGAAATTATTAAATGGTAAGTGTGATACTTAACTACACTTTTGTATTTTAATTTGGGGCTTAGTTTAATTCTGGTAGATTTTTGTAGTTAAAAAAAAAAATCAATCTAAAGGTTTTTCTTTTTTTTTTTCCCTATTTGTTTTAAGAAAATATTTTTGGATTCATCAAAGCAAAATAACAGAAATTTTGTATTTTCTATTGGAAAATAGTTTAAAACTCTTGAAGTGTAGCTCTAATCTCATTATTAACCTGGCACAAACAGCTGTCAAGATTCTATCGTTTTTAGTACTCGATTTGACTTATAATTATTGTGAAGGCGCGTAGCTTAGTTTGTTAGTTGGATTCACAATTGTGAGGTTGCGAGATCAGTTCTTGGACTGGGTGATGTTATGTCCTTCAGCAAGACACTTTATTTCACATTGCTCCTTCTGCCAGGAGTTGCGACTGGTAGATAATTTCAGCAACAGTAAGACCAATGGAAACATTATTTCCTTAGTCCGATTTAACATGGTCCACCCCACTCAGCAAGCAAGCGAGGTCTGGGATTTTGTTGATCGATCAGAGCGATAATTATTATACTTATCTGTATCTACAGATACAGGCAAAAAAAGACTAACCATAGGAAAACTTAACAGCCCTAAACCATTTGAAAAACAATCGATAATAAATAGGTGTATATGTCGATGCAGATGCCACAATAAAATGCTCGGAGCCCAATCTGTAAAGTTGTAGTGCTGGTGCCTCAATAAAAGGCACCCAGACCAATCCTGTAAGGTGGTAGTACTGGTACAAAGTAAAACACTCCCAGTACAGCTGTAAAATAGTTTGCATTAGGAAGGGCATCCATCTATAGAAACCATGCCAAAAATGGAACATCCGAACAAGATGTGGTCACTTCACTAGTCTAGTCTCCGATTGAGACAATTGATCTAACCCATGCAAGAATGGAGAATGCAAATTCTTTTTTACTTTTAATTTTTTTTTTAAATTTATTATGTAGAACTAGATTTGGATTCCAGTTATCTAAATCCAGAATTCTGATTCTAGATTCATTAAACTACTAAACTATCGAGATTTGAAATTTAAAAACTCTTTACACCAACTTATTTCATTCTCCACATGCACCGTTGACCGACACACGAACGCGCGCACGCTTACTTTCTTTATTGCCACCTCAAAATTTGACCTCTACCAGATCATATCTATCTCTTCCCTTTTTAGGTCATTCGACCTCTGCCTCATTGCAACTAGTCAAAACACATCCACATACTACACACTGGACCCTATGATACTTCAAGTCACTCAATTGGTCAGAGCTTAGTCAGTTTTATGCATCCAGTTTCACACATTAGATAAATGCCTCAGCCCTACACAATACTACTCTGCATATGTACTTGCTAAGTTCAAAAGTCCCTCAAATCACTTCAAACCAACAAGGTCAACATACCTGACAATGATTCTTTCATCATCCTTTGTGTTCCTATACAGGTAAAATTCCGTTATAACGAATACCATTATATCAAATTTTTCAGTATAACAAAATTTATTTCAATCCCCGAGGTAATAACAAACAAACACTTGATTTGTTTAGACCATCTCGTTATCAAAAAAATTTGTAACAAAAAATTATTTATACCCCGTGAATTTCGTTATTACGGAATTTCACTGTACTTACAAAACTTTTCAATATTTTCCTTCTCTGCAGGGATATGCCCTTATTTTTGGCAACATATTACAGTGTGTCCCATTTCCAAGGACAACGTTTCTGACCCTGCCAACTATCATCCTGTTGCACTCTCATTATCTCAAAATTAATAGCAACAGACATTAACAATAGTGTTTTCCAAAATCTTGAAACTTTCTTTAACAATCACCAATATGGCTTCCATAAAGCTGGATCAACTGGAGAACAACTCTGTTACACACACTGAGCTTTGCACAGTTTTCACAAAATTTCTCTAGAACAGAGTGTTGAGTTGATGGTAGCCGTGGCGTGAGCAGGCCTTGGAAGACATGGGATGAGGTAATAAAAGCTGACCTTGCACAATTACACCTCACCAAGGCAATGACACAAAACTGCAACCTCTGGTGCTATGCAGTACTACAGAAGACCCGCCCTCCCATATGCTTCAGCTGAGGCATATATCTAATAGGCAACACCTACCTCATCCTTCTCCCCTCCCGTACAGCTCCCCTATTACTTACGTTCGCAATTTCCCCAAGCTCCCTCCTTCTCCTACCCTTGTTCCAAGACAAAAGTGCCCATTCCACACTGTAAAGTGGTTGTCGGCGGCATGACAAAAAGCGCCCAGTCCACGCTCTAATGAGGTTGTGTAGGTGACACAACAAAAATCTGCCCAGAGTGAGTTAAACATGGTCTTCTGACCCAAGTCTCTCTCTAAGGGTCAACCTGTCCTACCCATGCTAGAGTGGAAAATAGATGTTAAATGATGATATTGAGGGCAACATCAGCAATGCGTTAGTCTGTTTGGCATGTGAATCCCCTCTGAAAACTATCCATTTGGATTGGTAGCTTCCTGTTGATTGGGCTATCTATTGTTCTCCCTGTCCCACACTCTATGAACTCTGGTGTACCCCATGGTTCAATTTTGATCCCTATTCTTTCTACTCTACTAGCCATCATTCCCAACAACAACTTTTATACAAATTATATCCCTCTTCATTCCATAACCTATAACCAAATGTCATCTATACTCTATCTTAACAAATACAAGCTGTCACAATCACTGCAAGCCACTTGTGATAAACATGTCATTAATATAGTTGACTGCATCCCTGTAACTGGCCCTTCTCTTTTGGGCCAAAACATACTTGAAACAACTTGCAGCCCTCTGCAATGCTCAGGTGAGACCCACAGTGAAGTGCTGCTCCCATATCTGGGGTGTTCTGTTGTTGCTCACACTGACATTCTTGACTGCATCCAGAAAAAAAAGCCACTCAGCTAATCCAGATGAGGTCACTCTTTGACACTCTTCAGCCTCGAGCGCACAAACATGCTGTCCTCTTTCTTTTATCTCAACTACAGCTCACCCAAACAAACACTCCCACACAAACTCCAGTCAAGAACTTGTGGCTCACTAGTTTCTCATGACTCAGGCTTTGTCCAACACCCACCCTCTCCGCACCTGTACTAACTTCTCCCAGACCTTTCTCTCCAACCTTGGAGGGCCTGTGAAGGACACGATCATTGCACCTTCTTCCAGATTTACCAAGTAAAAACAAAATAATTCACATGAGTCATTAGTAATCATGATAGTGATGAGACAAGTCTGGCATAGTAAATAATTTTAATGAAATGTACATCTAGTAGAACTTAAGGAGTGATCATTTAAGCCTAATAAAAAGATTATCTCCAATAGGACACTTTCAAAAGTGTAAGATTCTTCAGTGAGGGACAGAACAAGTTCTTAATCTTTTTTAAAGAAAGCTGAAGTTCTGTTCAGATTTTGAACAGCACTTACCAGACCTCCCATCCACTTTGGCGTGGGTGACAGATGTCTTCTCTTATGAAAATGGGTGTAGCTTTCATTATGTAAAATCTCCCCATTTTGGGGCACTTTTTTTCATGGTACTCCGTTTGGACTTTTAGAGATTGACAGGTCTGACTTACCAGTAGTAGTAGTAGTAGTAGTTTCCCACTCAGCTGAGAAAAATGAATTGTACCTGTAATTCAAAGGGCCAGTTGTGTCACAAATGTAAATATCATTATAAATAACATAACAAAAATATACTGGAATGTTGTCATTACTTGTGTAGTCTCCTCAGCAAGTTTTTCTGCAGCCCACATGAAATCTCCATAACACATTTAGATTAAAAAAAAGACATTTATAAATTGAAACTAAGACAGAAAATAAATGAAAACATACACTGTGATTTTATTTTTTTTAACACCTGAAATTTAGTTTATTTTTCTGTGATTATATTCTCCTTCATTCTGAAATTTTTGTCTGAATTTTGCTGTTGCAAATCTGGGTCACAGTAACATAATTTCTTACTACTAAATTGTTTCCTCTTTTTCCCTCAATTGCCTTCCTCCTCCCCATTTTTCTCCATTTTTTTTAAAAAAAATGTTTTATTTTTTTTATTTTTTTTTTATTTTCTTATATTATTTTTAATATTTTTAAACAATATAGGGTGAGTGAAGAAAAAGATGCTCGTGGATACTTACAAGCTTTAGCTACCAAAATGACAGAAGAATTAGAGAATTTAAAAGTGATGGGAGAAGATTCAGTAAGTATATTTCTTCTTAAATGATAATTTCTATTTCTTTTCTATCCCGGTACGTTTATATCTGGATGCTTTTGAGGAAATTTTATACATTGAAAAGAGTACAATTAATTCTATCATTTTTAAAAAATTATTCTTAATGTATCATTTTAGGGTAGAAATCGCTGGCGCAACAGAAGATCTCAACGTTTGGACAAAATGGAGATTTTAAATCTTCAGTCCAGTTTACAAAATGAGATTCAGGCCAAACAACAAATATCTGAAGAGTTGACAAAATCAAAAGCAAACCAAGTGGCAACTGAAAAGTATGTGTGTTACTGATCCCTGTTTTTATTTCAACTTTCACTTCCAAGCTATAAATATATATTAGCTGAATTACCCAGTGTTGCCTGGGTTACTGCTGTTCTTATTCAATTAGTGAACAAATGCCCCCCCCCCCCCCCCCCTCGTAATTATTTAAAAAAAATCTATTTTATTAAAAGAATATAAAAATTGTTATAATAGAATTTAGAAATGAAAATCGATGTGTAATTTTTGTTGTTCAAAGGAATAAATTGTTGCTACACACTCGCATACATATATAAGACAGACATGCATTCACGCATAGCTTTTCAACTCATTTTTTTCAACCTAATGAACGGACATACATGCACACTCACTCAGACACATTCATATACAAAATGTCATTTTAATCCAAATAAAAATTCTCACACTCTCACACTCCCACATGCTCACTCTCCTTTTAATGCAGCTGTCATCCTTCATATGCATCACATGTCCATACCAACGCAACTGCCTCTCATGCTCAGTCTCTCCCTCAATTCATTTATGCTTTGTCATTTGCGTATATTACTATTACACATCCATCGGAGCATGCAGGCTTCGTTTCTCTCTAATCTACATAAGTCTTCCACCTTCAGCACCCAGGTTTCACTACCATGTAACATTGTATGATGCGTATATCCAAACAGCAGTCTGCCTTTCATTTTGAGGGAGAAGCCTTTTGCAGCTAGCAGTGGCAGTAGTTCCCTAAACTTCTTCCATCCTGTTCTTACCCTAGTTATTGTACTTTCTGAACACCCACCTCCACTGCTAATTCGGTCACCTAGGTAGCAGAAGCTGTCTACTGTTTCTACAGAGCCCTCCCAGAGATTGGTAGTACTTGTTTCCTGTGGCTGTTTGCTGCTTGCTGTCCCAGCACAGCTGCTACATGTGAAGCCTACATTCTTAATTAAGCTTCCTGAGATCCCACTACATCTCTTGTGTACTCGTTGTTTGCATTTGGGGCAGAGAATGGAGTTCCTACCTACACCTTTCCTACATACTGAGCAATGCCATTTCCCTGAGGGTTCTGTTTTCTCGACTACTTACAAGGACCTTAGTCTTTGTCATGTTGACTTTGAGACCCTTCTTTCTAGTTCCTGCTTCCATGTTTCGAATTTCTTCTCTAGTTCTACCATAGATTCAGCTATAAGTGTGAGGTCATCAGCATACAGGCGTTCCCATGGGCATCCGGTCTTAAACTCCTCCGTTATTGCCTACAGGACTATGATGAACGGGAGAGGGCTAAGAACAGAGCCTTGGTGGACACAACCTGTACGCTAAATTCCTCGCTATACTCATTGCTAATCCTAACTTTACTGACTGCTCCCCTATACATGGCTTGTACAGCTTTCACAAGCCATTCATCTACTCCTAGTTTTCTAAGAGCCCACCAGATTGCAGCACGTGGAACTCTGTCAAAGGTTTTCTCGAGATCGACGAATGTAATCCAAATGGAAATAGATATTACATGTTGGCACTTTCGTGGTCTAATACCTTGTAAAATTGGATTTGTTTTGGTCTAGCCATTTGAGAATGCATAGGAAGACGTAGACAAAGAATTTTATATATGTATATGCATGCGTGTGCACAAGACTAAAAAAACAAAAGGACTATTTCTATGAAGACCTCTTACAGATGACAGTGACTTTATGATTCTAGCTGGTGACTTCAATGGATATGTTGGGCAGAACCAGGATGGCTCCTCTTGAGTACATTGTGACTATGGATATGGCTTGAGAAATGTAGAAGGATCAATGCTCTTAGAATTCAGTGAAGCAAATTATATTATCCAGGATTTAAAGAAACAATATTTCAAAACTGGATATAGTGTTTGTTATCCCATTGTCCCTTTGAAAGTAGAATGAAACCATTTAAAGAAATGTAAATGTGGTTGCTATTAGGAAGGGCATCAAGCCATAAAAACCTAGCCAGAAACAGTCCTATATGAGCAGGACATGGTCACCTAACCTAGCTTGCCTCTAATGGGGCATCTCATCTAACTGCTAGTGTGGAAAATGGATGTTAAACGATGATTATGATTATAGCTATGAAGTGTTCAGGTACATGAAATTCATGTTCAATTGCAATTTTTCAAAACTGGTTTTCTGCACATTTGGATTATTGTTGTTGTTATTGCTTTCACAACAATAACAATCATCCAGTCTACCCTGTATGATGGTCATACTGGTGTCACAATGAAAAGTACCCATTCCATGCTGTAAAGTGGTTGGTTTTGGGAAGAACACTCAGCTGTTGAAACCAAAAATAAATCTATAGGAGCAAGACATGGTCACCTGACCTGGTTAGGTTCATAACATGACAACCCATGCAAACATGAAAAATAGTTGATCGTGGTAGAATTTGAACTTAGCGAGTCAGAACAACTCTGCCAATTTGCTGCCTTATAAATTGTTAACAGAAATTGGGTATAAATATTAATTCCTTTTGCTTAACCCTTTAGCATTTAAACTGGCTATATCCAGCCAGATTTCTTTCACCTCTTTCTGTTCAAACTGTCCATTCATACTAATGTTCTCAGAATAGATAATATCAAAATCTCATAGATTTTACATTATGTGAGATAAAGCCTTTACTTTTAAAATATAATAGTAAATATAGAGTAATGTAAATGCTAAAGGGTTAAACTAAATTCAAATTTGTATTTTTTTAAAATGTTTTTCATTCATTTTTTATTTTTTTTATTTTATTTATTTATTTATTTATTTTTTTTTTTTTATAACGTACATTTGCTCTTTGTTTAGCAAACTCCTGGAGTATGAAAATGAACTTAGGAAATTAAGAGAAGAATTGAAGCAGATGAAAGAATATCGACATTTAACTTTAGACAAAACAGATGGCAAAAGTATATATGTTCATATATCCATTTCTCTCTCTTGCACGCAGCCTCTCTCTCACGCCCCCCCCCCCCCCGTGCGCGTGTGCAGCCTCTAGCGCAGCCCCCCCCCCCCCTGTGCGCGTGTGCAGCCTCTATGGCAGCCCCCTCGCGCGTGCAGCCTCTAGCGCAGCCTCTAGCGCAGCCCCCCCCCCCCCCGCGCGTGTGCAGCCTCTAGCGCAGCCCCCCCCCCCCCCCCCCGCGCGTGTGCAGCCTCTAGCGCAGCCCCCGCGTGCACGTGTGCAGCCTCTCGCGTGCGCCCTATTTTTCTGTCATATTTATTTATACATGTATGTAAAAGGTAAACAGGAATAATGAAAATAATAAAACAAACAGCACAGTACATCATGAACATCATTTTACAAAAGTAATATATTAGTTTAAAGCTTGAAATAATAGGAAGAGTTTTAACGTTTTGGACACTAGTCCTTCATCAGAAAATGGTTAAAAATACAAGATAGAGAGTAAAGGAGGATGAGGAAGGAATGGGAAAAATTGGAGAAAAAAAAAAACTACGTTCAGTCGGCCAAGATGGATTTAAAAAAAAATATTTGTCAGTAACTATTCTTTTCTTTTTATATTTCTTTCACCAAGTGATACAAATAAACTAAAATATTAAAAACTTAGATATTAGGAGTAGTATTGAAAACCTGATACCATCAGAGATTGGCCATGTAAACCTTTTTGTTACCAAACAACTTCATATTGCTCTTGTTTCTATAATACAAAATATAAAGGAATTTGTTTTAAATATATACAAAACTCTCTCTCTGGGTAACTTAGATTTTTCTAAAGGTTTTATTTTAAAAATTAAGATTAGGGCATTATTAAACCATCAGCCAGTCTAACAACACCACCACTTGTTTGTTGGATGCCTTTAGCAGAGTTCACTATGTTGTAAGCATACAGGTTAGGTCTTAAGTGTGTTTATAACTTTCTCCTTTTCTTTCACTAACCTTGGAGATCCTGAAAATAATGTAGGACCATGGACATTGGTTTTCCCTTCCAAAGCAATCCATATATAATAGTATAAAAGAATGTAGGGCCATGGACATTGGTCTTCCTTTCCAAACCAATCCATATATAATAATATAAAAGAATGTAGGGCCATGGACATTGCTCTCCCTTCCAAACCAATCCATATATAATAATATAAAAGAATGTAGGGCCATGGACATTGCTCTCCCTTCCAAACCAATCCATATATAATAATATAAAAGAATGTAGGGCCATGGACATTGGTCTTCCTTTCCAAACCAATCCATATATAATAATATAAAAGAATGTAGGGCCATGGACATTGCTCTCCCTTCCAAACCAATCCATATATAATAATATAAAAGAATGTAGGGCCATGGACATTGGTCTTCCTTTCCAAACCAATCCATATATAATAATATAAAAGAATGTAGGACCATGGACATTGCTCTCCCTTCCAAACCAATCCATATATAATAATATAAAAGAATGTAGGGCCATGGACATTGGTCTTTCTTTCCAAACCAATCCATATATAATAATATAAAAGAATGTAGGGCCATGGACATTGGTCTTCCCTTCCAAACCAATCCATATATATAATAGTATAAAAGAATGTAGGGCCATGGACATTGCTCTCCCTTCCAAACCAATCCATATATAATAGTATAAAAGAATGTAGGGCCATGGACATTGCTCTCCCTTCCAAACCAATCCATATATAATAATATAAAAGAATGTAGGGCCATGGACATTGGTCTTCCTTTCCAAACCAATCCATATATAATAATATAAAAGAATGTAGGGCCATGGACATTTGTCTTCCCTTCCAAACCAATCCATATATAATAGTATAAAAGAATGTAGGGCCATGGACATTGGTCTTCCTTTCCAAACCAATCTATATATAATAATATAAAAGAATGTTGGGCCATGGACATTGGTCTTCCCTACCAAACCAATCCATATATTATAATAAAAAAGAATGTAGGGCCATGGACATTGGTCTTCCTTTCCAAACCAATCCATATATAATAGTATAAAAGAATGTAGGGCCATGGACATTGCTCTCCCTTCCAAACCAATCCATATATTATAATAAAAAAGAATGTAGGGCCATGGACATTGGTCTTCCTTTCCAAACCAATCCATATATAATAATAAAAAAGAATGTAGGGCCATGGACATTGGTCTTCCTTTCCAAACCAATCCATATATAATAATAAAAAAGAATGTAGGGCCATGGACATTGGTCTTCCTTTCCAAACCAATCCATATATAATAGTATAAAAGAATGTAGGGCCATGGACATTGGTCTTCCTTTCCAAACCAATCCATATATAATAGTATAAAAGAATGTAGGGCCATGGACATTGGTCTTCCCTTCCAAACCAATCCATATATAATAGTATAAAAGAATGTAGGGCCATGGACATTGCTCTCCCTTCCAAACCAATCCATATATAATAGTATAAAAGAATGTAGGACCATGGACATTGGTCTTCCTTTCCAAACCAATCCATATATAATAATAAAAAAGAATGTAGGGCCATGGACATTGGTCTTCCTTTCCAAACCAATCCATATATAATAATAAAAAAGAATGTAGGGCCATGGACATTGGTCTTCCTTTCCAAACCAATCCATATATAATAATATAAAAGAATGTTGGGCCATGGACATTGGTCTTCCCTACCAAACCAATCCATATATTATAATAAAAAAGAATGTAGGGCCATGGACATTGGTCTTCCTTTCCAAACCAATCCATATATAATAATATAAAAGAATGTAGGGCCATGGACATTGGTCTTCCTTTCCAAACCAATCCATATATAATAATATAAAAGAATGTAGGGCCATGGACATTGGTCTTCCCTTCCAAACCAATCCATATATAATAATATAAAAGAATGTAGGGCCATGGACATTGGTCTTCTTTCGAAACCAATCCATATATAATAATATAAAAGAATGTAGGGCCATGGACATTGGTCTTCCTTTCCAAACCAATCCATATATAATAATATAAAAGAATGTAGGGCCATGGACATTGGTCTTCCCTTCCAAACCAATCCATATATAATAATATAAAAGAATGTAGGGCCATGGACATTGGTCTTCTTTCGAAACCAATCCATATATAATAATATAAAAGAATGTAGGGCCATGGACATTGGTCTTTCTTTCCAAACCAATCCATATATAATAATACAAAAGAATGTTGGGCCATGGACATTGGTCTTCCCTTCCAAACCAATCCATATATAATAATAAAAAAGAATGTAGGGCCATGGACATTGGTCTTCCTTTCCAAACCAATCCATATATTATAATAAAAAAGAATGTAGGGCCATGGACATTGGTCTTCCTTTCCAAACCAATCCATATATAATTAAAAGAATGTAGGGCCATGGACATTGGTCTTCCCTTCCAAACCAATCCAAATATAATAATATAAAAGATGTAGGGCCATGGACATTGGTCTTCCCTTCCAAACCAATCCATATATAATAGTATAAAAGAATGTAGGGCCATGGACATTGCTCTCCCTTCTAAACCAATCCATATATAATAGTATAAAAGAATGTAGGGCCATGGACATTGCTCTCCCTTCCAAACCAATCCATATATAATAATATAAAAGAATGTAGGGCCATGGACATTGGTCTTCCTTTCCAGACCAATCCATATATAATAATATAAAAGAATGTAGGGCCATGGACATTTGTCTTCCCTTCCAAACCAATCCATATATAATAGTATAAAAGAATGTAGGGCCATGGACATTGGTCTTCCCTTCCAAACCAATCCATATATAATAATATAAAAGAATGTTGGGCCATGGACATTGGTCTTCCTTTCCAAACCAATCCATATATAATAGTATAAAAGAATGTAGGGCCATGGACATTGGTCTTCCTTTCCAAACCAATCCATATATAATAATATAAAAGAATGTTGGGCCATGGACATTGGTCTTCCCTACCAAACCAATCCATATATTATAATAAAAAAGAATGTAGGGCCATGGACATTGGTCTTCCTTTCCAAACCAATCCATATATAATAATATAAAATAATGTAGGGCCATGGACATTGGTCTTCCTTTCCAAACCAATCCATATATAATAATATAAAAGAATGTAGGGCCATGGACATTGGTCTTCCCTTCCAAATCAATCCATATATAATAATATAAAAGAATGTAGGGCCATGGACATTGGTCTTCTTTCCAAACCAATCCATATATAATAATATAAAATAATGTAGGGCCATGGACATTGGTCTTCCCTTCCAAATCAATCCATATATAATAATATAAAAGAATGTAGGGCCATGGACATTGGTCTTCTTTCCAAATCAATCCATATATAATAATATAAAAGAATGTAGGGCCATGGACATTGGTCTTCTTTCCAAACCAATCCATATATTATAATATAAAAGAATGTAGGGCCATGGACATTTGTTTTCCCTTCCAAACCAATCCATATATAATAGTATAAAAGAATGTAGGGCCATGGACATTGGTTTTCCTTTCCAAACCAATCCATATATAATAATACAAAAGAATGTTGGGCCATGGACATTGGTCTTCCCTACCAGACCAATCCATATATTATAATAAAAAAGAATGTAGGGCCATGGACATTGGTCTTCCTTTCCAAACCAATCAATATATAATAATATAAAAGAATGTAGGGCCATGGACATTGGTCTTCCCTTCCAAACCAATCCATATATTATAATATAAAAGAATGTAGGGCCATGGACATTGGTCTTCCTTTCCAAACCAATGCATAT
Source organism: Eledone cirrhosa (assembly GCA_964016885.1). Lineage (NCBI taxonomy): Eukaryota > Metazoa > Mollusca > Cephalopoda > Octopoda > Eledonidae > Eledone > Eledone cirrhosa. The sequence goes on along the minus strand of OZ024744.1, from coordinate 65,473,522 downwards.
ATTATAATAAAAAAGAATGTAGGGCCATGGACATTGGTCTTCCCTTCCAAACCAATCCATATATAATAGTATAAAAGAATGTAGGGCCATGGACATTGGTCTTCCCTTCCAAACCAATCCATATATAATAGTATAAAAGAATGTAGGGCCATGGACATTGCTCTCCCTTCCAAACCAATCCATATATAATAGTATAAAAGAATGTAGGACCATGGACATTGGTCTTCCTTTCCAAACCAATCCATATATAATAATATAAAAGAATGTTGGGCCATGGACATTGGTCTTCCCTACCAAACCAATCCATATATTATAATAAAAAAGAATGTAGGGCCATGGACATTGGTCTTCCTTTCCAAACCAATCCATATATAATAATATAAAAGAATGTAGGGCCATGGACATTGGTCTTCCTTTCCAAACCAATCCATATATAATAATATAAAAGAATGTAGGGCCATGGACATTGGTCTTCCTTTCCAAACCAATCCATATATAATAATATAAAAGAATGTAGGGCCATGGACATTGGTCTTCCCTTCCAAACCAATCCATATATAATAGTATAAAAGAATGTAGGGCCATGGACATTGCTCTCCCTTCTAAACCAATCCATATATAATAGTATAAAAGAATGTAGGGCCATGGACATTGCTCTCCCTTCCAAACCAATCCATATATAATAATATAAAAGAATGTAGGGCCATGGACATTGGTCTTCCTTTCCAGACCAATCCATATATAATAATATAAAAGAATGTAGGGCCATGGACATTTGTCTTCCCTTCCAAACCAATCCATATATAATAGTATAAAAGAATGTAGGGCCATGGACATTGGTCTTCCTTTCCAAACCAATCCATATATAATAATATAAAAGAATGTTGGGCCATGGACATTGGTCTTCCTTTCCAAACCAATCCATATATAATAATATAAAAGAATGTTGGGCCATGGACATTGGTCTTCCTTTCCAAACCAATCCATATATAATAATATAAAAGAATGTTGGGCCATGGACATTGGTCTTCCTTTCCAAACCAATCCATATATAATAATATAAAAGAATGTTGGGCCATGGACATTGGTCTTCCTTTCCAAACCAATCCATATATAATAATATAAAAGAATGTTGGGCCATGGACATTGGTCTTCCTTTCCAAACCAATCCATATATAATAATATAAAATAATGTAGGGCCATGGACATTGGTCTTCCTTTCCAAACCAATCCATATCATCATCATCAACGTTTAACGTCCGTGTTCCACGCTTGCATGGGTTTGGACGGGGGTAGTCCCACTTGAGGCAAGAGTGATTGTCTTGCTCGCATAGGACTGTCTGGCAGGTTTTCTACAGTTGGATGCCCTTCCTAACACCAACCACATTTACAGTGTGGGTCTGGGAGGTTTTTACCGTGTTGCCTACACGGCCACATTACAGCGTGGACTGTGTGTTTTTTTGTCGTGACACCTACACGATCTCATTTGTTTCGGCCTGGATGGCGCGGCACCAACATAACTTTACATAGGACGGGTGGTGTGGATGGGTGGGGGAGGTGGCGGGACGGGGTGTATTTTGTTAGAGATGCCTACTGGCAAGGCGGGTCTTCTCTGTTACTGAGTACCGCCAAAGGTCTCGGTCCAGTGACATTGTCTTGGAGAGGTGTAAGTGTGTGAGGTCGGAGTTTATCAGCTCGTCCCAGGTTTTTCTAGGTCTGCCTATTCCGTGGCTACCGTCTATCTTTATTGCCCTGCACTTTGTTATACAGCTATCGACTTTCATGCGCATCACGTGTCCATACCAACGTAGCCTTCTCTCGAGCAAACAACATCTGATCCCTCTTATCTCTAATTTTTTCCTTAGTTCGTTTATGCTTTGCCGTTCACGTATATTACTGTTACACATCCAGCGGAGCATGCAAGCTTCGTTCCTCTCTAGTCTGCGTATATCCTCTGCACACAATGCCCAGGTCTCACTGCCATGCAGCATTGCTGTTCGTATGCAGGCATCGTACAACCTGCCTTTCATTTTTAGTGAGAACCCTTTAGCAGCTAATAGTGGTATAAGCTCTCTGAACTTTTTCCAACCAGTTCTGACTCTAGCTACAGTACTTTCAGAGCACCCTCCCCCACTGCTGATTTTATCGCCCAGGTAACGGAAGCTGTCCACTATTTCTATAGAACCCTCTGCGCAATTGAAAGAGCTAGTAGTCTGTGGGCACTTGCTGCTACTTATTGCACCAGAGCACCGGCCACATGTAAAATCTATGTTCTTAGTTAGCTTACCTGTGATCCCACTACATCTTTTATATAATAATATAAAAGAATGTAGGGCCATGGACATTGGTTTTCCTTTCCAAACCAATCCATATATAATAATACAAAAGAATGTTGGGCCATGGACATTGGTCTTCCCTACCAGACCAATCCATATATTATAATAAAAAAGAATGTAGGGCCATGGACATTGGTCTTCCCTTCCAAACCAATCCATATATAATAGTATAAAAGAATGTAGGGCCATGGACATTGCTCTCCCTTCCAAACCAATCCATATATAATAGTATAAAAGAATGTAGGACCATGGACATTGGTCTTCCTTTCCAAACCAATCCATATATAATAATATAAAAGAATGTTGGGCCATGGACATTGGTCTTCCCTACCAAACCAATCCATATATTATAATAAAAAAGAATGTAGGGCCATGGACATTGGTCTTCCTTTCCAAACCAATCCATATATAATAGTATAAAAGAATGTAGGGCCATGGACATTGGTCTTCCCTTCCAAACCAATCCATATATAATAGTATAAAAGAATGTAGGGCCATGGACATTGCTCTCCCTTCCAAACCAATCCATATATAATAATATAAAAGAATGTTGGGCCATGGACATTGGTCTTCCTTTCCAAACCAATCCATATATAATAGTATAAAAGAATGTAGGGCCATGGACATTGGTCTTCCCTTCCAAACCAATCCATATATAATAGTATAAAAGAATGTAGGGCCATGGACATTGCTCTCCCTTCCAAACCAATCCATATATAATAGTATAAAAGAATGTAGGACCATGGACATTGGTCTTCCTTTCCAAACCAATCCATATATAATAATATAAAAGAATGTTGGGCCATGGACATTGGTCTTCCCTACCAAACCAATCCATATATTATAATAAAAAAGAATGTAGGGCCATGGACATTGGTCTTCCTTTCCAAACCAATCCATATATAATAATATAAAAGAATGTAGGGCCATGGACATTGGTCTTCCCTTCCAAACCAATCCATATATAATAGTATAAAAGAATGTAGGGCCATGGACATTGCTCTCCCTTCTAAACCAATCCATATATAATAGTATAAAAGAATGTAGGGCCATGGACATTGCTCTCCCTTCCAAACCAATCCATATATAATAATATAAAAGAATGTAGGGCCATGGACATTGGTCTTCCTTTCCAGACCAATCCATATATAATAATATAAAAGAATGTAGGGCCATGGACATTTGTCTTCCCTTCCAAACCAATCCATATATAATAGTATAAAAGAATGTAGGGCCATGGACATTGGTCTTCCTTTCCAAACCAATCCATATATAATAATATAAAAGAATGTTGGGCCATGGACATTGGTCTTCCTTTCCAAACCAATCCATATATAATAATATAAAATAATGTAGGGCCATGGACATTGGTCTTCCTTTCCAAACCAATCCATATCATCATCATCAACGTTTAACGTCCGTGTTCCACGCTTGCATGGGTTTGGACGGGGGTAGTCCCACTTGAGGCAAGAGTGATTGTCTTGCTCGCATAGGACTGTCTGGCAGGTTTTCTACAGTTGGATGCCCTTCCTAACACCAACCACATTTACAGTGTGGGTCTGGGAGGTTTTTACCGTGTTGCCTACACGGCCACATTACAGCGTGGACTGTGTGTTTTTTTGTCGTGACACCTACACGATCTCATTTGTTTCGGCCTGGATGGCGCGGCACCAACATAACTTTACATAGGACGGGTGGTGTGGATGGGTGGGGGAGGTGGCGGGACGGGGTGTATTTTGTTAGAGATGCCTACTGGCAAGGCGGGTCTTCTCTGTTACTGAGTACCGCCAAAGGTCTCGGTCCAGTGACATTGTCTTGGAGAGGTGTAAGTGTGTGAGGTCGGAGTTTATCAGCTCGTCCCAGGTTTTTCTAGGTCTGCCTATTCCGTGGCTACCGTCTATCTTTATTGCCCTGCACTTTGTTATACAGCTATCGACTTTCATGCGCATCACGTGTCCATACCAACGTAGCCTTCTCTCGAGCAAACAACATCTGATCCCTCTTATCTCTAATTTTTTCCTTAGTTCGTTTATGCTTTGCCGTTCACGTATATTACTGTTACACATCCAGCGGAGCATGCAAGCTTCGTTCCTCTCTAGTCTGCGTATATCCTCTGCACACAATGCCCAGGTCTCACTGCCATGCAGCATTGCTGTTCGTATGCAGGCATCGTACAACCTGCCTTTCATTTTTAGTGAGAACCCTTTAGCAGCTAATAGTGGTATAAGCTCTCTGAACTTTTTCCAACCAGTTCTGACTCTAGCTACAGTACTTTCAGAGCACCCTCCCCCACTGCTGATTTTATTGCCCAGGTAACGGAAGCTGTCCACTATTTCTATAGAACCCTCTGCGCAATTGAAAGAGCTAGTAGTCTGTGGGCACTTGCTGCTACTTATTGCACCAGAGCACCGGCCACATGTAAAATCTATGTTCTTAGTTAGCTTACCTGTGATCCCACTACATCTTTTATATAATAATATAAAAGAATGTAGGGCCATGGACATTGGTTTTCCTTTCCAAACCAATCCATATATAATAATACAAAAGAATGTTGGGCCATGGACATTGGTCTTCCCTACCAGACCAATCCATATATTATAATAAAAAAGAATGTAGGGCCATGGACATTGGTCTTCCCTTCCAAACCAATCCATATATAATAGTATAAAAGAATGTAGGGCCATGGACATTGGTCTTCCTTTCCAAACCAATCCATATATAATAGTATAAAAGAATGTAGGGCCATGGACATTGGTCTTCCCTTCCAAACCAATCCATATATAATAGTATAAAAGAATGTAGGGCCATGGACATTGCTCTCCCTTCCAAACCAATCCATATATAATAGTATAAAAGAATGTAGGACCATGGACATTGGTCTTCCTTTCCAAACCAATCCATATATAATAATATAAAAGAATGTTGGGCCATGGACATTGGTCTTCCCTACCAAACCAATCCATATATTATAATAAAAAAGAATGTAGGGCCATGGACATTGGTCTTCCTTTCCAAACCAATCCATATATAATAATATAAAAGAATGTAGGGCCATGGACATTGGTCTTCCTTTCCAAACCAATCCATATATAATAATATAAAAGAATGTAGGGCCATGGACATTGGTCTTCCCTTCCAAACCAATCCATATATAATAATATAAAAGAATGTAGGGCCATGGACATTGGTCTTCTTTCCAAACCAATCCATATATAATAATATAAAAGAATGTTGGGCCATGGACATTGGTCTTTCTTTCCAAACCAATCCATATATTATAATAAAAAAGAATGTTGGGCCATGGACATTGGTCTTCCTTTCCAGACCAATCCATATATAATAATATAAAAGAATGTTGGGCCATGGACATTGGTCTTCCCTTCCAAACCAATCCATATATATAATAGTATAAAAGAATGTAGGGCCATGGACATTGCTCTCCCTTCCAAACCAATCCATATATAATAATACAAAAGAATGTTGGGCCATGGACATTGGTCTTCCCTACCAAACCAATCCATATATTATAATAAAAAAGAATGTAGGGCCATGGACATTGGTCTTCCTTTCCAAACCAATCCATATATAATAATATAAAAGAATGTAGGGCCATGGACATTGGTCTTCCCTTCCAAACCAATCCATATATAATAGTATAAAAGAATGTAGGGCCATGGACATTGCTCTCCCTTCTAAACCAATCCATATATAATAATATAAAAGAATGTAGGGCCATGGACATTGGTCTTCCTTTCCAAACCAATCTATATATAATAATATAAAAGAATGTTGGGCCATGGACATTGGTCTTCCCTACCAAACCAATCCATATATTATAATAAAAAAGAATGTAGGGCCATGGACATTGGTCTTCCTTTCCAAACCAATCCATATATAATAGTATAAAAGAATGTAGGGCCATGGACATTGCTCTCCCTTCCAAACCAATCCATATATTATAATAAAAAAGAATGTAGGGCCATGGACATTGGTCTTCCTTTCCAAACCAATCCATATATAATAATAAAAAAGAATGTAGGGCCATGGACATTGGTCTTCCTTTCCAAACCAATCCATATATAATAATAAAAAAGAATGTAGGGCCATGGACATTGGTCTTCCTTTCCAAACCAATCCATATATAATAGTATAAAAGAATGTAGGGCCATGGACATTGGTCTTCCTTTCCAAACCAATCCATATATAATAGTATAAAAGAATGTAGGGCCATGGACATTGGTCTTCCCTTCCAAACCAATCCATATATAATAGTATAAAAGAATGTAGGGCCATGGACATTGCTCTCCCTTCCAAACCAATCCATATATAATAGTATAAAAGAATGTAGGACCATGGACATTGGTCTTCCTTTCCAAACCAATCCATATATAATAATAAAAAAGAATGTAGGGCCATGGACATTGGTCTTCCTTTCCAAACCAATCCATATATAATAATAAAAAAGAATGTAGGGCCATGGACATTGGTCTTCCTTTCCAAACCAATCCATATATAATAATATAAAAGAATGTTGGGCCATGGACATTGGTCTTCCCTACCAAACCAATCCATATATTATAATAAAAAAGAATGTAGGGCCATGGACATTGGTCTTCCTTTCCAAACCAATCCATATATAATAATATAAAAGAATGTAGGGCCATGGACATTGGTCTTCCTTTCCAAACCAATCCATATATAATAATATAAAAGAATGTAGGGCCATGGACATTGGTCTTCCCTTCCAAACCAATCCATATATAATAATATAAAAGAATGTAGGGCCATGGACATTGGTCTTCTTTCGAAACCAATCCATATATAATAATATAAAAGAATGTAGGGCCATGGACATTGGTCTTCCTTTCCAAACCAATCCATATATAATAATATAAAAGAATGTAGGGCCATGGACATTGGTCTTCCCTTCCAAACCAATCCATATATAATAATATAAAAGAATGTAGGGCCATGGACATTGGTCTTCTTTCGAAACCAATCCATATATAATAATATAAAAGAATGTAGGGCCATGGACATTGGTCTTTCTTTCCAAACCAATCCATATATAATAATACAAAAGAATGTTGGGCCATGGACATTGGTCTTCCCTTCCAAACCAATCCATATATAATAATAAAAAAGAATGTAGGGCCATGGACATTGGTCTTCCTTTCCAAACCAATCCATATATTATAATAAAAAAGAATGTAGGGCCATGGACATTGGTCTTCCTTTCCAAACCAATCCATATATAATTAAAAGAATGTAGGGCCATGGACATTGGTCTTCCCTTCCAAACCAATCCAAATATAATAATATAAAAGATGTAGGGCCATGGACATTGGTCTTCCCTTCCAAACCAATCCATATATAATAGTATAAAAGAATGTAGGGCCATGGACATTGCTCTCCCTTCTAAACCAATCCATATATAATAGTATAAAAGAATGTAGGGCCATGGACATTGCTCTCCCTTCCAAACCAATCCATATATAATAATATAAAAGAATGTAGGGCCATGGACATTGGTCTTCCTTTCCAGACCAATCCATATATAATAATATAAAAGAATGTAGGGCCATGGACATTTGTCTTCCCTTCCAAACCAATCCATATATAATAGTATAAAAGAATGTAGGGCCATGGACATTGGTCTTCCCTTCCAAACCAATCCATATATAATAATATAAAAGAATGTTGGGCCATGGACATTGGTCTTCCTTTCCAAACCAATCCATATATAATAGTATAAAAGAATGTAGGGCCATGGACATTGGTCTTCCTTTCCAAACCAATCCATATATAATAATATAAAAGAATGTTGGGCCATGGACATTGGTCTTCCCTACCAAACCAATCCATATATTATAATAAAAAAGAATGTAGGGCCATGGACATTGGTCTTCCTTTCCAAACCAATCCATATATAATAATATAAAATAATGTAGGGCCATGGACATTGGTCTTCCTTTCCAAACCAATCCATATATAATAATATAAAAGAATGTAGGGCCATGGACATTGGTCTTCCCTTCCAAATCAATCCATATATAATAATATAAAAGAATGTAGGGCCATGGACATTGGTCTTCTTTCCAAACCAATCCATATATAATAATATAAAATAATGTAGGGCCATGGACATTGGTCTTCCCTTCCAAATCAATCCATATATAATAATATAAAAGAATGTAGGGCCATGGACATTGGTCTTCTTTCCAAATCAATCCATATATAATAATATAAAAGAATGTAGGGCCATGGACATTGGTCTTCTTTCCAAACCAATCCATATATTATAATATAAAAGAATGTAGGGCCATGGACATTTGTTTTCCCTTCCAAACCAATCCATATATAATAGTATAAAAGAATGTAGGGCCATGGACATTGGTTTTCCTTTCCAAACCAATCCATATATAATAATACAAAAGAATGTTGGGCCATGGACATTGGTCTTCCCTACCAGACCAATCCATATATTATAATAAAAAAGAATGTAGGGCCATGGACATTGGTCTTCCTTTCCAAACCAATCAATATATAATAATATAAAAGAATGTAGGGCCATGGACATTGGTCTTCCCTTCCAAACCAATCCATATATTATAATATAAAAGAATGTAGGGCCATGGACATTGGTCTTCCTTTCCAAACCAATGCATATATTATAATAAAAAAGAATGTAGGGCCATGGACATTGGTCTTCCCTTCCAAACCAATCCATATATAATAGTATAAAAGAATGTAGGGCCATGGACATTGGTCTTCCCTTCCAAACCAATCCATATATAATAGTATAAAAGAATGTAGGGCCATGGACATTGCTCTCCCTTCCAAACCAATCCATATATAATAGTATAAAAGAATGTAGGACCATGGACATTGGTCTTCCTTTCCAAACCAATCCATATATAATAATATAAAAGAATGTTGGGCCATGGACATTGGTCTTCCCTACCAAACCAATCCATATATTATAATAAAAAAGAATGTAGGGCCATGGACATTGGTCTTCCTTTCCAAACCAATCCATATATAATAATATAAAAGAATGTAGGGCCATGGACATTGGTCTTCCTTTCCAAACCAATCCATATATAATAATATAAAAGAATGTAGGGCCATGGACATTGGTCTTCCTTTCCAAACCAATCCATATATAATAATATAAAAGAATGTAGGGCCATGGACATTGGTCTTCCCTTCCAAACCAATCCATATATAATAGTATAAAAGAATGTAGGGCCATGGACATTGCTCTCCCTTCTAAACCAATCCATATATAATAGTATAAAAGAATGTAGGGCCATGGACATTGCTCTCCCTTCCAAACCAATCCATATATAATAATATAAAAGAATGTAGGGCCATGGACATTGGTCTTCCTTTCCAGACCAATCCATATATAATAATATAAAAGAATGTAGGGCCATGGACATTTGTCTTCCCTTCCAAACCAATCCATATATAATAGTATAAAAGAATGTAGGGCCATGGACATTGGTCTTCCTTTCCAAACCAATCCATATATAATAATATAAAAGAATGTTGGGCCATGGACATTGGTCTTCCTTTCCAAACCAATCCATATATAATAATATAAAAGAATGTTGGGCCATGGACATTGGTCTTCCTTTCCAAACCAATCCATATATAATAATATAAAAGAATGTTGGGCCATGGACATTGGTCTTCCTTTCCAAACCAATCCATATATAATAATATAAAAGAATGTTGGGCCATGGACATTGGTCTTCCTTTCCAAACCAATCCATATATAATAATATAAAAGAATGTTGGGCCATGGACATTGGTCTTCCTTTCCAAACCAATCCATATATAATAATATAAAAGAATGTTGGGCCATGGACATTGGTCTTCCTTTCCAAACCAATCCATATATAATAATATAAAATAATGTAGGGCCATGGACATTGGTCTTCCTTTCCAAACCAATCCATATCATCATCATCAACGTTTAACGTCCGTGTTCCACGCTTGCATGGGTTTGGACGGGGGTAGTCCCACTTGAGGCAAGAGTGATTGTCTTGCTCGCATAGGACTGTCTGGCAGGTTTTCTACAGTTGGATGCCCTTCCTAACACCAACCACATTTACAGTGTGGGTCTGGGAGGTTTTTACCGTGTTGCCTACACGGCCACATTACAGCGTGGACTGTGTGTTTTTTTGTCGTGACACCTACACGATCTCATTTGTTTCGGCCTGGATGGCGCGGCACCAACATAACTTTACATAGGACGGGTGGTGTGGATGGGTGGGGGAGGTGGCGGGACGGGGTGTATTTTGTTAGAGATGCCTACTGGCAAGGCGGGTCTTCTCTGTTACTGAGTACCGCCAAAGGTCTCGGTCCAGTGACATTGTCTTGGAGAGGTGTAAGTGTGTGAGGTCGGAGTTTATCAGCTCGTCCCAGGTTTTTCTAGGTCTGCCTATTCCGTGGCTACCGTCTATCTTTATTGCCCTGCACTTTGTTATACAGCTATCGACTTTCATGCGCATCACGTGTCCATACCAACGTAGCCTTCTCTCGAGCAAACAACATCTGATCCCTCTTATCTCTAATTTTTTCCTTAGTTCGTTTATGCTTTGCCGTTCACGTATATTACTGTTACACATCCAGCGGAGCATGCAAGCTTCGTTCCTCTCTAGTCTGCGTATATCCTCTGCACACAATGCCCAGGTCTCACTGCCATGCAGCATTGCTGTTCGTATGCAGGCATCGTACAACCTGCCTTTCATTTTTAGTGAGAACCCTTTAGCAGCTAATAGTGGTATAAGCTCTCTGAACTTTTTCCAACCAGTTCTGACTCTAGCTACAGTACTTTCAGAGCACCCTCCCCCACTGCTGATTTTATTGCCCAGGTAACGGAAGCTGTCCACTATTTCTATAGAACCCTCTGCGCAATTGAAAGAGCTAGTAGTCTGTGGGCACTTGCTGCTACTTATTGCACCAGAGCACCGGCCACATGTAAAATCTATGTTCTTAGTTAGCTTACCTGTGATCCCACTACATCTTTTATATAATAATATAAAAGAATGTAGGGCCATGGACATTGGTTTTCCTTTCCAAACCAATCCATATATAATAATACAAAAGAATGTTGGGCCATGGACATTGGTCTTCCCTACCAGACCAATCCATATATTATAATAAAAAAGAATGTAGGGCCATGGACATTGGTCTTCCCTTCCAAACCAATCCATATATAATAGTATAAAAGAATGTAGGGCCATGGACATTGGTCTTCCTTTCCAAACCAATCCATATATAATAGTATAAAAGAATGTAGGGCCATGGACATTGGTCTTCCCTTCCAAACCAATCCATATATAATAGTATAAAAGAATGTAGGGCCATGGACATTGCTCTCCCTTCCAAACCAATCCATATATAATAGTATAAAAGAATGTAGGACCATGGACATTGGTCTTCCTTTCCAAACCAATCCATATATAATAATATAAAAGAATGTTGGGCCATGGACATTGGTCTTCCCTACCAAACCAATCCATATATTATAATAAAAAAGAATGTAGGGCCATGGACATTGGTCTTCCTTTCCAAACCAATCCATATATAATAATATAAAAGAATGTAGGGCCATGGACATTGGTCTTCCTTTCCAAACCAATCCATATATAATAATATAAAAGAATGTAGGGCCATGGACATTGGTCTTCCCTTCCAAACCAATCCATATATAATAATATAAAAGAATGTAGGGCCATGGACATTGGTCTTCTTTCCAAACCAATCCATATATAATAATATAAAAGAATGTTGGGCCATGGACATTGGTCTTTCTTTCCAAACCAATCCATATATTATAATAAAAAAGAATGTTGGGCCATGGACATTGGTCTTCCTTTCCAGACCAATCCATATATAATAATATAAAAGAATGTTGGGCCATGGACATTGGTCTTCCCTTCCAAACCAATCCATATATATAATAGTATAAAAGAATGTAGGGCCATGGACATTGCTCTCCCTTCCAAACCAATCCATATATAATAATACAAAAGAATGTTGGGCCATGGACATTGGTCTTCCCTACCAAACCAATCCATATATTATAATAAAAAAGAATGTAGGGCCATGGACATTGGTCTTCCTTTCCAAACCAATCCATATATAATAATATAAAAGAATGTAGGGCCATGGACATTGGTCTTCCCTTCCAAACCAATCCATATATAATAGTATAAAAGAATGTAGGGCCATGGACATTGCTCTCCCTTCTAAACCAATCCATATATAATAATATAAAAGAATGTAGGGCCATGGACATTGGTCTTCCTTTCCAAACCAATCTATATATAATAATATAAAAGAATGTTGGGCCATGGACATTGGTCTTCCCTACCAAACCAATCCATATATTATAATAAAAAAGAATGTAGGGCCATGGACATTGGTCTTCCTTTCCAAACCAATCCATATATAATAGTATAAAAGAATGTAGGGCCATGGACATTGCTCTCCCTTCCAAACCAATCCATATATTATAATAAAAAAGAATGTAGGGCCATGGACATTGGTCTTCCTTTCCAAACCAATCCATATATAATAATAAAAAAGAATGTAGGGCCATGGACATTGGTCTTCCTTTCCAAACCAATCCATATATAATAATAAAAAAGAATGTAGGGCCATGGACATTGGTCTTCCTTTCCAAACCAATCCATATATAATAGTATAAAAGAATGTAGGGCCATGGACATTGGTCTTCCTTTCCAAACCAATCCATATATAATAGTATAAAAGAATGTAGGGCCATGGACATTGGTCTTCCCTTCCAAACCAATCCATATATAATAGTATAAAAGAATGTAGGGCCATGGACATTGCTCTCCCTTCCAAACCAATCCATATATAATAGTATAAAAGAATGTAGGACCATGGACATTGGTCTTCCTTTCCAAACCAATCCATATATAATAATAAAAAAGAATGTAGGGCCATGGACATTGGTCTTCCTTTCCAAACCAATCCATATATAATAATAAAAAAGAATGTAGGGCCATGGACATTGGTCTTCCTTTCCAAACCAATCCATATATAATAATATAAAAGAATGTTGGGCCATGGACATTGGTCTTCCCTACCAAACCAATCCATATATTATAATAAAAAAGAATGTAGGGCCATGGACATTGGTCTTCCTTTCCAAACCAATCCATATATAATAATATAAAAGAATGTAGGGCCATGGACATTGGTCTTCCTTTCCAAACCAATCCATATATAATAATATAAAAGAATGTAGGGCCATGGACATTGGTCTTCCCTTCCAAACCAATCCATATATAATAATATAAAAGAATGTAGGGCCATGGACATTGGTCTTCTTTCGAAACCAATCCATATATAATAATATAAAAGAATGTAGGGCCATGGACATTGGTCTTCCTTTCCAAACCAATCCATATATAATAATATAAAAGAATGTAGGGCCATGGACATTGGTCTTCCCTTCCAAACCAATCCATATATAATAATATAAAAGAATGTAGGGCCATGGACATTGGTCTTCTTTCGAAACCAATCCATATATAATAATATAAAAGAATGTAGGGCCATGGACATTGGTCTTTCTTTCCAAACCAATCCATATATAATAATACAAAAGAATGTTGGGCCATGGACATTGGTCTTCCCTTCCAAACCAATCCATATATAATAATAAAAAAGAATGTAGGGCCATGGACATTGGTCTTCCTTTCCAAACCAATCCATATATTATAATAAAAAAGAATGTAGGGCCATGGACATTGGTCTTCCTTTCCAAACCAATCCATATATAATTAAAAGAATGTAGGGCCATGGACATTGGTCTTCCCTTCCAAACCAATCCAAATATAATAATATAAAAGATGTAGGGCCATGGACATTGGTCTTCCCTTCCAAACCAATCCATATATAATAGTATAAAAGAATGTAGGGCCATGGACATTGCTCTCCCTTCTAAACCAATCCATATATAATAGTATAAAAGAATGTAGGGCCATGGACATTGCTCTCCCTTCCAAACCAATCCATATATAATAATATAAAAGAATGTAGGGCCATGGACATTGGTCTTCCTTTCCAGACCAATCCATATATAATAATATAAAAGAATGTAGGGCCATGGACATTTGTCTTCCCTTCCAAACCAATCCATATATAATAGTATAAAAGAATGTAGGGCCATGGACATTGGTCTTCCCTTCCAAACCAATCCATATATAATAATATAAAAGAATGTTGGGCCATGGACATTGGTCTTCCTTTCCAAACCAATCCATATATAATAGTATAAAAGAATGTAGGGCCATGGACATTGGTCTTCCTTTCCAAACCAATCCATATATAATAATATAAAAGAATGTTGGGCCATGGACATTGGTCTTCCCTACCAAACCAATCCATATATTATAATAAAAAAGAATGTAGGGCCATGGACATTGGTCTTCCTTTCCAAACCAATCCATATATAATAATATAAAATAATGTAGGGCCATGGACATTGGTCTTCCTTTCCAAACCAATCCATATATAATAATATAAAAGAATGTAGGGCCATGGACATTGGTCTTCCCTTCCAAATCAATCCATATATAATAATATAAAAGAATGTAGGGCCATGGACATTGGTCTTCTTTCCAAACCAATCCATATATAATAATATAAAATAATGTAGGGCCATGGACATTGGTCTTCCCTTCCAAATCAATCCATATATAATAATATAAAAGAATGTAGGGCCATGGACATTGGTCTTCTTTCCAAATCAATCCATATATAATAATATAAAAGAATGTAGGGCCATGGACATTGGTCTTCTTTCCAAACCAATCCATATATTATAATATAAAAGAATGTAGGGCCATGGACATTTGTTTTCCCTTCCAAACCAATCCATATATAATAGTATAAAAGAATGTAGGGCCATGGACATTGGTTTTCCTTTCCAAACCAATCCATATATAATAATACAAAAGAATGTTGGGCCATGGACATTGGTCTTCCCTACCAGACCAATCCATATATTATAATAAAAAAGAATGTAGGGCCATGGACATTGGTCTTCCTTTCCAAACCAATCAATATATAATAATATAAAAGAATGTAGGGCCATGGACATTGGTCTTCCCTTCCAAACCAATCCATATATTATAATATAAAAGAATGTAGGGCCATGGACATTGGTCTTCCTTTCCAAACCAATGCATATATTATAATAAAAAAGAATGTAGGGCCATGGACATTGGTCTTCCCTTCCAAACCAATCCATATATAATAGTATAAAAGAATGTAGGGCCATGGACATTGGTCTTCCCTTCCAAACCAATCCATATATAATAGTATAAAAGAATGTAGGGCCATGGACATTGCTCTCCCTTCCAAACCAATCCATATATAATAGTATAAAAGAATGTAGGACCATGGACATTGGTCTTCCTTTCCAAACCAATCCATATATAATAATATAAAAGAATGTTGGGCCATGGACATTGGTCTTCCCTACCAAACCAATCCATATATTATAATAAAAAAGAATGTAGGGCCATGGACATTGGTCTTCCTTTCCAAACCAATCCATATATAATAATATAAAAGAATGTAGGGCCATGGACATTGGTCTTCCTTTCCAAACCAATCCATATATAATAATATAAAAGAATGTAGGGCCATGGACATTGGTCTTCCTTTCCAAACCAATCCATATATAATAATATAAAAGAATGTAGGGCCATGGACATTGGTCTTCCCTTCCAAACCAATCCATATATAATAGTATAAAAGAATGTAGGGCCATGGACATTGCTCTCCCTTCTAAACCAATCCATATATAATAGTATAAAAGAATGTAGGGCCATGGACATTGCTCTCCCTTCCAAACCAATCCATATATAATAATATAAAAGAATGTAGGGCCATGGACATTGGTCTTCCTTTCCAGACCAATCCATATATAATAATATAAAAGAATGTAGGGCCATGGACATTTGTCTTCCCTTCCAAACCAATCCATATATAATAGTATAAAAGAATGTAGGGCCATGGACATTGGTCTTCCTTTCCAAACCAATCCATATATAATAATATAAAAGAATGTTGGGCCATGGACATTGGTCTTCCTTTCCAAACCAATCCATATATAATAATATAAAAGAATGTTGGGCCATGGACATTGGTCTTCCTTTCCAAACCAATCCATATATAATAATATAAAAGAATGTTGGGCCATGGACATTGGTCTTCCTTTCCAAACCAATCCATATATAATAATATAAAAGAATGTTGGGCCATGGACATTGGTCTTCCTTTCCAAACCAATCCATATATAATAATATAAAAGAATGTTGGGCCATGGACATTGGTCTTCCTTTCCAAACCAATCCATATATAATAATATAAAATAATGTAGGGCCATGGACATTGGTCTTCCTTTCCAAACCAATCCATATCATCATCATCAACGTTTAACGTCCGTGTTCCACGCTTGCATGGGTTTGGACGGGGGTAGTCCCACTTGAGGCAAGAGTGATTGTCTTGCTCGCATAGGACTGTCTGGCAGGTTTTCTACAGTTGGATGCCCTTCCTAACACCAACCACATTTACAGTGTGGGTCTGGGAGGTTTTTACCGTGTTGCCTACACGGCCACATTACAGCGTGGACTGTGTGTTTTTTTGTCGTGACACCTACACGATCTCATTTGTTTCGGCCTGGATGGCGCGGCACCAACATAACTTTACATAGGACGGGTGGTGTGGATAGGTGGGGGAGGTGGCGGGACGGGGTGTATTTTGTTAGAGATGCCTACTGGCAAGGCGGGTCTTCTCTGTTACTGAGTACCGCCAAAGGTCTCGGTCCAGTGACATTGTCTTGGAGAGGTGTAAGTGTGTGAGGTCGGAGTTTATCAGCTCGTCCCAGGTTTTTCTAGGTCTGCCTATTCCGTGGCTACCGTCTATCTTTATTGCCCTGCACTTTGTTATACAGCTATCGACTTTCATGCGCATCACGTGTCCATACCAACGTAGCCTTCTCTCGAGCAAACAACATCTGATCCCTCTTATCTCTAATTTTTTCCTTAGTTCGTTTATGCTTTGCCGTTCACGTATATTACTGTTACACATCCAGCGGAGCATGCAAGCTTCGTTCCTCTCTAGTCTGCGTATATCCTCTGCACACAATGCCCAGGTCTCACTGCCATGCAGCATTGCTGTTCGTATGCAGGCATCGTACAACCTGCCTTTCATTTTTAGTGAGAACCCTTTAGCAGCTAATAGTGGTATAAGCTCTCTGAACTTTTTCCAACCAGTTCTGACTCTAGCTACAGTACTTTCAGAGCACCCTCCCCCACTGCTGATTTTATCGCCCAGGTAACGGAAGCTGTCCACTATTTCTATAGAACCCTCTGCGCAATTGAAAGAGCTAGTAGTCTGTGGGCACTTGCTGCTACTTATTGCACCAGAGCACCGGCCACATGTAAAATCTATGTTCTTAGTTAGCTTACCTGTGATCCCACTACATCTTTTATATAATAATATAAAAGAATGTAGGGCCATGGACATTGGTTTTCCTTTCCAAACCAATCCATATATAATAATACAAAAGAATGTTGGGCCATGGACATTGGTCTTCCCTACCAGACCAATCCATATATTATAATAAAAAAGAATGTAGGGCCATGGACATTGGTCTTCCCTTCCAAACCAATCCATATATAATAGTATAAAAGAATGTAGGGCCATGGACATTGCTCTCCCTTCCAAACCAATCCATATATAATAGTATAAAAGAATGTAGGACCATGGACATTGGTCTTCCTTTCCAAACCAATCCATATATAATAATATAAAAGAATGTTGGGCCATGGACATTGGTCTTCCCTACCAAACCAATCCATATATTATAATAAAAAAGAATGTAGGGCCATGGACATTGGTCTTCCTTTCCAAACCAATCCATATATAATAGTATAAAAGAATGTAGGGCCATGGACATTGGTCTTCCCTTCCAAACCAATCCATATATAATAGTATAAAAGAATGTAGGGCCATGGACATTGCTCTCCCTTCCAAACCAATCCATATATAATAATATAAAAGAATGTTGGGCCATGGACATTGGTCTTCCTTTCCAAACCAATCCATATATAATAGTATAAAAGAATGTAGGGCCATGGACATTGGTCTTCCCTTCCAAACCAATCCATATATAATAGTATAAAAGAATGTAGGGCCATGGACATTGCTCTCCCTTCCAAACCAATCCATATATAATAGTATAAAAGAATGTAGGACCATGGACATTGGTCTTCCTTTCCAAACCAATCCATATATAATAATATAAAAGAATGTTGGGCCATGGACATTGGTCTTCCCTACCAAACCAATCCATATATTATAATAAAAAAGAATGTAGGGCCATGGACATTGGTCTTCCTTTCCAAACCAATCCATATATAATAATATAAAAGAATGTAGGGCCATGGACATTGGTCTTCCCTTCCAAACCAATCCATATATAATAGTATAAAAGAATGTAGGGCCATGGACATTGCTCTCCCTTCTAAACCAATCCATATATAATAGTATAAAAGAATGTAGGGCCATGGACATTGCTCTCCCTTCCAAACCAATCCATATATAATAATATAAAAGAATGTAGGGCCATGGACATTGGTCTTCCTTTCCAGACCAATCCATATATAATAATATAAAAGAATGTAGGGCCATGGACATTTGTCTTCCCTTCCAAACCAATCCATATATAATAGTATAAAAGAATGTAGGGCCATGGACATTGGTCTTCCTTTCCAAACCAATCCATATATAATAATATAAAAGAATGTTGGGCCATGGACATTGGTCTTCCTTTCCAAACCAATCCATATATAATAATATAAAATAATGTAGGGCCATGGACATTGGTCTTCCTTTCCAAACCAATCCATATCATCATCATCAACGTTTAACGTCCGTGTTCCACGCTTGCATGGGTTTGGACGGGGGTAGTCCCACTTGAGGCAAGAGTGATTGTCTTGCTCGCATAGGACTGTCTGGCAGGTTTTCTACAGTTGGATGCCCTTCCTAACACCAACCACATTTACAGTGTGGGTCTGGGAGGTTTTTACCGTGTTGCCTACACGGCCACATTACAGCGTGGACTGTGTGTTTTTTTGTCGTGACACCTACACGATCTCATTTGTTTCGGCCTGGATGGCGCGGCACCAACATAACTTTACATAGGACGGGTGGTGTGGATGGGTGGGGGAGGTGGCGGGACGGGGTGTATTTTGTTAGAGATGCCTACTGGCAAGGCGGGTCTTCTCTGTTACTGAGTACCGCCAAAGGTCTCGGTCCAGTGACATTGTCTTGGAGAGGTGTAAGTGTGTGAGGTCGGAGTTTATCAGCTCGTCCCAGGTTTTTCTAGGTCTGCCTATTCCGTGGCTACCGTCTATCTTTATTGCCCTGCACTTTGTTATACAGCTATCGACTTTCATGCGCATCACGTGTCCATACCAACGTAGCCTTCTCTCGAGCAAACAACATCTGATCCCTCTTATCTCTAATTTTTTCCTTAGTTCGTTTATGCTTTGCCGTTCACGTATATTACTGTTACACATCCAGCGGAGCATGCAAGCTTCGTTCCTCTCTAGTCTGCGTATATCCTCTGCACACAATGCCCAGGTCTCACTGCCATGCAGCATTGCTGTTCGTATGCAGGCATCGTACAACCTGCCTTTCATTTTTAGTGAGAACCCTTTAGCAGCTAATAGTGGTATAAGCTCTCTGAACTTTTTCCAACCAGTTCTGACTCTAGCTACAGTACTTTCAGAGCACCCTCCCCCACTGCTGATTTTATTGCCCAGGTAACGGAAGCTGTCCACTATTTCTATAGAACCCTCTGCGCAATTGAAAGAGCTAGTAGTCTGTGGGCACTTGCTGCTACTTATTGCACCAGAGCACCGGCCACATGTAAAATCTATGTTCTTAGTTAGCTTACCTGTGATCCCACTACATCTTTTATATAATAATATAAAAGAATGTAGGGCCATGGACATTGGTTTTCCTTTCCAAACCAATCCATATATAATAATACAAAAGAATGTTGGGCCATGGACATTGGTCTTCCCTACCAGACCAATCCATATATTATAATAAAAAAGAATGTAGGGCCATGGACATTGGTCTTCCCTTCCAAACCAATCCATATATAATAGTATAAAAGAATGTAGGGCCATGGACATTGGTCTTCCTTTCCAAACCAATCCATATATAATAGTATAAAAGAATGTAGGGCCATGGACATTGGTCTTCCCTTCCAAACCAATCCATATATAATAGTATAAAAGAATGTAGGGCCATGGACATTGCTCTCCCTTCCAAACCAATCCATATATAATAGTATAAAAGAATGTAGGACCATGGACATTGGTCTTCCTTTCCAAACCAATCCATATATAATAATATAAAAGAATGTTGGGCCATGGACATTGGTCTTCCCTACCAAACCAATCCATATATTATAATAAAAAAGAATGTAGGGCCATGGACATTGGTCTTCCTTTCCAAACCAATCCATATATAATAATATAAAAGAATGTAGGGCCATGGACATTGGTCTTCCTTTCCAAACCAATCCATATATAATAATATAAAAGAATGTAGGGCCATGGACATTGGTCTTCCCTTCCAAACCAATCCATATATAATAATATAAAAGAATGTAGGGCCATGGACATTGGTCTTCTTTCCAAACCAATCCATATATAATAATATAAAAGAATGTTGGGCCATGGACATTGGTCTTTCTTTCCAAACCAATCCATATATTATAATAAAAAAGAATGTTGGGCCATGGACATTGGTCTTCCTTTCCAGACCAATCCATATATAATAATATAAAAGAATGTTGGGCCATGGACATTGGTCTTCCCTTCCAAACCAATCCATATATATAATAGTATAAAAGAATGTAGGGCCATGGACATTGCTCTCCCTTCCAAACCAATCCATATATAATAATACAAAAGAATGTTGGGCCATGGACATTGGTCTTCCCTACCAAACCAATCCATATATTATAATAAAAAAGAATGTAGGGCCATGGACATTGGTCTTCCTTTCCAAACCAATCCATATATAATAATATAAAAGAATGTAGGGCCATGGACATTGGTCTTCCCTTCCAAACCAATCCATATATAATAGTATAAAAGAATGTAGGGCCATGGACATTGCTCTCCCTTCTAAACCAATCCATATATAATAGTATAAAAGAATGTAGGGCCATGGACATTGCTCTCCCTTCCAAACCAATCCATATATAATAATATAAAAGAATGTAGGGCCATGGACATTGGTCTTCCTTTCCAGACCAATCCATATATAATAATATAAAAGAATGTAGGGCCATGGACATTTGTCTTCCCTTCCAAACCAATCCATATATAATAGTATAAAAGAATGTAGGGCCATGGACATTGGTCTTCCTTTCCAAACCAATCCATATATAATAATATAAAAGAATGTTGGGCCATGGACATTGGTCTTCCTTTCCAAACCAATCCATATATAATAATATAAAATAATGTAGGGCCATGGACATTGGTCTTCCTTTCCAAACCAATCCATATCATCATCATCAACGTTTAACGTCCGTGTTCCACGCTTGCATGGGTTTGGACGGGGGTAGTCCCACTTGAGGCAAGAGTGATTGTCTTGCTCGCATAGGACTGTCTGGCAGGTTTTCTACAGTTGGATGCCCTTCCTAACACCAACCACATTTACAGTGTGGGTCTGGGAGGTTTTTACCGTGTTGCCTACACGGCCACATTACAGCGTGGACTGTGTGTTTTTTTGTCGTGACACCTACACGATCTCATTTGTTTCGGCCTGGATGGCGCGGCACCAACATAACTTTACATAGGACGGGTGGTGTGGATGGGTGGGGGAGGTGGCGGGACGGGGTGTATTTTGTTAGAGATGCCTACTGGCAAGGCGGGTCTTCTCTGTTACTGAGTACCGCCAAAGGTCTCGGTCCAGTGACATTGTCTTGGAGAGGTGTAAGTGTGTGAGGTCGGAGTTTATCAGCTCGTCCCAGGTTTTTCTAGGTCTGCCTATTCCGTGGCTACCGTCTATCTTTATTGCCCTGCACTTTGTTATACAGCTATCGACTTTCATGCGCATCACGTGTCCATACCAACGTAGCCTTCTCTCGAGCAAACAACATCTGATCCCTCTTATCTCTAATTTTTTCCTTAGTTCGTTTATGCTTTGCCGTTCACGTATATTACTGTTACACATCCAGCGGAGCATGCAAGCTTCGTTCCTCTCTAGTCTGCGTATATCCTCTGCACACAATGCCCAGGTCTCACTGCCATGCAGCATTGCTGTTCGTATGCAGGCATCGTACAACCTGCCTTTCATTTTTAGTGAGAACCCTTTAGCAGCTAATAGTGGTATAAGCTCTCTGAACTTTTTCCAACCAGTTCTGACTCTAGCTACAGTACTTTCAGAGCACCCTCCCCCACTGCTGATTTTATTGCCCAGGTAACGGAAGCTGTCCACTATTTCTATAGAACCCTCTGCGCAATTGAAAGAGCTAGTAGTCTGTGGGCACTTGCTGCTACTTATTGCACCAGAGCACCGGCCACATGTAAAATCTATGTTCTTAGTTAGCTTACCTGTGATCCCACTACATCTTTTATATAATAATATAAAAGAATGTAGGGCCATGGACATTGGTTTTCCTTTCCAAACCAATCCATATATAATAATACAAAAGAATGTTGGGCCATGGACATTGGTCTTCCCTACCAGACCAATCCATATATTATAATAAAAAAGAATGTAGGGCCATGGACATTGGTCTTCCCTTCCAAACCAATCCATATATAATAGTATAAAAGAATGTAGGGCCATGGACATTGGTCTTCCTTTCCAAACCAATCCATATATAATAGTATAAAAGAATGTAGGGCCATGGACATTGGTCTTCCCTTCCAAACCAATCCATATATAATAGTATAAAAGAATGTAGGGCCATGGACATTGCTCTCCCTTCCAAACCAATCCATATATAATAGTATAAAAGAATGTAGGACCATGGACATTGGTCTTCCTTTCCAAACCAATCCATATATAATAATATAAAAGAATGTTGGGCCATGGACATTGGTCTTCCCTACCAAACCAATCCATATATTATAATAAAAAAGAATGTAGGGCCATGGACATTGGTCTTCCTTTCCAAACCAATCCATATATAATAATATAAAAGAATGTAGGGCCATGGACATTGGTCTTCCTTTCCAAACCAATCCATATATAATAATATAAAAGAATGTAGGGCCATGGACATTGGTCTTCCCTTCCAAACCAATCCATATATAATAATATAAAAGAATGTAGGGCCATGGACATTGGTCTTCTTTCCAAACCAATCCATATATAATAATATAAAAGAATGTTGGGCCATGGACATTGGTCTTTCTTTCCAAACCAATCCATATATTATAATAAAAAAGAATGTTGGGCCATGGACATTGGTCTTCCTTTCCAGACCAATCCATATATAATAATATAAAAGAATGTTGGGCCATGGACATTGGTCTTCCCTTCCAAACCAATCCATATATATAATAGTATAAAAGAATGTAGGGCCATGGACATTGCTCTCCCTTCCAAACCAATCCATATATAATAATACAAAAGAATGTTGGGCCATGGACATTGGTCTTCCCTACCAAACCAATCCATATATTATAATAAAAAAGAATGTAGGGCCATGGACATTGGTCTTCCTTTCCAAACCAATCCATATATAATAATATAAAAGAATGTAGGGCCATGGACATTGGTCTTCCCTTCCAAACCAATCCATATATAATAGTATAAAAGAATGTAGGGCCATGGACATTGCTCTCCCTTCTAAACCAATCCATATATAATAGTATAAAAGAATGTAGGGCCATGGACATTGCTCTCCCTTCCAAACCAATCCATATATAATAATATAAAAGAATGTAGGGCCATGGACATTGGTCTTCCTTTCCAGACCAATCCATATATAATAATATAAAAGAATGTAGGGCCATGGACATTTGTCTTCCCTTCCAAACCAATCCATATATAATAGTATAAAAGAATGTAGGGCCATGGACATTGGTCTTCCTTTCCAAACCAATCCATATATAATAATATAAAAGAATGTTGGGCCATGGACATTGGTCTTCCTTTCCAAACCAATCCATATATAATAATATAAAATAATGTAGGGCCATGGACATTGGTCTTCCTTTCCAAACCAATCCATATCATCATCATCAACGTTTAACGTCCGTGTTCCACGCTTGCATGGGTTTGGACGGGGGTAGTCCCACTTGAGGCAAGAGTGATTGTCTTGCTCGT
Organism: Eledone cirrhosa; assembly: GCA_964016885.1. NCBI lineage: Eukaryota > Metazoa > Mollusca > Cephalopoda > Octopoda > Eledonidae > Eledone > Eledone cirrhosa. The sequence continues at coordinate 65,448,752 of OZ024744.1, read as the reverse complement.
ATAGGACTGTCTGGCAGGTTTTCTACAGTTGGATGCCCTTCCTAACACCAACCACATTTACAGTGTGGGTCTGGGAGGTTTTTACCGTGTTGCCTACACGGCCACATTACAGCGTGGACTGTGTGTTTTTTTGTCGTGGCACCTACACGATCTCATTTGTTTCGGCCTGGATGGCGCGGCACCAACATAACTTTACATAGGACGGGTGGTGTGGATGGGTGGGGGAGGTGGCGGGACGGGGTGTATTTTGTTAGAGATGCCTACTGGCAAGGCGGGTCTTCTCTGTTACTGAGTACCGCCAAAGGTCTCGGTCCAGTGACATTGTCTTGGAGAGGTGTAAGTGTGTGAGGTCGGAGTTTATCAGCTCGTCCCAGGTTTTTCTAGGTCTGCCTATTCCGTGGCTACCGTCTATCTTTATTGCCCTGCACTTTGTTATACAGCTATCGACTTTCATGCGCATCACGTGTCCATACCAACGTAGCCTTCTCTCGAGTAAACATCTGATCCCTCTTATCTCTAATTTTTTCCTTAGTTCGTTTATGCTTTGCCGTTCACGTATATTACTGTTACACATCCAGCGGAGCATGCAAGCTTCGTTCCTCTCTAGTCTGCGTATATCCTCTGCACACAATGCCCAGGTCTCACTGCCATACAGCATTGCTGTTCGTATGCAGGCATCGTACAACCTGCCTTTCATTTTTAGTGAGACCCTTTAGCAGCTAATAGTGAACTTTTTCCAACCAGTTCTGACTCTAGCTACAGTACTTTCAGAGCACCCTCTCCCACTGCTGATTTTATCGCCCAGGTAACGGAAGCTGTCCACTATTTCTATAGAACCCTCTGCGCAATTGAAAGAGCTAGTAGTTTTGGGGCACTTGCTGCTACTTATTGCACCAGAGCACCGGCCACATGTAAAATCTATGTTCTTAGTTAGCTTACCTGTGATCCCACTACATCTTTTATATAATAATATAAAAGAATGTAGGGCCATGGACATTGGTTTTCCTTTCCAAACCAATCCATATATAATAATACAAAAGAATGTTGGGCCATGGACATTGGTCTTTCCTACCAGACCAATCCATATATTATAATAAAAAAGAATGTAGGGCCATGGACATTGGTCTTCCTTTCCAAACCAATCCATATATAATAATACAAAAGAATGTTGGGCCATGGACATTGGTCTTCCCTACCAGACCAATCCATATATTATAATAAAAAAGAATGTAGGGCCATGGACATTGGTCTTTCTTTCCAAACCAATCCATATATAATAATACAAAAGAATGTTGGGCCATGGACATTGGTCTTCCCTACCAAACCAATCCATATATTATAATAAAAAAGAATGTAGGGCCATGGACATTGGTCTTCCTTTCCAAACCAATCCATATATAATAATATAATAGAATGTAGGGCCATGGACATTGGACTTCCCTTCCAAACCAATCCATATATAATAATATAAAAGAATGTAGGGCCATGGACATTGGTCTTCCTTTCCAAACCAATCCATATATAATAATATAAAAGAATGTAGGGCCATGGACATTGGTCTTCCCTTCCAAACCAATCCATATATAATAGTATAAAAGAATGTAGGGCCATGGACATTGGTCTTCCTTTCCAAACCAATCCATATATAATAGTATAAAAGAATGTAGGGCCATGGACATTGGTCTTCCTTTCCAAACCAATCCATATATAATAGTATAAAAGAATGTAGGGCCATGGACATTGGTCTTCCTTTCCAAACCAATCCATATATAATAGTATAAAAGAATGTAGGGCCATGGACATTGGTCTTCCTTTCCAAACCAATCCATATATAATAGTATAAAAGAATGTAGGGCCATGGACATTGGTCTTCCTTTCCAAACCAATCCATATATAATAGTATAAAAGAATGTAGGGCCATGGACATTGGTCTTCCTTTCCAAACCAATCCATATATAATAGTATAAAAGAATGTAGGGCCATGGACATTGGTCTTCCCTTCCAAACCAATCCATATATAATAGTATAAAAGAATGTAGGGCCATGGACATTGGTCTTCCTTTCCAAACCAATCCATATATAATAGTATAAAAGAATGTAGGGCCATGGACATTGGTCTTCCTTTCCAAACCAATCCATATATAATAATATAAAAGAATGTAGGGCCATGGACATTGGTCTTCCCTTCCAAACCAATCCATATATAATAATAAAAAAGAATGTAGGGCCATGGACATTGGTCTTCCTTTCCAAACCAATCCATATATTATAGTATAAAAGAATGTAGGGCCATGGACATTGCTCTCCCTTCCAAACCAATCCATATATAATAGTATAAAAGAATGTAGGACCATGGACATTGGTCTTCCTTTCTAAACCAATCCACATATAATAATACAAAAGAACGTTGGGCCATGGACATTGGTCTTCCTTTCCAAACCAATCAATATATAATAATATAAAAGAATGTAGGGCCATGGACATTGGTCTTCCTTTCCAAACCAATCCATATATAATAATATAAAAGAATGTAGGGCCATGGACATTGGTCTTCCCTTCCAAACCAATCCATATATTATAATAAAAAAGAATGTAGGGCCATGGACATTGGTCTTCTTTTCCAAACCAATCCATATATAATAATATAAAAGAATGTTGGGCCATGGACATTAGTCTTTCTTTCTAAACCAATCCACATATAATAATACAAAAGAACGTTGGGCCATGGACATTGGTCTTCCTTTCCAAACCAATCCATATATAATAATATAAAAGAATGTAGGGCCATGGACATTGGTCTTCCTTTCCAAACCAATCAATATATAATAATATAAAAGAATGTAGGGCCATGGACATTGGTCTTCCTTTCCAAACCAATCCATATATAATAATATAAAAGAATGTAGGGCCATGGACATTGGTCTTCCCTTCCAAACCAATCCATATATTATAATAAAAAAGAATGTAGGGCCATGGACATTGGTCTTCTTTTCCAAACCAATCCATATATAATAATATAATAGAATGTAGGGCCATGGACATTGGCCTTCCCTTCCAAACCAATCCATATATAATAATATAAAAGAATGTAGGGCCATGGACATTGGTCTTCCCTTCCAAACCAATCCATATATAATAGTATAAAAGAATGTAGGGCCATGGACATTGGTCTTCCTTTCCAAACCAATCCATATATAATAGTATAAAAGAATGTAGGGCCATGGACATTGGTCTTCCCTTCCAAACCAATCCATATATAATAGTATAAAAGAATGTAGGGCCATGGACATTGGTCTTCCCTTCCAAACCAATCCATATATAATAGTATAAAAGAATGTAGGGCCATGGACATTGGTCTTCCTTTCCAAACCAATCCATATATAATAGTATAAAAGAATGTAGGGCCATGGACATTGGTCTTCCTTTCCAAACCAATCCATATATAATAGTATAAAAGAATGTAGGGCCATGGACATTGGTCTTCCCTTCCAAACCAATCCATATATAATAGTATAAAAGAATGTAGGGCCATGGACATTGGTCTTCCTTTCCAAACCAATCCATATATAATAATATAAAAGAATGTTGGGCCATGGACATTGGTCTTCCCTACCAAACCAATCCATATATTATAATAAAAAAGAATGTAGGGCCATGGACATTGGTCTTCCTTTCCAAACCAATCCATATATAATAATATAAAAGAATGTAGGGCCATGGACATTGGTCTTCCTTTCCAAACCAATCCATATATAATAATATAAAAGAATGTAGGGCCATGGACATTGGTCTTCCCTTCCAAACCAATCCATATATAATAATATAAAAGAATGTAGGGCCATGGACATTGGTCTTCTTTCCAAACCAATCCATATATAATAATATAAAAGAATGTTGGGCCATGGACATTGGTCTTTCTTTCCAGACCAATCCATATATAATAATATAAAAGAAAGTTGGGCCATGGACATTGGTCTTCCCTTCCAAACCAATCCATATATATAATAGTATAAAAGAATGTAGGGCCATGGACATTGCTCTCCCTTCCAAACCAATCCATATATAATAATACAAAAGAATGTTGGGCCATGGACATTGGTCTTCCCTACCAAACCAATCCATATATTATAATAAAAAAGAATGTAGGGCCATGGACATTGGTCTTCCTTTCCAAACCAATCCATATATAATAATATAAAAGAATGTAGGGCCATGGACATTGGTCTTCCCTTCCAAACCAATCCATATATAATAGTATAAAAGAATGTAGGGCCATGGACATTGCTCTCCCTTCTAAACCAATCCATATATAATAGTATAAAAGAATGTAGGGCCATGGACATTGCTCTCCCTTCCAAACCAATCCATATATAATAATATAAAAGAATGTAGGGCCATGGACATTGGTCTTCCTTTCCAGACCAATCCATATATAATAATATAAAAGAATGTAGGGCCATGGACATTTGTCTTCCCTTCCAAACCAATCCATATATAATAGTATAAAAGAATGTAGGGCCATGGACATTGGTCTTCCTTTCCAAACCAATCCATATATAATAATATAAAAGAATGTTGGGCCATGGACATTGGTCTTCCTTTCCAAACCAATCCATATATAATAATATAAAATAATGTAGGGCCATGGACATTGGTCTTCCTTTCCAAACCAATCCATATATAATAATATAAAAGAATGTAGGGCCATGGACATTGGTTTTCCTTTCCAAACCAATCCATATATAATAATACAAAAGAATGTTGGGCCATGGACATTGGTCTTCCCTACCAGACCAATCCATATATTATAATAAAAAAGAATGTAGGGCCATGGACATTGGTCTTTCTTTCCAAACCAATCCATATATAATAATACAAAAGAATGTTGGGCCATGGACATTGGTCTTCCCTTCCAAACCAATCCATATATTATAATAAAAAAGAATGTAGGGCCATGGACATTGGTCTTCCTTTCCAAACCAATCCATATATAATAATATAATAGAATGTAGGGCCATGGACATTGGACTTCCCTTCCAAACCAATCCATATATAATAATATAAAAGAATGTAGGGCCATGGACATTGGTCTTCCTTTCCAAACCAATCCATATATAATAATATAAAAGAATGTAGGGCCATGGACATTGGTCTTCCCTTCCAAACCAATCCATATATAATAGTATAAAAGAATGTAGGGCCATGGACATTGGTCTTCCTTTCCAAACCAATCCATATATAATAGTATAAAAGAATGTAGGGCCATGGACATTGGTCTTCCTTTCCAAACCAATCCATATATAATAGTATAAAAGAATGTAGGGCCATGGACATTGGTCTTCCTTTCCAAACCAATCCATATATAATAGTATAAAAGAATGTAGGGCCATGGACATTGGTCTTCCCTTCCAAACCAATCCATATATAATAATAAAAAAGAATGTAGGGCCATGGACATTGGTCTTCCTTTCCAAACCAATCCATATATTATAATATAAAAGAATGTAGGGCCATGGACATTGCTCTCCCTTCCAAACCAATCCATATATAATAGTATAAAAGAATGTAGGACCATGGACATTGGTCTTCCTTTCCAAACCAATCCATATATAATAATATAAAAGAATGTTGGGCCATGGACATTGGTCTTCCCTACCAAACCAATGCATATATTATAATAAAAAAGAATGTAGGGCCATGGACATTGGTCTTCCTTTCCAAACCAATCCATATATAATAATATAAAAGAATGTAGGGCCATGGACATTGGTCTTCCTTTCCAAACCAATCCATATATAATAATATAAAAGAATGTAGGACCATGGACATTGGTCTTCCCTTCCAAACCAATCCATATATAATAATATAAAAGAATGTTGGGCCATGGACATTAGTCTTTCTTTCTAAACCAATCCACATATAATAATACAAAAGAATGTAGGGCCATGGACATTGGTCTTTCTTTCCAAACCAATCCATATATAATAATAAAAAAGAATGTAGGGCCATGGACATTGGTCTTCCCTTCCAAACCAAGCCGTATATAATAATTAAAAAGAATGTAGGGCCATGGGTCTTCCCTTGCAAACCAAGTCATATACAATAAAAAAAGTTTACATAGATACCTTCTTGAATTGAAAGATTAATTTGTATTTTTTCTCTATATTTTTAGTTTCAAATTTTCAAGAACGTCAACAACAAATATTCTACTCAATGCAGTTTGAAGTAAGTGTGTCTTTATGTATTCTATATGTTATATTATCATCATCATTACGATTGTTTTTATGCCCGTTTTTCCACATTTACATGGGTTGGATGGGTCTTTCCCAGCACATCATCTCTCCACTTGTCGTGTTCCTTCATCTCTTCTGTGAGTCTCACTGATTTGAGGTCAGCTGTCACCACCTCTGCTCAGGTCTTTCTTGGTTTGCTTCTACTACGACTTCCTTCCACTGGTACTTCTTCACCCATCGGTCATCTTCCATGTGCATCACATGTCCATACCAATGCAGTCTTCTCTGCTGCACACCACATCAGATTCTTCTTAAACCCAGTTTCTCCCTCACTTCATCCAAGCTCTGCCTTTCTCTCACGTTTACATTGCACATCCAATGAAGCATGGCTGCTTCATTTCTCTCCAGTTTACGCATGTCTTCTGCAGTCACAGCCCATGTTTCACTTTCATGTAGCGTCACACTTTGCACACAGGTGTCATATATCGTCCTTTTATATGTAGGGAGAAACCTTTTGGTGTCATCAGTGAGAGTAGCTCTCTGAACTTCCATCCATCCTTATTCTAGTTATTATGCTTTCTGAGCATCCTCCTCCGCTGCTAATTCAGTTAGCTAGATAGAAGCTATCAACCACCTCTACGGACTCTTCCTGTGACTTGAAGAGGTTTATATCACTGGCGATCTTTCCTGTTAGTCTACTCATTATCCTACTACATCTCTTGTGTACCCAAGATTTACATTGTATACATTGTGTGTGTGAGGGTTGTCCCAAGAGTTAGGCTATTGATGTTTAATTTAAATATATACTAAATGTACATGAAATTACAAATTATCTCCTTCAAAATACAACTCTTAGGAAGTCACACAGTTGTTTCAATGTTTTTTCCATTGATCTTAGCAGTACTGGAAGTCATTTGCTGTGAGTGTCAGCTTGTCGGTTACAACCTTTTGTACATTTTTCAGTCCCAAAATGGTGACCCTTCAACTTTGACTTCAACTTAGAAAATAGTTAGAAATCACAGAGCTAGATCTGGGCTGTATAGAGGATGTGGCAGAGTGGGACTGTTTTTCTTTGGCAGATTGAAAGTTCTGTGAGAGCAGGTGTGTTATCATGGCGCAGTACCCAATCTCCTACAATGTCCTTTCAAATTTACTGGACCCATATTTGAAGTCATTCCAAGACATCTTTGTAGAAGGTGTAATTAAATGAAGTAAAAATTCTTTGTGAACAATACCACGGTTATCAGAGAAAATAATTTTCACCCTGAACTTGCTCATGTGTGCTTTCTTCGGATGAGAATTGTGTGCCACTCCTCATTTTGCTCCTTTGTTTATGAATCTTACTTGAACACCCATGATTCATCTCCTATGATTACTTTATCTGAGAAATTTGGCTCAATTTTGTGATGCGTATGAAGGATGACAGCTCCATAAAAAGATGCAGAACACTAAAAGTGGAGAGACCCAAGAAGACCTGGAATGAGGTGATAAAAACTGATCTTGCCCAATTGCACCTCTCAAAGGCGATGACACAGGACCGAGACCTCTGGCATTACGCAGTAATACAGAAGACCCGAGTTCCTATGGGTACAAGCTGAATCATATAGACAGTATGCCCCACTCCCTTCCCACTGTAAAGTGGTCGTGTAGGCGCCACGGTAAAAAACACCCAGTACTCACTGTAAATGGGGTTGATGTTAGGAAGGGTATCCAACTGTAGAAATCAAGCCCAAATCAGTTCTGTATGAGCAAGACAAGGTCACCTGACTTGGCATTGTCCACAACAGGACAACTCGTTTAACCCATGCTAGCATGGAAGAATGGATGTAAAACAGTGATGATGAATCATCCTAACACTTAATTGGTGATCTTTCGCCATCACCACTTGCACCACTTCCTTGTTTGATTCATTGGTTGATGTATTGGCCTTCAAGAATGAGGTTCATTTTCAACATTTTCTTGGTCCTCTTTGAAATCTTTGAAAACCTTACTTCTTGATAGTGACATCCCCATAAGCTTGAGCTATATGTTTCTGTGTTAGATTTGTTGAATTTCACACAAAATTTGATCATGTAGTGTTGTTTGATATTTTCCTGCATCGCAAACATCAGAGGTTAGAAACACATCTACACATAAACAGCAATAACTCATGACTGACTCAATCATGTATGTATATGCAGCCAAGGACATAAGCAACATGTCTATATACAGCGAGATGCTGTTATACTAAGTTGGTAGGGCTTGAAAATGTTCATTTATGGAAATGCAATTTCTGTCACTGTGAGACAAATGCTGTGCCGGTGACCAATCGTCACCTGTTTGTTCAACATGTCGGGGGATTATAAGTAGAAAGATTTAAAAAAATAAAAAAAATAGAATAAAGGGGACATGTGAATGTGTTGTTATCAATTCTTTGTGTGTATCATGGTATATATAGGTGGGAAGGTCCAAACAGTTTGTGATGGTGTCTGTGTCTGGCTGTATAAACATTGTGTATGAGTGTGATTTGTCAGTGTATGTGTCAAATATAAAAGAAAATTGGTGACAAATAAGTATCGTTAAAATGACATTCAACTTCAAGGTGGACTAGCTAATTTTGAAATTAGCTTGTAATTTTTACAATATATAATCATCATCATTGTTTAATGTCTACTTTCCATGCTAGCATGGGTTAGACAGGTTGTCCCATTTCAGGCAAGGCACGTTGGGTGAGGTGACCATGTCTTGCTCACACAAAACTGTTTCTGCTAGATTTCTACAGCTGGATTCCCTTCCTAACGCCAACCACATTTACAGTGTGGTGCTGGGAGCTTTTTGATGTGACACCTACACAACCACTATATATTGTAAGAATAATTGGTGTATTTAAAATTATTATAAAATTTGTCTGTTTTGGGACTTTTTTTCTTCCTTTTTTGTCATTCTAGCATGGATAAATTAAAGAATTAGTTGTGCAGTGAAATGTGATGTCTTTAAAAAAAATTTTTTTTTTTAGTTGATTTAGGCAAACTGAACTCGCCATCTTGCTAAGAACACAATGAAATGTTGATGGGAATTTTTAATCAAGCATATTGTGGGTTTTGAATAGATATTTAGCAACATATTTCTAAAGATAATTTGCCTCTAAAATGGCTAAGCAAGTGGTTTAGGTTAGTTATGAACCATTTATGGATCATCTAGAACAGTTCAAGACAGATAAATATAAAACAATCAATTTAAAAAAAAATAAATTGACAAATATTTTATTTTTATTATGTAGCATATTGATTTACATTTATTTTATTCTTAACTTGATCTTTTAGGACAATCAGATGCTATGAATCACATCAGAAACGATTATCCTTCAACACACATGAGCAACAAAAAAAAAAAAATTTATACATTTTTAATATTTGTTACATATTATTTTTGTTACATAATTTTTATTATTATTTCAACCCTTTGAAATATTTATAGGTCACAATTTATAACCTAAGTAGGATAATGACTTTTGAAGTCATCCTATATTTTATTAGGTATGACTCTTAAAATCATCCTGTAGGTTTGAAATTAATTTGTTGAGTTTGTTCTCAAAGCTTTATTCATTTAGACAAATCATTTTTATACTACTAACTTCATTTTGTATTTGTTCACATTGATATTAATATAAATTATGACACATACTTGATATTCCTTGCCAAAGTGGTCTTCTATCCTTTACACTATATATGATTCCTCTTATACCTAGTTTTTCTTTCAACTCATCTTTGCTTCATTGTTCATGCATATTGACATGACACATCCTAGCTTTCGCAAATTATTTTCATTTAGTGCCCATGTCTTACTACCATGCAGCATTGCACTGTGTATGCAGGTATCATATGATCTAGCTTTCACTCGAAGAGAGAATCCTTTTGTTGTCAGCAGAGATACTCCCTGAACTTGGTTCACCTTTTCAAACCAACCTTTTCTACTGCTAACTTGCTCACCTAGATAACAAAAGATATCAACTACTTCTAAGGTACCTTCTTAATAATAATGATGTTGCTACATCATTGGGTATTACTCTGTCTTGTATTACCTGGTTGACTATGTGAGTGACTAGCTCACAGACAGCCCAATGGTTTTTCCTCTCTTCATATCCTTACTGGTCTCTTTAATCATATAACTTTCAGTCTCAATAGCTGACCCCTCTGGGGCTACTGGAGGCAGTATCTCTTCTTCCAACACATTCTTCACATTTAGTAACCTTTCATAACTTTTCTATCCTTCTTTCTTCTGAGTATCTGAGGCTAAGTGCTGTAAAGTGGATGGCAAAAAGCACCCAGCACACACTGTCAATGTGGTTGGCGTTAGGAAGGGCATCCAGCCATAGAAAACCAGCCCACACTGTAAATTGGACATGTAAAAGACATGGCAAAAAGCACCCAGCACACACTGTCTATGGGGTTGGCATTGGGAGGGCATCTAGCTGTAGAAAACCAACCAGAAACACTCCTATACGAGTGAGACATGGTCACCCGACACAACTTGCCTCTAAATGGGACAAAACCGTCTAACCTATGCTAGCATGGAAGATAGACGTTAATCGATGATGATGATATCACCAAATACAACATACACCTGTGAAATTATTTTTATTTTTTAAATATTTAAAATACTCTATTAACTCGTAAGATAAATTGTTCAACAGATGGTGTAGGACATTGTTACTGTTATTGTTTTCATTGGTTATTGTTATTTTTGTTGTTGCTGTAATGTACATGTATTCCCGAGATATAAATCAACTTACTATCCCCACAACCCAAAGTATAAAGGACGTTTTAAAAAAATGACCTGGTTCAAAATGATTCATAAGAATTTAGAGGATAAGTTTCTGATTTAGGCACAAGGCCAACAATTTGAGGGGACGGGAAATTTGATTAAATTGACCCCAGTGTGATACTGGTATTTTATTTTATCGACCCCCGTAAGGATGAAATATGCAAAGCTAATCTTGAGGGGATTTGAACTCCGAACATAAATGGACGTAACTCTATGCTGCAAAGCATGTTGTCTGATGCTCTACTGATATTACTGTTAATAATAACTACTAACAAATTTCTTTCCCCATAATTATGTGGAAAGAAATTTATCCATGAGTGGTGGTGGGCTCAAGTAGAAGAGCCACTCCCATAAAATGAAATTTTACCTAAATTTACCCTTTAGCAGTTACAATTGTCTAACCCATGCTAGCATGAAAGATAGACGTTTAATGATAATGATGATGATTTCTCTATATTTACTATTGTTTTTTCAGAGGCTTTACCTCACATAATATCGAATCTGAGATTTTAATATAATTTATTTTGCAAACAATACCTTAATATCAGTATGAGTGGCTGGTTAGAGCTGGTTAAAACAGAAAGAGGTGAGAGAATTCTGGCCAGATATAACCAGTTTAAATGCTAAAGGATTAAAAGATCATACTTATATTGCTATTTATGATATCGTGATGATGATGATGATCATCATCGTTTAACGTCTATCTTCCACGCTAGCATGGGTTATTATTGTTAAAGTGATGAAATGTCACAAATGATAATGGACTTGGTCAACCAGTAAAAAATTGGTCTTGTGTTTAGTAGGCAAGTGAAACTGTTATTTCAATTTATTTATTTTATATCCCAGTTTGTAAACAGTGACCATTGTTGGTTTGCAACATGCATCTCATTAGTTCAACTGTTTACAATGTGGATCTATAAAATTTTAATTGACATTCAGTTGTCTTCTAGGAAATATTTTTACTTCATTTTATTTGTTCCTGAACTTTATTTGCTAATTATTTTACCAATGTCAAAAAACAATTGACATATTGATTTTTAATGTCTTGAACGTATCTTTACATGAAATTTGCAAAAAATATAAACTCCACAAAACAACTTATTTTATTTAGTATCTGATGACTGGGACGGTAGTTAACCAAAATGCTCGAGTTTGGTTATTGTTAGTTGAACACTACAAATACTACAAGGTAGCTGGATAAATCTTCCATCATATAAATACTTAAGGTCGTGAGTTTGATTCCTGGAATGGGTGGTAGATTGTGTCCTTGAGCAAGACACTTTATTTTACATTGATCCAATCTATTCGGCTGGAAAAAAAGGTTACAATGTTACTGGTGCCAAGCTGATTCAGCCTTTGCCTTTCCCTTGGATGACATCAGTGGCATGAAGAGTGGAGACTGGCATGCTTGGGTGACTGTTGATCTTCCACAAAACATCTTGCCTAGGGCTTGCACTTTGGAGAGGAACCTTCCAGATGTAACCTCATGGTCATTCATGACCAAAGAGCGTCCTCCTCCTCCCTCTTCCTCTATAAACTTATTTATTAATTTGCTCTTTTGCCTGTTGCAGCCCAGGAGCTGTGGGTATTTATTAATGATCTTCACATTCTTTTAGCCCTTAAGTAATGCTTCTGTCACATGTAATATGTTACTAAAATTTATAAATGAAAGTTTAATTACTTTTGTTCTGTTTTGTAATCAGGTGTATTCAGTTGATGTTACCTGTGTAGGTAATTGTTAAATTTAAAGATGTTCAGTTTTAAATTCTTTTCAGAATATATTTGATTTTTCTTGTCTTTTTAAAAAAAAATTTATTTCAATTCTTCTTTTTCAGTCTGCAAATGAAAGTGATGTAGAAGAATCAAGTGAAGATGCTTCATCTATAAATGACTCCCGAACCGCATCACACACTGATTTACCTAGCGAACTAGATAGCAATGTTTCTTTGGCTTCAGATAACCAAAGCACTAAGTTTTATACAGAACCTGCATTAGATCAAGTTTGGTTTGGTGATAAGACCACATCACTGAAATCTGCCAATCAACCAAAAGGCCATCATTTTATTGTTACTTCGTTCCCTACTCTATCCAAATGCTCTCAATGCTTCTCTTTATTACTTGGGATCCAGAGACAAGGAGTTTGTTGCCAAAGTAAGTTCTATTTTATATACTTTGCATAGATTTAGGTGTTCTTCCTCTTTTACACCTTGGTCTTTCATATATCATTTTATTACATCTATTTGTCACACTAATGGAACTCTTATTAATCAGTTTACCTGGTTAATATTGCCAAATCATCTCTAATAAACTCTTTAATGAATGCCGAGTTAAATAATTGGTCAACTACCTGTATGTAACCATGGAGTCGATCTCATCTGGGTTCCTTTACAATATTTTACTGTTTCTATATTACACATAATTATATGAAGTTTGTGAGTTTTAGTTCATAAAGATTATTTTTTTTGTACATATTTTTCTACCATTTATGTTTTCTAATTTGAACATTTTTAATCCTTTTGATACCAAACTGTCTGAAACTGTCCATTTCAAATTAGTATATTTAATATTAAAACTGACCATCATAATTTTATTTCTGAAATTTTTGTTAGATAATACTTGAAATATTTGCTTGATAATGGAAAAAGTTAGTTATTTTATTAAATTCTTCTGATTTTTTTTATTTTCAAAATAAATTGAAATACATAGGGCGTGTGTTTCATTAGAAATATGTTAACAAAAGAGTTAATATTGCTGAGGTAGGTTTTTACATATGACTGCCCTAACTACATCTTGCTCATATGTTTCAATCTGGCATAGTTTCTACAACTATATGGCCTTCCTAATATTAACTACTTCACATGGTGTACCAAGTGCATTTTATCATGGTATCAGCATTATCACTTTACAGAGTAGAGTGGGTGCATTTATCATGACATGAGCATTACCACTTGTTGTCTAAATGTTAACAGCATTATAATTTTTCGGGTCTATTAAACTCGCATTTTCAAGATGAAACATAAAAATATTTACCTCTACATTGTCGTTGTTTATTTTGTGTGCATTCAATGCAAGTTCCAGGCTTTGATAAACCTATAATTTTGTTTATAATTAACACACAAATAAAGTAAAATGGTAGTGCTGGTGTCATGATAAAATACATTCAGACCGCTCTTTAAAGTGGTAGTACAGGTGCCACAATAAAAAGCAGCCAGTCTACCCTGTCAGGTGGTAGTGGTGGTGTCACGATAAAATGCACCTGGTACATGCCATGAAAAGTTTGGTATTAAGAAGCGCATCCAACTATAGAGACCAAGCTAAAAATAGAATCGATGAACTAGACATAGTCATCTGACTTGTCTAGTCTCAGAATAACCTGTTTAAGCCTCATGCAATTGTGGAAAATTGACATAAAATGGTGTTAATAATGCTTCAATCTGATTGAGCCCTGATCATCATAAGGTGTCTTCATATTCCTGGATGTGTACTAAACTAGATTCAGACTTACCCTTTTTTTATGTTAATAATGCATGTATAAATTATACATGCAGTTTTCTGCACATGGGTTTTAATATTTTCTTGTTCGTTTTTCAATGTTAATTGTACCTAGCACACATTCAAAGATTAAGCCTAGCAAAATCAGAGGCTAACACTATGACAAACTTTTAAAGTATTCCTGTTTAAATTTTAAAAAGTTATGGAAAAATATTTTAAAGTTATGTACTAAATTTCAGTTTAGTAATATAAGTAGTTATTTTACTAAATCCTTTCAAATTGTTGATTATAAAGATAATTAATTGAAAAACATAGGTGGCATATTTCATTACAAATACAGGGTGCAGCAAAACTACCTCCCTCATTTTTTAGGTTTGACTGTGTAAAATATGGGAGGTTTTCTGCTGCACCCTGTATAATGAAACAGTAGTCCAAGAAGCAAAAATGTTATGGCAAAGCAGAAGTGGGGGTGCAATACGAAAACAAAAACTATTTGTTACAATTTTTAAATAAAAAAAAAACATCATTTTCAAACTCCTCTCATAATTTAGTTGCTATACAATTAATCTGGCTTCTTCTTCTCCCACTTATTCCTGAGAGGGTCATAGGGGCTGAATCCTCAAACACTCCTTACAGTGGGTCCTGTCAGAAGCAACTATCTCCAATTGATCCAGCTGGATCCCTAAGCATGACAAGCCAAGCTCATGGATGTTATCCAACCATCTTGCTCGGGTATACTCTTGGGTCTCTTGCCAGTTGGTTTTGCCTGTAAAATCTGTCCAGTGATTCTTTCCTGAGACATTCTAACCACATGCCCATAGTATCGGAGCTGTGATCTCTCAATTCAGAGAAGTAGTGGTTCTACCTGGAGTGACTCTCTGATCTCCAAGCTACACACTTTATCAAATAACGTTGCTCCAAAGACCCTTCAGAGGAATCCCATTTCGGTCGCTTGTATTTGCGATTGTATTTTTTGGTCATTACCCAAGATTCATGACTAATTAATTAGTCAACTGTAAAATTGTCTTGATGTACTTTACATTTGGTTTCATTAACTAAAAACAATTTAAACATATATTTTCAGTCTGTAAATATCACTGCCATATGCATTGTAGAGATAAAGTACCAGATATATGCCCGGTCCCAGAAGAACAAAGTAAGTATATATTATATCCTCTGCCGTTGCTGCTCACATCTCACTACCATGCAGCATCGGCATTGCACACAAGTATCATACAGCCAACCTTTCATTTGTAGGGAGAAACCCTTTGTTGTCAACACAGGAAGCAGTTTTGCCTTGCAAGCAGGGAAAAGTGGATGTAAAATGATTATTTACATTTGTGTTACTTCTTGATAGTACATAAATATATACATGTGTGCCATTTGATTTAATACTATCAGTACAGTATGGTACAGCGTGGAAGATGGACGTTAAACGATGATGATGATGTGTGGCAACTTGGGCAAGTGTAAACTCAATCCTTGAGTAAAATTAGGTGACAGAGATGTGTGAAAACAAGTTTGATGGATTGTAACTAATTCTAAGGCCCATCCATGCCACACACTGTCGTGCTGATTCTGCCTTGCCTGATAATTAAGAGTACACATGTCTATCATCATCATCTTTGTTTAACGTCCATCTTCCACGCTAGCATGGGTTAGACGGGAGTTGTCCCACTTGAGGCAAGGTTGGTCGGGTGACCGTGTCTTGCTCATATAGGACTATCTGGCAGGTTTTCTAGGCTGGATGCCCTTCCTAACACCAACCACATTTACAGTGTGGACTGGGAACTTTTTACCGTGTTACCTACACGGCCACATTATAGCGTGGAGTGTGTGTTTTTTTTTTGTCGTGACACCTACATGATCTCGATCTCATTATCTCATTTATTTGGACTGGATGTTGTGATACCAACTTTACAGAGAGAGGGTGGTGTTGGTGGGAGGAATACTCAATCAGTGATTCATTAATTTAATGAGCCAGGCATTCAGTTGATTGACCAACTGAATGCTCATTATCAAAGCCGATGGATGGTCCATAATCGTAGTCCATAAAAGGGGGGAAAAAGTTATTTATTCTGTGAGTTCACCAGTTTGTTATAAATGTTCATTGGCAATATTCACCAGTGTATTTATTGGTTTTATGTATAAATTAGTGTTTATAGAGCTGTGATCTGGCAGTTGAATTAATGGTATGTAGTATGTGTTTCACTAAATCTCATCTAATTGTGAGTCTTTCTTTAATCCTTTAACATTTAAACCGGCCATATCCAGCCAGAATTTTCTACTCTCTGTGCAAACTGGCCATAACTGGCCAATCATACTGATGTTAAGGTAGTGTTCTCAAAATAACATCAGAATTTCATAGATTCGATATTATGTGAGATAAAGCTTTACCACAAAAATACTATAGTGTATATAGAGTAATGTAAATGGTAAAGGGTTAATTGAACATGTGATGATGATGATAATGATGATTACCCACTGGCTCTTTGAAACAATTCAAAGAAATGTTATTTCAATACTGGACATAACATTATCTATAAAAATAGTGAATTGATTGAGTTCCAGGTACTGTCAGCTGCCTCCAGCTGACACTACTTGAAATGGGCCCCTAGCTAAGGTTATGAACACCCCCTTTTGAAATGCTAGGTTAGTTTTGGGCCTGTATTCAGAAGGGAGAAGGGATGGAACATGAGGTTAACAACTTTGTCAGGAAGATGGGTCCCCCTGGTCAACAGGGCCCTGCACTTAAGCACACCTAAGCATAATGGTAAATCTGGCACTGACTACACTCCAAAGATAACTATTGGGATGAATGGTTACTGCTCAATGAATAGACTATTTTAGACCCTTGCTAACAGACATACTTCTTATGTGTGCTTTTTCTGCCACTATTAGATGGCTTCTAATCCTCTAAACTAGCAAGCTGCACACCATATGTACAAGATAGTGTAATTGATTCACAATAGATTGTGTTGCAGTATTTGTTTGAGCTCTAAGTTCATATCTCGTTGAGATCAATTTTGTTCTTTATCTTTTTGGTGCTGGTAAATAAAGTACCAGTCCAGGGTGGTGGCCTACTAGAATTGTTAGTGTCAGACAGGATACCTTGCAATCTGTTCTAGTTTAGTAAAGAGTTCTTACATTGTTGAACGTTTCCCAATTTGCATACATCATGAATTCACTATCTGTAAATGTTTTACTAACAAGTGGCAACATTGAAATTCAAACAACAAAACATTAGTTGTATTAACCACCAATAAACATTTACACTACTCTAACCCTACATTAATTAAATGTTATTTTTCTAAAATCTATTTTTGAAGCTACTCATACTTACCCTGGTATACGTCTCGACAAAGGCATTGGAACTGCGTTTGAATACTTTGCAAAAGTAAGTTATTTTTCTACTTATTTCTAAACAATTATTTAGTTGGGTCAACAATGGACATTGGTAAAAGTATTTTTAGAATATGAACAAAGATAATCAAACTATTTAGTCTTCTGAGGTGACATTGACAATCATTAGAACATCAGATAGAATGCTTTATGATAATCGTACTCTTTTCACCTAGAGTTCAGGTCCAACTGAGGTAAACTTTGTTTACATATATTTGAGGTTGATAAAAAAAGTACCAGTCTGGTACTAGAGTTAATTCTTCCTCTTTTCCTGTATCGCACTTTCTCTCTTTCACTTTCTTTTCTTCTCTGAAAGAAATCAGCTGTTTTTAGACCTGGAAAGGAGATGGACATTTTTTTAAAACATGGCAGATCCCAAGAAACTCTGTTACTATGACACCCCTACAACTCATCAGGAGTTAGGTGTCTATATATACATAGTTTTTTATTCCTTTCAAATATGTTTTGTTATTGATTACATTATAACTACAATATTATTGGTACCATTTGTCATTAAAATGTATGGGCTGTGATGAAGTCATCTGGTTTACATTGAGATTTACAATGGAAACCGCGGAGTGGGGAAACCCAAGAAGACCTGGGATGAGGTGATAAAAGCCGACCTTACCCAATTACACCTCTCAAAGGCGATGACACACGACCGTGACCTCTGGCGTCACGCAGTAATACAGAGTACCCGACCTCCCCTGGGTACAAGCTGAAGCATATAGACAATATGCCCCACACCCTCCCACTGCAAGGTGGTTGTGGAGGTGCCACGGCTAAAAAAGCACCCAGCCCACACTGTAAAGTGGACGTGTATGCGCCACGGAAAAAGCACCCAGCACTCACTATAAATGAGGCTGGTGTTAGGAAGGGCATCCAGCTGTAGAAATCAAGCCAAAATCAGTTCCTGTATGAGCAAGGCATGGTCAGCCGACCAGACACTGCCCACAACAGGACAACCCATGCTAGCATGGAAGAACGGACGTAAAACGGTGATGATGATGATTGGCAAGTGATCAACTGGCTAGTTTTCTGAAGTTGGCATTGCAGATGGATAGGTTATTTGCATCACAGAATTCTAGGAGTCTTGAATCAAACTGTACATATAGTCACCGTGAATTCTACAGTAGCCATCTTGTGCTGTCTAACATATCTATTAAAGTTGCCAGCCATAAGGTCCTTGCTATTCATTATTGAGGTGGTCCTCAGAAGTGATCCTTTTGCTTCATTGTTCAGTCCCAATTATTGTGTGTGTAAGCAGAGATGATAGCTGTTGTATTGCCTGCAAATAGCCTAAGTTTCAAAAATTCTATCACATATTCTAACTGCATTGATTGCACCATTTATTCATGGCTCTGCTCACATTATACCTACAATACCTACCCAGATGTGTTTCTACTGGTTTTCTTTCCCAGTGAGGAGTTAGGTTGAAGCTCTTCTCCATCTCTGTCTATTTGAATGTATTCTGACCTGAAAGGAAGCGTGCGATAGCTTGATGATTGTTTAAGGGATCTTTGCACATGGTCAAATGTTTCCAACTAGCCACCCCATTATCGTGTGCAGCGTAAATATGGTTAGTGTTAACCCTGTATACACAGGGTTTATGGAGTATGTTATGTATTTCATATTTTTTGGCATTTTATCATACCACTTGCACTAGAGAGGCTCATCTGAACTAAAGTGCAATCTTTACACTTATTTTTTTAATTCAGTCACTACCTTCACTATAGCATATGGAGTCCATGACTGTCCCATTCAAGTATTTGGAGTTGGCTGGGTGTATTTTCGTTCATATTTTCTGCTCTTCTGAACAGTTTGCTGTGACTTGCAGTCTATCTCCTTTGTAATGTCAGAACCCTTTCCAGACCTGCCAACCTCTAAAAACCCAAACGGGGAGTACTATGAAAAAAAAAAAAATGTCCCAAAATGGTGAGAAATGAGGCAAAATGGCAGAGATTTTACATAATGACCCCATTTTTACAAGAGAAAACATCTCTCACCCACCCCAAAGTGGGTGAGATATTTCCCCATCAGACAGGGAGAGTTGACAGGTCTTCCTTTCCATTAGTTGTTGGATTTGTTCTGATTGCCTAGCTACCCAGATGAAGTTGTCTTTGCTATGGCTATGAAGCTACACCTCTCTATATATGAATAATCAAATTTAATTTTTTTTTTCATTTTTTTCTATAGATTCCCAGACCTGGTGGAATAAAAAAAGGCTGGATTCGGCAGTTTATTGTTGTCTGTGATTTTAAATTATTTTTATTTGACGCCACACATGACATATCTCATATAACACATCAAGTTTTAGATATGCGGTAAGTTCAAATAAATTTTTCGTTTTATATGTAATTTTATAGAATTTAAATGGGCCAACTTAATTAAACTTAATTACCAATGAATCTACACAGGCAACAGTCCACTTTTTAGCCCCATATTTACAAATTTTTTCTATGAGTATTTAAATATTGTTATATTTGGGGAGGGTCATGTTGTCCTATTACTGCCAATAATAATAATAAAACACACCGTTTGGTTTGGTTTGGTTTTCACTTCAGTATATTTTTATATTTTTATTATATAAATATAGTTTCTCAAAGTTCTTTTGTATTATTATTATTTTTGGCAATATTAGAACAACATGACCCTCACTGAATATAACAATATCTGTTTCAACACATGATTTCTTATAAAAAAAACCTTGCAAAACAAATACATCGCCACTATTTAAATATTGATTTAACTATATTTTATTAAAATTAAATGGGGGAATACTTTTAATTAAAATGGGTCACTTTAACCTATTTTCTTCATTTGTCTTATAATTCAACACAAATACTGCTTTTCAACCTTATAGGGTGGCTAAAATAAGGTACCAGTTGTGGTTAGAAAAAGCTATCTCACTTACCGCTTTTCATAGGCGCCGCTAAATCCCACTGCTGGTTTCTCCTCTTCCATGTGCATCCAACTCCTTAACACCGGGAGCTACCAAAACTCGCGTCCATACCGTTGCTAGTCACCACTAGAGAGAGACCCATCTGCTGGCCCTTCCGGTCGAGCATCCTTCCAGCCAAGCACCCTTCCGGTCGAGTACTCCCCCGCTTCCGGCCACCGCACGCCACACCATACCTACACACCCCCTCCTGATCTCAAGGATCAATTTCCCCCTCGTCCTTCTGCATATGAAAGTCTGCTGTCCAGGTTGGTGGTTTACGACTTCTTTGCGATCTCCGCAGTGTTGGGGCGGTACTTTTGGTTTCCTCTTCCTCGGAGTCCGTTGACACAGTGATTCTACGGACATCCAGGACATGACGTGGTACTCCGTTCCCCTTTCCCATTGAGATATGCAACGTACATCTGGGGGCTTAACCCAGACTTCTTCGCCCACCTGCACGAATGCACTCTCTCTCCCCACTGGCCGTTGTGGTGGGGTGCACGGGTGCTGCCACTCGTATCTAAATACTGCTCTGTGTGGCACCGATTCCTCGACCTGTCCGACCCGAGGGGACATGTTGTACCAGAACACTGCCTCCATTGGTGAGATGTGGCCCCGCTCCGCCATTGCCTTGATCGTCCGGTGATCTCGCTCCACAATTCCATTCCCGCTCGGCCTGTGCGCTGCCCTGAAGAAACGGTCCACCTTCCATCCATCGAGCATCTCCCTCAGCACCTCCGAGCGGAACGCTGCGCTGTTGTCCATCAGCAGTTCGTCCACAGGGCCCCGCTCCAAGAACACCTCTCAACGTCCGCATGATTTCCTCGGCCGTTCCAGTCTTCATCTCCCTCCATATCGCCATCCGTCCTGGTCCACAGTCGACCATCGAGAGGTACGTTCCCTGTCGGTAGTGCGTTACATCCACCGCCAATCGCTTCCAATCATGATCCACCGGGAGGCTTCCCGTTTCATGCACACTCGGGGCGGAATCAATGGACTGACATCGGACGCAGCCTCTAACCACCCTTTGAACACTGTGTCTGTTAACGTCCGAGTCGATTCTCCTGGCTAGGAACAGGCTCCTATCCACTCCCATGTGGTGCATGTCATGCAACCCTTTCAGATCTGACTCGGTCAGCCGACACATGGCAGCTATCTCATCTTCTACCTCCTCCGGCGCTTCCATCCAGGCTTTCTTCACCCTAGTTAAGACATCCGCCCTATTTTTCTCTAAGGGCACGAAAACTACGCTCAGCCTTGGGTCGGTGGCCAGCTCTCCTAAAGTTCCCAGGCGGCACTTTATCAGCATCTCCGCCGCCCCTCTCGTTCGCACTCTCTTCTCACTGGTGAGCACTGATCTTACCCATCCAAGTACAGTAACCGAGTCGGTGCGTATCTTGATGGTGCGCAGTCCCCACCTCACGGCGAGGTTCACCCTTCTCAACACCGTGTTCAGTTCGGCCACATTGATGTGGTTGCAGTCGTCCTTCTTCTTAAGCCAGGCTGCATCCTCGACCTCAACACCTCCTATCTCCAACGTGACACCCAGCGCTATGCTACTGGCATCGCACCATACGGTCCCGCTCTGTGATTTGGGAACATACCAGCGTCCCCGCACTGGGTCGTCGGCCTTAACCCTCCCCACGATCTCCTGCATCATGGCCACCGTCCTCTCTCCCACTCTGTCACTCCAAGTCACTCCTCCCGCTTGTCTCTTGACATAGCTGCATGCCGTCCGGAGCCACCCAGTAACTGGGTAGTGACCCACCAACTTTCCATACACCGAGAAAAGCTCCCGCCTACTCATACTTGGGCCCAGTTCTGGAACCTCATTTCCCCTCTGGAATACCAAGACGCCCGTCCTGTCTCGCCGTAGCCTAAGTCCCAGCGCGGCTCCTCCCTCCAATGCTTCTGACGGCTTCACAGCCAGTCCATACCCCTGTAAATGGTTCGTGAGCTCCGCCGCCGACGCCACAGACTCGTCCACTAGGATGTCGTCAATATAGGAGTGGCCCTCTTCATCTTGTCGGCCTTTCCCAGAATGGTCTTGAGGACTGCCGCCATGATCTTCGGTGCGGAGCTCAGCCCGAAACCGAGCCTGATCAGGCAATATGTCCGGCCCTTATCCCTGACCAGCTGATACTGCCAGAGCTTCTCATCTATATGCAATTGCAAGTATGCCGACTTTAGATCTACGATTGCTGAACCCCCCGTCATGCGTCTCCACTCACGCAGGGTTTCCCCACAGACATCCGTGACCTCGCCACCCGTGTGGCATGACACGTGCTCGTTCAGCTCCCGAAAGTCCAGCACCGGCCTCACCTTGTTCTTTGTGGGTTGCGCCACCGCCATTAATGGCAATACTCTTC
Source organism: Eledone cirrhosa (assembly GCA_964016885.1). Lineage (NCBI taxonomy): Eukaryota > Metazoa > Mollusca > Cephalopoda > Octopoda > Eledonidae > Eledone > Eledone cirrhosa. The sequence goes on along the minus strand of OZ024744.1, from coordinate 65,425,512 downwards.
CAGGGAAGCAGTATGCCCTCCTCAATCCATCTCTCTACCTCTCGCTCGAACTCGCTCCTAATGTTTCCCTTCAATGTGTGTTGATAGCAGCCCACTTTGGTCTTCAGTGTTGGTGGTTCTCCCTTCCAGTACCACTCAACAACCCATCGCTGCCCATCGAACACGGCCTTGAAGTCTTTGTCCTGCACAGTGTAAGCAGGGTATTTCCCCTCGTGGGCCTTCTGGTTCTCCTGTCGCGCACTCACAGCGCATACCGATGCAGCGGTGCCAAACGACACACCGACGTTGTTCACTGTGACGCCTCCTAGACGGCCAATTGCGTCCATGCCCATAACCATGCCGATCCCATCCACCACGCTGTCTACTACAATGGCAGAAAGCCTTATTTTCCTTCCCCGTACTGCTATTTCCACCTCGCTGCGACCTCGGCATTCAATTTTCCTACCGTTGACTGCCCTTACACTGCTCTTCCCTCTCCACCTCTGCGCCACCCCCGCGGTCACCAGTGTCATCGTACAGTCCGTGTCCACGAGGGCTCGCTGTGACTTTCCCCTCACAAAGACTTCCACCACGGGCAGCGCCTCTACTCGTAAGGGGCAACTACCGGCGCAGCAATTCCCCTTGGATCGTTTCCCTGGTCGCAGTTAATAGCAATGTGGCCTGGTCGCTTACACCGGTAGCATATTATTTCCGACCTTGATTCTCTGCAGGTGCGGGCCCTGGCACCGAAAACAGCGACCTCTAAACGTTCGCAGGCGACCGCGTGCCGTGGTTGCCTCCCTTTCACCATTTCGCTGCCAGCTGTCTTGAGCCTCTGTAGTTGCTATCGCCGCAACACTCTTCTTGGCATCTTCTGCTATGATCCGGGCTTGCTCCACCAGTGCACGCATTTCCATTTCTTTGTAACCCGGGACTTGCTGCAGTTTCACCGCTGTGTCGTCTGGAAATCCATTTATGAACGCCAACCGCACCGTGCGTTCACATTCCATCTGATATCCAGCCAACATGGCCAATCGCCGTATTTCCGCTGCGAAAATGTCAACGCGTTCACTGTTCCATCTAATTCTTGCCAGCTTAGCGGAGGCGGCTAACGATCCCTCTGCGAACGCTTCCATCATGCGCCTCTTAATCTTTTGCGCATCTCTTTGGCTGTGTTTGTCCAACTCAAGGAAGAGTACCATCGCGTCCCCCTCGAGGTACAGTGCCATGAGGCCATCCACATCTTCTATCTTCTGCAAGCTTGCGACCAGCCGGACTTTTCGCAGCCAAGCGACAACATCACTTTCCCCGGTAAATGCCCTGATAGCTTCGCATGTTCGTAGTCTTGTCGCCATCTTCTAATTTGTCTTGCGGTACGTGATAAGAAAAAATACAAGACTCCTCTCTGTTTTTCCAGTAGCTTTTTTTTTTTTTTTTTTTTTTTTTCAATCAGATCTCAGTTTCCATTGCCGAAATAGCTTGTAGTTAGAAAAAGCTATCTCACTTACCACTTTTCATAGGCGCCGCTAAATCCCATCTGGTTTCTCCTCTTCCACGTGCCTCCAACTCCTTAACATGGGTTAGATGGGTTGTCATTTATGAAACTCGCGTCCGCACCATTGCTGGTCACCACTAGAAAGAGACCCATCTGCTGGCCCTTCCGGTCGAGCATCCTTCCGGCCAAGCACCCTTCCGGTCGAGCACTCCCCTGCTTCCGGCCACCGCACGTCACACCATACCCACACCAGTAACACTGGGTTCGATTTAATCGATTTTCCCCTCCCCCAAAAAATTGTTGGCCTTGTGCCTAAATCACAAACCCTTATTGAATACTTGGTTTGGTGAGAGATTGTGAGAATCAATTCACTGGAACAGATTGCCTTATAGCATTTAGTTATGGTCCTTTACATTCAGAATTCATATTAAGCCACTGTCAATTTTGTCATTTATCCTACTGGGACATATTATAGTGCCCGGCAAATAAATACTGGACTAATATGTCCAACTGTTTCCTCCACTACAATTTCTGGCCTTTTTATCAATGGTAGAAATTATTCTAATTGACGACATGATAAAACTGTATTTTTGTTCAGTGGGGAAAGGCCCAACTGAGTTACAGAAATACCTCAGGAAAGAATCACTGGACAGATTTTACAGGCAAAAACCAGCTGGCAGGAGACTCAGTGGTAGACCTTGAGCAAGATGGTTGGATCACATCTTTGAGCTCGGCTGGTCTTATTTACGGATTAATTGGAGATGGTGGTTGCTTCTGACAATAACCATTGGAAGGCATATTTGCGGACTTTGCCCCCACGACCCTCCCAAGAATAAGTGGGCGATGAAGGGGAAAGGTCGAAAAGAAAAAAAAATCTATATCATCACCGTTTAACATGGGTTAGATGGGTTGTCATTTATGAAACTAGTTAGGTCAGGTGACCACATCTTGCTTGTACAGATCTGCAAAATGCTTTTGAAATGTACAAAACAACAGTTTGACTGCATCACATTAAATATTAAAATCTACTTTTATTTACTGAAAATTTTCACAACAATCTGTCCAGTAGTAAAGATACAATTAACACTTGAATTAGCAAGCCCGCTTTTAGATATTCTCTGCTAAATCATTACTGGATGTTAAGTTATTGGACATAACTAAATGGTGCAAGGTATTTTGTTTCGGTGTTCTACCAATTCTACCAGTCACTATATTGTAATATGAATTTTCTTTTCCACTGTAAAGTAGACGTGTAAAAGACACAAAAAAAACACCCAGTACACACTGTCAATGTGGTTGGTGTTAGGAAGGGCATCTAGCCGTAGAAAACCAGCCAGGAACACCCCTATATGAGCAAGACACAGTCACCCAACCCAACTTGCTTCTAAATGGGACCTGTGTAACCCATGCAAGTGTGGAAGATGTTAATTGAGGATGATGATGATGATGATGATGATGATGAATACTCCTGACTAATATCCACTATAGACCTAAGTTTTGTTTGTAAATGTTATTTTCTATTCCTCTTGCTGGAAATTGGGAGGTGGGTATGGGGTTCTTTGATTTATGAGATGCTAGGCTGTTTTTATAATCCCGATCATCTTCCTGCGACTAGCACAGTCAGTTGAGATTCCACTCTAGATTTTCTGACTGTCAGCAATCATTGCTGATCCCTGTTCTCTGTCAAACATTGAAGGGTCACAGAGTTAAGACCTGTCCTGTCTTTGAAGTCAGACAAGGATTTTATTTGTTTATTGCTTCTTCAACTGTATCTTGTAGAACAGCTTTTGGACAGGGAGTAGCAGAATACATTTCCATACCAGGCTTTTTTTTTTTTTTTATTTTTTTTTTACTGTAGTAAAGAGAGGTTTCTGCTTGCCAGCATGTTTGGTTTTCCTCTTAGACTATTAATCATGTAATAAACTTATCTTGTTTATTGAAATTCTTTTAAAACATAACCATTCTATTTTTAATGTGTTAACTTCATTGTTTTCAAGTTTATTTTAAAAATATTTCCTCAGAAATGGAATTTCAAATTACAATTAAAAGATTTTAAAATAGAAAACTAAATATACTAACCACAAGATGTCTATTTTTGTAATATTAACATGAAAGATTAATATATTTTACTTCAACAAATTGTTTCCAGGGATGAAGACTTTTCAGTTAGTGCTGTATTACCATCAGATGTTATACATGCAAACAAAAAAGATATTCCTTGTATATTCAGGGTAAGTAAAAGCACGATTTTAATTGATTTGGTATCCTTTAATAATTAGATATGCAGATATGTGTTATCCCCTAATCTACCACTATTAAACCAGCATCTGCTTTTCTAGTCTGTTGCACACCTCCTACACATACTGTGTACATTCCTCTGATTTTCCTGCTTAACTATCCTTGAGGGCCTCTAAACTATGAAGACCATAGGTAGACAGTGCTCCTTCTTCAGTAAACCATGAAGGGAAATGTCAAATATTTGAATTTATTTTTCATTTTTCATTAAAAATGTTTTTATGAATTTGCTTTAACCACAGAAAATTGAACCCTTGGGTGTTTCATTTTCTATTATATCATTTTGGCCTTGTTATTAATATTGAACATGTATACCTGTGCAGTGCACTCTACATATGAGTGGAGTTCCACTAAAGCAGGTGGAGAAGTTCAAGTACCTTGTGGAAGTGTTCACAAGTGATGGAAGGCTGGAGGCTGAATTAAGTGCAAGAATTGCAGAAGCTGGTGCAATAGTATGCCAGCTTCAGCATCAGTAATCAGAAGGGAGGTAGGTGTAAAAGCCAAACCTGCTCTCTTCAATTTGGTATCCTTTCCAACCTTTGTCTATGGTCATAAGTCTTGAGTAATGACCGAAAGAATATAATTGTGAATATAAGCGGCTGAAATGGGGGTTCCTCTGAAGGGTCTTTGGAGTAACATTACTCGATAGTGTATAGTTTGAAGATCAGAAGAGTCACTCCAGGTAAAGCTGCTACATATCCGAATTGAGAGATCACAGTTGCGATATTATGGATATGGAGTAAGATTGTCTCAAGAAAGAATTACTGGACAGATTTTACGGACAAAAACAACTGGTAGGGGACCTCAGGGTAGGCTCCGAACAAGATGGTTGGATAACATCCATGAGTTCTACTGGTTTCGCTTGGGGACCCAGCCAAATCAAATGGAGTCAGTTGCAATGGGTTTTTAGATAAATATAACCTTTTAAAACAAACAGCTTTTTGTATTGTGGAATCAGATAGTGGGGTATTCAGGCAGCTTGGCATAGAAAGGATTGTTTAAAAAAAAAAAATTAATAGTGGTACTATTGTTATTTGTAAAAGGATTAATTTTTCTTTTTTTTAAAGACTACATTTGGGATTTCATGTTTATGTTGAAATTAAATTTTCATTAATAGGTAACAACCAGAGGAATGAATCCAGGTTTTCCTCATGCTGTGTTAATACTTGCTGAAAATGAGAACGAGCGTCAGAGATGGGTTTCGTCGTTACTGGAACTTCAGAAACACTTAAAGAAAAGTAAATTATGCAATAAAATGGTTTGTAAATATTTTTTTTTTTAATGAAAGCTGACTTTTCTGATATAATTGTGCACTTTTTAAATTAAAAAAAATTTTAATTTATTCATTTCAACAATAGTTATAGAAAATTGTGATGTTATCTTGGAGTTGTTTAACTGTCCTTATATTTCATGATAAAATCACTTCACCAAAAGAAGAATTGAGGAAACTAATTCATAGTAGGATATATTGTGTTGTTTTTATGCTGCCATTTTTTAAAGTCAGCACTTATATAACAATGAAAATTGTGTACAGTGCTCAGGTGCACTACAACTCATCAAAGGTGCATGTATAGTACATAGAATAATGTACAAATGTCAGGAAAATGAACAGTGTATGAGTCATGATATACACACAGATATATGATATACACACATGCGTGCGTGTTGGCAAAGCAAACAACACCCTCTAATTACTATAGAATTATGTTATTAGCAATACTTTTTACAATCTAAATCTATTTTAATTTCAATAATACAAATTAAGATTTTATGTTTGAAATTACTCATGCATTGAGTACCATTCCTTCATATTTGCCACAAGTTATTTAATTTCTTGGAAATATTTCTTTTGTTTTTAAACTGTTTTTACAGAACATAATAGAAATCTCTCTTTAACTAGTAACTCCTGATGGAGTTGTAGAGGCACTGTCATGACATTTTAAACCCACTGTTCTTGGGCATTTTTTAAAATCTGGTGAAGCCCATCCCCCTCTCTGGAAAGTTAGAAAGAAATATAGAGGAAGAATTGATCCCAATATTGGCCTGCTACTTATATAGATCTCAAAATAATCATTCTTTCTTTCATATGAGATAGCAATCATGTGACATCCTCCAGGCACTGCAACTAGTTTAGAGTGTGTGAGGTGAGCCACACTGGAAAGCTACTGATGGATGCAGCACCCAGTGGTACATGGCTCCATCGAATCAGCTAACACCTGTGCATAACCAATTCAGGGAGACCCTGCTCCTTCCAAAAGCAGTTACGACTGTGTTGTGGTTGACATTCAGTTGGGTCAGTTGCCAGCTAGATGTCTGTTACCAGCTAGCTCTCCATGTCTGAGACATGTTGAAATTTGAGTTTTGCAGCTTCGCTGCGTGGTGAGAGAAATTGGTGGTGTGATATCACGCAGTGTTGGTCTAGTAGTTGATCAGGTGAATGACAAAAACCTGAGGTAGTAGCAGCAAATCAACAGTATATTCAAAAGGATGAAAGGCAAAGTTGACTTTGGTGGGATTTGAACTCTGAGTGCAGTCAACCAGAACTAATGCCGCAAAGCATTCTATGTGATGTTCCAATGACTCTGACAATTTGCCTCCTATGTAATAGTTAATATAAGATAGTGTGTATGTTACTGTTATTTAGGTAACAAAGTGAAACCCAGAAATGTTTGGAATTTAAAAATTTTGTACTGGTATTTAATCTGTTTGTTTGTTTATACTTTTTGCAGCCTTTTCAAAGTCAAGAGCTATACGATAATTCTATGTCTCTGGTTAAAAATACGAATTCAGCTGTTGTTCTAGGTAAATATTTAACATTCTTCAACTAATTGAACATGTACATTTTTATTTTTGTATGCTTCTTGAAGTTAGTTAAAACAGTCCATTGTACCCTAAAGATATGTTAACTAATGTGCTTTTAAACATATGGCCTTTTGCCTCAAATAACGTACAGCACATTTCTTAGACTAGAACTCTCAAAACAAAGTGGAAAAAGATACATAAATCATTACAGAGAAATCATTTCCACCTATAAGTAGAAGAGAGGCAATAGGGTGAACATGCTTGTACAAAAAACACACAGATGCAGGAAAAAAACTCACACACACACAGAGGTATCTAATCACAAGGGTTGTGAAAATGAAAATGGAAGTATGTTAAAAACTATGGAATATTGTAAGTGAAAATGAAAGAAACAAAAATAGGTGAAAGTAGAAATAAAATAAAATAAAATAAAAAAAAGATTTAAAAGTGAACATTTGTGACAGTAGGATAGAGCATTCTATTGCTGTATTGTTTGCATTGTGTGTATATGTATATTTACATACACACACACACACACACACATATTTGTGTCTCTATCTCTCCATTTCTTGAAGGGTTTGTCTGATACGCTCTTTCTCCTAAGCATGAGACTAAGATGAATTTGTGTTTTTGTATGTGTTTGTCTTGTCATTTCTTGAACTATATATGCACGCGCGCACACACACACACACACACACATTTTTATCATCATAGTTCTGTATAAGCAAGGCATGGTCACCTGACCTAGCATTGCCCACAACAGGACAACTCGTCTAACCCATGCTAGCATGGGAGAATAGATGTAAAACGGTGATGACAATGTCTACTTTTTCGTGCTTAAATGACCTGATAGGTCTTCTCCAACACAGCTTCCTTCCTCTTAATGCATTCCTCCCTCTAAGGCAATGTTTATCCACTGGACATTCTTAACAGTATTTCACTCAACAATCAGCATACATATGCATCACATGTCCCTAGAAGTTCAGTGTTTTTTGCACACTGCATCTCATTTTTCTTGTGTTCATTTTTCTCTCACTTCATCCATGCTATTTCGTTCATGCACACTATCATTACACATTGAACTGAGCATGCTAGATTCACTTCTCTCCAGCCTTCACATATACCCCTGCATACAATGTTATTGTACTTCTCATGCAGGCATCATACAATTTACCCTTTTCTCAGAGAGAAAATCATTTTGTTGCCAACAGAGGTAGTATCTCCTTGAACTTTTTCCACCATGTCCTTCTAGTTATTATTCTTTCAAAGCAGCCTGCTCCACTGTTAATTAGGTTGCCTACATTAGAAGAGTTATCAACTATTTCTATAGAACCCTCCTTGGATTGGAAAAGTTTATATTTCTCTGGTGCTCTTACTGTTAACTGTCTCCATGCATCTATCACTTACCAAGCTTATCTTCTGTTAGCCTGCCTGCAATCGCACTGCAATTGCACTTGTGTGCCCATATTTTACATTAAGCACACTGTATAGATTCCCTACCTACTCCTATTCTATATAACAAGCACAGACATTTCCCTAATGGTATCAGCCTTGTCTTTTTTTCCTTATTACTAAAACTCTAATCTTTGCTAAGTTTACTATGTACTTTTGATTCTAGATTTTGTTTCCATGCCTGGAATTTCTTCTCTAGACCTTCCACTGATTCAGCTATGAGAACTAGGTTGTCAGCGTACAAGAGTCTCCATGGGCAACCCGCCTTAAACTCTTCTGCAATGGTTTGGAGAGCTATAATAAAGCGAAGATGGCTGAAGATTCAGCCTTGATGCACATCCACTTGCAAATTAAATTCTTCACAGCTCTTACAAGTCATTCATCTACGCCTAGTTTTCTTAAAGCCCACCAAACTAAAGTGCATGGTATGCTGTCAAAAGCCTTCTACAAATCAACAAATGCTAAGTATAGTGGCTAGAAACGTCCCTTGCAGTTTCTTCACTAAGATGATGATGTCAGTTATATTCTATCCTTGCACAATTGCAACAGCATCTTATCTAATCTGATTTTCTCCCTAATTAGTATTGCTAAAAATTTTTTCCATTATTTTGATTCACCAGCCTCTATATCTGATTCTACTAGCGCATCACCTTTTCCTAGTTACTGACTATACTGCTATGCCATTCATTGGGTATGACACTGTCAGGTATTACCTAGTTGTCTATGCGAGAGTGACTAACTCAAGATATTTTCAATATCCCTGTGACTATCTTGGATGGCCCAACGACTTTCCCTTTCTCCATATCCCTGATGGCCTTTTTAACCATATAATTGTTGGAACTACTGGGTGTAGTTACTTCTCCTACACATTCTCCACATTTAGTAACCTCTTATAATATTTCCATGCCTTTTTCATCTGGACATCAGTAAAGCTAGTGCACCAGTGTTATTCCTGTCACTTTTCCCCAACAATTTGGAATACCTTATGCCACTGATCTTCTCGTCACCAAACATTGGCAACACTTCTATGTAAACCTGTTGTCTACCGTTCCTCCTAGCTATTTGATATTGTTCTTTGCTGTCCCATCTTTTCCAATCTTTCCATGCCTGTTTTTTAGCTTTTATGGTTTTATCTACAGCATTATTCATCATCATTTAACATCCATTTCTCACGCTAACATAGGTAGGACGGGTTGACCCTTAGGGAGAAAATCAGGACAGAAGACCATGTTTAGCTTACCCGGGGTGATTTTGGCTTGGTTTCTACAGCTGGGTGTCCTTCTTAACACCAACAACATTTACAGTGTGGACTGGGCACTTTTTGTCGTGTCACCAACACGACCACTTTACAGTGGGGATTGGCACTTTTTTCTTGGAACTAGGGAGGGGAGAGGAAGTTTGGGGAAATTGCAGATCTAGGTAATAGGGGAGGGATGGTTACTGCAAAGGGAGATGTATGGGAGGGGAGAAGGTTGAGGAAGGTGTTGCCTCCGAGGTTATATATATGACAGGTAGACAGTAAGTAGGCTTTGTATGTGATATATATATGGATGAGCCACATCCTATGCTCATGAAAGGTTGCCCATGCCTGTTCTAGCTCTATAATTATATATAATCCCCTCACTTCATTAACAGACAAGCAAATTAAAAAAATTGTTACTGTTGACATAATGCAAATAAAATATCAATTTATTTTATTACATAGATTCCAGCAAATTACTCATAGGAACTGAAGATGGTCTGTATATAGCTGAATTAACAAAAGACAGTAAGTATAGTCTTATATGCTTTTTTTGTGAAGGCACATGGTTTAGTGGTTAGAGTTGGATTCACAATCATAAAGTTCCGAGTTCAATTCTCAGACCTGGTGATGCATTGTGTCCTTGAGCAAGACACTTTATTTCATGTTGATCCTTCTGACAGGAGTTGCGACCAGGAGATAGTATCAGCAATGGATTTGATGAGGTCTGGGATCTTGTTGAAAGATCAGAGCGAGCAATATGCTTTTTTAATTTAATGGTTTCTTTTTTTTGTGTGATCTGTTGCTATTTTCAGATAGATGGTCTGAATAAAAAAAAAAGTCTTTCTCAAGCCTAGATTCATCAGGCCAGAGCTTATTTCGTGTTTTATGTGGCATTAAGTGACTGAGAGTACCAAACCGCTCCTGTTACAGATGCCAGGCTGGCGCAGGCTTAATTCCCAGCAACTGCTGGTATTTTTTTTAGCTGAGCGGAGTGGAGCAATATGAAATGAAGCACTTTTCTCAAGAACACAACATGCCCAATCAGGAATCAAATCCATGGCTTGAGGATTGTGAGACACACATCCTAATATTTGGGTCATGTCTCTTTACAGATGGTGTGAATATTGGTTCCTAATTTTAAGATTTTTTTTTTTTTTTTTTTTTTTTTTTTTTTTTGTAACTGTTTTAAAAAAATCCTGTTAATTTAAATCATGAAATCTGAGTTGAGTTCAAATCAAAATATTTAAATAAAGTAGAAATAAAAGCTTACGCCATATTTTGACTAAAGAAATTAGTCTGATTATGGGGATTTTTTAAAAACCTTCTGAACTGAAAAGGATGATTCTGTCAGACTAATTTCTTTAGTCAAAATATGGTGTAAGCTTATATTTCTACTTTATTCCAAACTTTGGTCGCTGTTTCAAAACAAATTTGCTTTGTCTCTATATACTATATTAAAATATTAATATTTGATCATTTAAAAAAAATTTTTTTTAACTTTATAGTTTTTACTCGTATCGGTGACAAAAGTGATAAAAAGGCAGTGTATCAGATGGAATTAATAGCTGAAGAACAGTTAGTTGTTTTTATCAGTGGTAAGTACAGTCTTGTATGCTTTTTTTGTCATCTGTTATTACTACCAGATGGTATGAATAAAAATTAGTGTCTTGAATCTGGAGGCTCATCCCAATTCAGTTCCTATATGGTATTGATCATCACCATTTTACGTCCATTCTTCCACACTAGCATGAGTTAGACGGGTTGTCCTGTTGTGGGCAGTGCCCAGTCTGCTGACCATGTCTTGCTCATACAGGGACTGATTCTGACTTGATTTCTACAGCTGGATGCCCTTCCTAACACCATCCTCATTTACAGTGAGAGCTGGATGCTTTTTTTTCCGTGGCACCTACAATATTAATTGACAGAAACTAAACGTGTATGCTGTGTGTGTGTGTGTGTGAGATGTGCCATGATTTATGTGTGTCAGACATGGGTGATGAGCATGGAGAAGCAGAGGAAACTGGTAATGGAAAAAGTGAAAACGAAAATGGTTCAGTTGATGAATGGAGAGTGAGAGGAAGCCAATAAATTGCAGATGATGATGGAAATATAATCTGTAATGAATATTGTGAAGAGAAATGGAATGAAATGGTTGGGTCATGTGTTGAGGAAGGATGAAAGTAACTGGATGAGAGGAGTGATGGATGTGAAAGGAAGTAGAGGAAGTAGAAGACCAAGAAAATCATGGCTAAATATGGCAGAGGAAATGAGAACAAGGATGTTCATGAATCAGATGTGTAAAGGATTGGGGCAAAATAGTGAAGCCTGTCCTTAGAAACCTGACTAGTTTAGTTTATTCATTTTTTTAAAAGTTTAATAATTTTTATTTTTTCATTTTATGTAAAGATATTCCTAAAATCCTGACTTGTTAAACTTTTAAAATATGAATAAACTAAACAACTGTTTTTCTTTTTTCTTTCTCTAACCGTTCACCAGGTAAACAACGGCATGTTAAACTGTTACAAATGTCCGCACTAGGCTGGTCTGAAAATGATCCTATCAAGATCACTGAAACTAAAGGTTGTCATTTGTTTTGTACTGGGTTAATCAGGCAAGGTTCAACATCTTGTTTATGTGTAGCTATCAAACGGACTATTCAAGTTTACGAACTTACCAAAACCAAACAACGCCAACGCAAAATGAAAGATATTCAAGTGCCAGGAAATGTTCAGTTTTTAGAGATGATGAATGAAAGGCTTTGTGTGGGATATCCTTCATGCTTTGCCATTTATAGTGTACAAGGAGATGGGGCACCAATGAGTAAGTAGATCTCTATTTCAATTTTAATAGACATTGACTTTCAATTTTAGGATATATCTGTTTAACATTTAATATCCTGTAATGATCAAGCAAAAAAAAAAAATCTAAAACCAAGTTCATTTATTCAAATGTCTATAGTATCTTGGCTAGTGAACATTTTTAGTAAACTAGAGTACATACTTTGTTTTTTAATGTGACACATAGTGTTGCTTTGAATTTTTCAAGAATGTTTTGCTAATGTGGTTACATGTGCACAATATTTCATTATTGTTATTGTTATTATATCATGACTCATACACTGTTTATTTTCCTGACATTTGTACATTATTCTATGTACATGCACCTTTGATGAGTTGTAGTGCACCTGAGCACTGTACACAATAATTTCATTATTATTATTATTATTATTATTATTATGAGTATAAGTTTGATATAAGGAAATAAGAATGTTTTCTATGATGTGAATAATTTCATTTACATTTCTCTTTCAGCACTTGTGAATGCTGATGATGCTACTCTTAAATTTCTTCACCAAACACCTGTTGATGCGTTAGCTGCTGTTGAAATGTCACATAAAGAATACTTATTAGTTTTTAATGGTAAATATGTCATTTGCAGCATCATCATTGTCCCTGTTATTATCAATTTCCTCAGCAATTGTATTCTTATAAAATGGGAGTTGGGGGAACCTGGGATATTTTATAAGGTAGTCAAATGGAGGACAATATCAATGACTTTTTTTGCAGACTCACCTAAACTGGTTAGTTTTGTAGGCCCTACAAGGCTGGTCAGATTTTGTATGCCATTTGCATCTCCAAAATTAAGGCTACTAACCCTTTTTTTGCTCAATAACATGGTGATGCCAAATTTTGTCCATTTTCAAGAAGTTGTTAGTAGTTACTTTCAAAGTTATCTTTGAACAATCAGATATTAGTTTACCTAGAAAGAAACAATGCAGTTATTAAGAGTTGAAAATAATGCATGCAAGATTTCACAGCTCTAACATCACTCCTTCATAGTCAACCTATGATCTTTTCAGCCGACCTCATATTGCATGTAAAAGGTGCCAGATGGTCATCATCATCATCATCATTTCATTTTACGTTCGCTTTTACCCTGCTTGCAAGGGTGGGACGGGAACTGATTCTGGCTTGATTTCTACAGCTGGATGCCCTTCCTAACACCAACCTCATTTACAGTGAGTGCTGGGTGCTTTTTTGCTGTGGCACCTCCACGACCACTTTGCAGTGGAATGATATGGACCCCAGTCCTATCATCTCATTTCTACAGCTGAGTAAACTGGAGCAATGTAAAATAAAGTGTCTTGCTCAAGGAAACAACACATCACCCGGTCTGAGAATTGAACTCACAACCTTTCGATTGCTAGGCCAATGCTCTAACCACTAAGCCATGTGCTTCCATCATGCCTCACATCATAGATTTTAATTTCTATTTAATTGTTTTGTTTCTAATAAAATATAATTGTTTCTACTTTTGGCACAAGGCCAGCAAATACCCAGGGCATTACTGGTACTTTATTTTATCTACCCTGTATTCTAATAAAATATGTCTCATATTCATATTTTGGTGGTAAAATAGAAGTGTTACAATTATATATGCATACTCATATTATAGGTTTGTGCTATAAGTACACTAAAACTGTACTAAATGAAGGACTCAAATAGTGTTAATAGTCAAACAATTTTGATTGACATTTTACTTCAAGGTTTTATTTTCTCCTCTTCTTTCAGCATTGGGTGTTTATGTTGATCACAGTGGAAAAAGAAGTAGATGCCAAGAACTTATGTGGCCATCACATCCACAATCTATCAGTAAGTATTAAAAGTGATGTGACTGTAATTTTCATGTAGGGCAGTAATGCTTAGGTTGTAAAATATATATATACTTTAGGGTTCCGCTGTGAGACAGATCCGGCGCAGTTAACTAGACAGTCAGAGTCTAAACCATGCCAGCATGTAAAAATTGATTTTAAGATATTAATGCTGAATTTTTAAATTTTTTTTACAATATGTATCACACTTTTTTGAATAGGCACACTATATCCCTGGGTCTTGTAAGAGGTGACTAAAAAAAATGGGTTGGTGTCAGGAAAGGCATCTAAAACATTGTCTCAAAACATCCCATCTACTCATGTCAGCATAGAAAAATGACGACGATGATGAATTTTGTGCGAACCCTTAACCAAGGTCATGAATCTTGGGTAGTGACCAAAGGAATATGATCGCAAATAAAAGTGACCGAAATGGGATTCCTCCGAAAGGTCTTTGGAGTAATGTTACTTGATAAAATGCATAACTCGGAGATCAGAGAGTTACTTCAGGTAGAGCCACTACTTCTACGAATTGAGAGATAACAGTTCTGATACTATGGGCATGTGGTTAGAATGTCTCTGGAAAGAATCACTGGACAGATTTTACAGCCAAAACCAACTGGCAGGAGACCCCGAGCAAGATGGTTGGATAACATCCATGAGCTTGTCTGGTCACGCTTGGGGATCCAGCCAGATCAGTTGGAGATGGTTGCTTCTGACAGGACCCGTTCTAGGGAGTGTTTGAGGACTCTGCCCCCATGACCCTTTCAGGAATAAGTGGGTGAAGACGACGACGACAATGATGATAAATATAGTTTTTATATTGAAGAGCATGTTGGGTCTAGACAAGTATATACATTTATTGGCACTCCTCAGGAAGGTGTTTATCTCTTGATGACTGTGTAGCAGTGCTACCTGTTACAAAATGAAGATGATGCAGTCATAAAAGTGTGAGTGAGTCATATCAAAACCAATGTCAGACAGAATAGTCATTTTATGGATTTGTTTATAATAACCATTCATTTCAGTTCCTAAACCTTTAGCGCTGCTCTATTTCTATTAACATTTAATAGGCTTCAATGTATTTTTGTTTGGGGGTTGTTATAATAGTGATCAGTGATGGTGCTTCTTTGTATTTGTGCATTCAACTTTTTTAAGTACTATCAATGACTATCAGAAGAATAAATGTCATGACACTCCTCTTAGGCTTTTACAACTGTTTCATAAAGAATATTAACCCATTAGCATTTAAACTGGCCGTATCCAGCCAGAATTCTCTCATCTCTTTCTATTCAAACCAACCATTACCGGCTGCTCATACTTATGTTAAGGTATTGTTCAAATAATAAATAATTTCAAAATCTCATAGATTTGATATTATGTGAGATAATTACGTGAGGTAAAGTGTTTACCATGAAAATACAATAGTAAATATAGAGTAATGTAAATGCTAAAGGGTTAACAAAGTTTCAAGTTGAGAGTTAGAAGCCAGCTGTACCGCAACACCGTAGCAATAAATTTTGATATTATGACCCACTGTTGATGTTGTTGTCCTAATACTGTGTATATGTTAAAGCGATGAAAGTATACTACTTAGATATTTTAAAACTTAATGACAAACCTGGCTGTGTCGCTAAGAACTTTGCTTGACAACCATGTATTTTGGGGTTTTATCTGCTGTGTGGCAATTTAGACATGTATTCTACTATAGCCTCAGGCTGACCAATGCTATGTGAGTAGGATTGGTAGGCAAAAACTAGATGGAAGCATATCACATATAAAAAAAATATATCTAGCTGTAAAAAGTTCACCAAACAAAGGGTTGGGAGGACCCTTTGTGTCAAAGACATGACAATATCCTTAGTGCATATTAAAAGCACCCAATATATGCTGCAAAGTGGTTGGTGTTAGGAAGGGTATCCAGCCGTAGAAAGCTTGCCAAACAAGGGGTTAGGAGGACCATTCAGTTTGTTTTAAAAGACATGGCAACTTCTCTGCACTCAATAGTACATAAGCAGGATGCAGACCCCTCAGAGTGTCTTGGAGGTCAGTAGCTTTGCTTCAGGGTAGATTTGATCTATGTAGACCTGTGCAACCTTTGCTAGCAGGGAAAGCAGATGTTTAATGATGATGATATGTGTGTATTTCTTCACTTTACATTGACACTGCCTGTGTAGCCAGTGACATTTGTTTGTATCTCAGTTTGGTGCAGTTCAACATGAGAAATCAGTATCTTACTTAAAAGACAAGTCAATGTTGGTGTAAGGAATGACATCTGGCTATAGAATAACTCTCAAAATAACCGAGTCTCATCCACCTCATACCTGCGTGGAATTATATGTTGATTATTAGACATGAGAAATGTATTATTTTTGTTATTATTAGAATTATTGGGCAGTGGATTGGGAGAGTCGGTAGAGCGTTGGACAATATGCTTTGTGGCATAGTTGTGCTCCTTTATACTCTGAGTTCAAATCCTGCTGAGGTTAGCTTTGCCTTTCTTCCTTACAGGGGTCGATAAAATAGAGTACCAGTAATGCACTGGGGTCAATTTAATTGACTTTCTCCGTCCCCCCAAATTGTTGGCCTTGTGCCTAAATCAGAAATCATCATCATTATTATTACTACTATTATTACAGCCATCAACCACCCATATCTATTATGTTATGCTGAAAACTCAATATTTGTATACGATGTGAGAAACACTGCTTGGATTCAAACAATTTGTCTGAGAAAAGTAAGTAACCCTTAACTTTTTTGTCAGTTCTCAGTTTTTCACTACTTCATTAACTGGTCAACTCACTCTTTTTGTTTATTACAATAGATACAAACCCCATAGGATTCTATTGCAGCTTTAGTTTTGGTTGTTTTTTTTAAACTCTTTTTACTGTATTTGAATTTAGCATTTAAACCAGCCGTAACTGGCCAGAATTCTCTCACCTCTTTCTGTTCAAACTAGCCCTAACTGGCCACTCACACCAATGTTAAGGTATTGTTCTCAAAATAAATAACATCAAAATCTCAGATTCGATATTATGTGAGACAATTATATAAGATAAAGCCTTTACCACAAAAATACAATAATATATATAGAATAATGTAAAAGCTAAAGGGTTAATGAGGAATTTGGAGGGATTTACAAAAATTAATTCAGTTACTAAGATGGTATTTGTAACAAAACATTTTAAAAATAAAATTGTTGGAAGACTTTAATTTGAATAAGAAACTTTAAAGGCAATTTTGGGTAGGTTGGTATCAAAAGGCTTAACTTTTTTCTTTTTCATGTAATACATTAATAGCAGCAGTTATATCTTCTGTCTAATTCCTGTTATCACTGCAGTTTACAGAGCAGTAGAATGGCAGAATCAGTAGAACGTCTGACAAAAGGCTTTGCAATATTTATTACTTCCTACGGTCTGAGTTCAAATTCTGCTACGGTCAACATTGTCTTTCATCTTTCAGGTGTCAATAAAATAAAGTACCAGTTAAATACTGGGGTAAATATCAACTTCCCCTTTCTCCCAGATTGCTGGCCTTGTGCCAGTGTTAGAACAAATTATTACTGAGGTTTGCACCTGTAGTCACATTCAGCTTTACCAGAAGCTCTTAAGCACTACATCTTGAAATCTATCTTGTGCCTTCAACAATACATACACCAAATCTACTTATTCTCCATCTCTCTCTCTCTCTCTCTTTCTCTCTCTCTCTCTCTCTCTCTCTCTCTCTCTCTCTCTCTCTCTCTCCATCTCTCTCTCTCTCCCTCTCCATCTCTCTCTCTCTCTCCATCTCTCTCTCTCTCCCTCTACTCTTTTTTTGAAAATTCTAACATTCCAGAATGAAACCTATAAAATAATTTAATATACATATTTCAGACCAAACCAATTTGCAAAGATGGCTCCTTGAATTTGTTCAGTAATCTAGATTCACAACACATTGTCTATCTGAAGAACACAGAGATTAGTAAGTTTTTATTTTCTTATTCTAAGAGATTTATACAAGTAATTAACAAAATATAAAATAACAAATTAAAGATAAATTACATTTTGGGTGAATGTATGTGTAAAAAATAAAAAATTGTATTTCCCACTGTAAATGTGGTTGGCGTTAGGAAGGGCATCCAGCTGTAGAAATCTGGCCAGAAACAGTTTGTGTGAGCAGGACATTGTCACCTGGCCCAACTTTCCTCTAATGGGACAACCTGTCTAACCATGATAGTGGGGAAAGTGGACGTTAAACGATGATGATGATGATACATTTACACATTTTTTTTTCCCCCTGAACTGTCAAGTTATTAAAGTTTGTTCTGGAAAAATATAATCCTCTTTAGTAACTACTCAGTAGTATAGATAGAATATTGTACTTCTCTATTTTAATATCAACAATTGTGAGTTCATTTCATATAATGGTTATTTTAACTCATAACATCCTTTAATAATTTAGCTGAATATATCGAAAAATGGGTTTGTTACTTCAAATATTTATAATTGTTTCTACTTTTGGCACAAGGCCAAAAATTACCCAGTACATTATTGGTACTTTATTTTATCGACCCCGTAAGGATGAAAGGCAAAGTTAACCTCGGCGGGATTTGAACTCAGAATGGCAAGGGCCGTAACTCTATGCGTCAAAGCATGGCGTCTGACCCTCTACCGACACTGCCAATCCACCGCCCTTATTTATAATATATTATAATGGTGGTGAGATTGGCAATCTTTAGAATGTCAGAGAAATGTTTAACAGTATTTCTTTTGGCTCTTTATATTCTGAATTCAAATCCAGCTGAGGTCAGTTTTGCCTTTCATCCATAAAATGTTAGGGGGAAAGGGGTTAACCAAAAGCAACAAAAATGTTGTTTAACCTTTAGCATTTAAACTGGCTGTATCTGTCCAGAATTCTCTCACCTTTTTCTGTTTAAACTAGCTATAACCGGCTACACACACTGATGTTAAGGTATTGCTCTCAAAATAATATCAAAATCTCATAGATTCAGTGATTATGTGAGAAAGCCTTAACAACAAAAATACAATAGTATATATAGAGTAATAAAAATGATAAAGGGTTAATCTAAGAATATTTTTGTGTTCTGTTTTAGGTGAAGAGCAAGCTGTTCTTCCAGATCTGACAACGTTCCGGCAAGCCAGCCGTACAAAGCGACGTTATTCTTTCAAAACCAGGGATGATGACAGAGGATCTAAAGGGTGAGATTTTATTGCTGCGTGTCTATATAGTTTTCTTATGGACACATGTTTATGCTGTTGTTTAGACACCTAGTTAGTTACATGATTGATTAGACTTATAATCAAATTTGTCCTCCCTGTAACAATTTTATTTTTCAGTCAATGCAACTAGGACTACTTCTTCCTTCTATATTTAAAACATTTGGGTGTAATTTGGAAAGATTTTTGCTGCTATTTCTAACAGTTTGAAGGAAGATGTTTAATAGCAAGGTTGGATGATGTGGACATGAGTTAGTTTGAAAAACCTTTACTGTGTCAGTACAAAAATATTTCAAAGGCTCAGTATGGTTTTAGATAGTATTTACTGATCAAGGTAGACACAGCCTGATTCTCCGAAAATGTATTAGCAATAGTAGGAATGGGCTGGAAGAAATTTGGGGTGTTAGTACTCCTTCTGGCAACAAAGTAGATAGTGAAGGATTTACTGGATGATACCTGCATACAAACTGCAATGCAACATGGCACTGAGACATAGTCCTTGACTGCATAAATATTGTGAAGGCTAGAAAGAAATGAAGTATGCATGCTCCAATTGGAGTGTTCATTAATAAAGTAGCATATTGAACTGGCCATAAAACTCTGAGGAATCCAATGCAGACTGTATTGGTATGGACATGTGATGCATATGGAAGATGACAGAAATCTCGATGGGTGAGACTCATGGAAGAGGTAAACCGAAGGAAGACCTGGGATGAAGTAATGAAGCCCAACCTCAGAAAGGTGAATCTCATGACAGAGATGACTTAGGACTGCAAGAATTGGCAACATATGGTACTGGAGAACACTCACCTACTGGTATAAAATCACTCCTTAGTAACTAGTCTCATCATCACAGTACCCTTCTCCCACTCTATGCACCTAGTACACCCTGTAAGGTGATAAAAAAGGCATTCAGCTGTTGAAACTATGTCCAAAAAGAGTTGAGAGGTCTCTTCTGTTGAGTCAAAGATATGACAACCTCTTTAGTGCTGGTGCCTTGATAAAATGCATCCAGTACCATCTACAGTGTGAGATGTGTCCCCTGGCATGTCTGAGAGGTCAGTAGCTTTGTGACAATTCATCCAACCTTTGCTAGCAGGGAAAACAGGTGTTTAATGAGACAATAGTCATGGGGCCAGAAGTTCAGTGAAATGCAGATTATATGGTGCTTGTGTGTTGTGATGTTGCATGCTGGTGAAGAGTTGGTCTCAAATGCAGAGAATTTACAAAAACGAAGGAATGAATCAAACACGCTCTGGTAGATGTATAATGTTCATGTACATAAAGAATGGAGTACAAATGAGCTGAGAGAAAAGCTGGAAATGGTATAGGCATGTGGTATGTATGGAAGGTGACAGCTGTATAGAGAAGTGCAAAGTACTCAAAACATTTGGAACCTGTAAAGATGATCACGGAAGGCTGAACCTGACAAAGGTAACAAAGAATCATAATAACTGGCTTATAGTGGTGCTGCCAACCTGTGCAAGTATGATGAAATATTAACATGTTGGGTAGTGATAGTGGCTAGGAGGTATATATCTACAGTTAAGTCTCTTGCCTATGACCCTATTCAGTTTCTCAATCACTGTCCTCCACCCCTATGATACCCTCTTAGCAGTCACCCTCCTTTTCACTGTACAGTACTCAAGATGGCATTGGATCTTTCACACACACACATTTACTGTACAATGCCAGTCATGCAGCAAGGGTTGCATTGAACCTGTCTGTATTCGAACCACATCTACCTTATCATTCTACTTCTTTCCCACCATCACAACAGCTATGTATGAGGGATTGCATCAGATCTTGTATTTGATACACCCTACCCTCACATTTTCTGTGCTCTCAGCTGAAACACCCTGTACTCCAGGTCATTAGTTACTCTATTTTACCATCATTCATCTCTATTACTATTCATCATCTGCTTTCTTATTAGCAAACTTGTTATCATTACTGTCTCTCTTCCATTCCTCCCTACAACCATCACTGTCTCTCTTCCATTCCTCCCTACAACCACCACTGTCTCTCTTCCATTCCTCCCTACAACCACCACCTCTCTTCCATTCCTCCCTACAACCATCACTGTCTCTCTTCCATTCCTCCCTACAACCACCACCTCTCTTCCATTCCTCCCTACAACCATCACTGTCTCTCTTCCATTCCTCCCTACAACCACCACCTCTCTTCCATTCCTCCCTACAACCACCACCTCTCTTCCATTCCTCCCTACAACCACCTTCTCTCTTCCATTCCTCCCTACAACCACCTTCTCTCTTCCATTCCTCCCTACAACCACCACCTCTCTTCCATTCCTCCCTACAACCACCACCTCTCTTCCATTCCTCCCTACAACCACCTTCTCTCTTCCATTCCTCCCTACAACCACCACCTCTCTTCCATTCCTCCCTACAACCACCACCTCTCTTCCATTCCTCCCTACAACCACCTTCTCTCTTCCATTCCTCCCTACAACCACCACCTCTCTTCCATTCCTCCCTACAACCACCACCTCTCTTCCATTCCTCCCTACAACCACCACTGTCTCTCTTCCATTCCTCCCTACAACCATCACTGTCTCTCTTCCATTCCTCCCTAAAACCACCACTGTCTCTCTTCCATTCCTCCCTACAACCATCACTGTCTCTCTTCCATTCCTCCCTACAACCACCTTCTCTCTTCCATTCCTCCCTACAACCACCTTCTCTCTTCCATTCCTCCCTACAACCACCACCTCTCTTCCATTCCTCCCTACAACCACCACCTCTCTTCCATTCCTCCCTACCACCACCACCTCTCTTCCATTCCTCCCTACAACCACCTTCTCTCTTCCATTCCTCCCTACAACCACCACCTCTCTTCCATTCCTCCCTACAACCACCACCTCTGTTCCATTCCTCCCTACAACCACCTTCTCTCTTCCATTCCTCCCTACCACCACCACCTCTCTTCCATTCCTCCCTACCACCACCACCTCTCTTCCATTCCTCCCTACAACCACCTTCTCTCTTCCATTCCTCCCTACAACCACCACCTCTCTTCCATTCCTCCCTACAACCATCACTGTCTCTCTTCCATTCCTCCCTACAACCATCACTGTCTCTCTTCCATTCCTCCCTACAACCACCTTCTCTCTTCCATTCCTCCCTACAACCACCTTCTCTCTTCCATTCCTCCCTACCACCACCACCTCTCTTCCATTCCTCCCTACAACCACCACCTCTCTTCCATTCCTCCCTACCACCACCACCTCTCTTCCATTCCTCCCTACAACCACCACCTCTCTTCCATTCCTCCCTACCACCACCACCTCTCTTCCATTCCTCCCTACAACCACCACCTCTCTTCCATTCCTCCCTACAACCACCACCTCTCTTCCATTCCTCCCTACAACCACCTTCTCTCTTCCATTCCTCCCTACAACCACCACCTCTCTTCCATTCCTCCCTACAACCACCACCTCTCTTCCATTCCTCCTTACCACCACCTCTCTTCCATTCCTCCCTACAACCACCTTCTCTCTTCCATTCCTCCCTACAACCACCTTCTCTCTTCCATTCCTCCCTACCACCACCACCTCTCTTCCATTCCTCCCTACCACCACCACCTCTCTTCCATTCCTCCCTACAACCACCACCTCTCTTCCATTCCTCCCTACCACCACCACCTCTCTTCCATTCCTCCCTACAACCACCACCTCTCTTCCATTCCTCCCTACAACCACCACCTCTCTTCCATTCCTCCCTACCACCACCTTCTCTCTTCCATTCCTCCCTACAACCACCTTCTCTCTTCCATTCCTCCCTACCACCACCACCTCTCTTCCATTCCTCCCTACAACCACCACCTCTCTTCCATTCCTCCCTACAACCACCACCTCTCTTCCATTCCTCCCTACAACCACCTTCTCTCTTCCATTCCTCCCTACAACCACCTTCTCTCTTCCATTCCTCCCTACCACCACCACCTCTCTTCCATTCCTCCCTACAACCACCTTCTCTCTTCCATTCCTCCCTACAACCACCACCTCTCTTCCATTCCTCCCTACCACCACCACCTCTCTTCCATTCCTCCCTACAACCACCACCTCTCTTCCATTCCTCCCTACCACCACCACCTCTCTTCCATTCCTCCCTACAACCACCACCTCTCTTCCATTCCTCCCTACAACCACCACCTCTCTTCCATTCCTCCCTACCACCACCTTCTCTCTTCCATTCCTCCCTACAACCACCTTCTCTCTTCCATTCCTCCCTACCACCACCACCTCTCTTCCATTCCTCCCTACAACCACCACCTCTCTTCCATTCCTCCCTACAACCACCACCTCTCTTCCATTCCTCCCTACAACCACCTTCTCTCTTCCATTCCTCCCTACAACCACCTTCTCTCTTCCATTCCTCCCTACCACCACCACCTCTCTTCCATTCCTCCCTACAACCACCTTCTCTCTTCCATTCCTCCCTACAACCACCACCTCTCTTCCATTCCTCCCTACCACCACCACCTCTCTTCCATTCCTCCCTACAACCACCACCTCTCTTCCATTCCTCCCTACCACCACCACCTCTCTTCCATTCCTCCCTACAACCACCACCTCTCTTCCATTCCTCCCTACAACCACCTTCTCTCTTCCATTCCTCCCTACAACCACCTTCTCTCTTCCATTCCTCCCTACAACCACCTTCTCTCTTCCATTCCTCCCTACAACCACCACCTCTCTTCCATTCCTCCCTACAACCACCACCTCTCTTCCATTCCTCCCTACAACCACCTTCTCTCTTCCATTCCTCCCTACAACCACCACCTCTCTTCCATTCCTCCCTACCACCACCACCTCTCTTCCATTCCTCCCTACAACCACCACCTCTCTTCCATTCCTCCCTACCACCACCACCTCTCTTCCATTCCTCCCTACCACCACCACCTCTCTTCCATTCCTCCCTACCACCACCTTCTCTCTTCCATTCCTCCCTACAACCACCTTCTCTCTTCCATTCCTCCTTACAACCACCTTCTCTCTTCCATTCCTCCTTACCACCACCTCTCTTCCATTCCTCCCTACAACCACCACCTCTCTTCCATTCCTCCCTACAACCACCTTCTCTCTTCCATTCCTCCCTACAACCACCACCTCTCTTCCATTCCTCCCTACAACCACCACCTCTCTTCCATTCCTCCCTACAACCACCTTCTCTCTTCCATTCCTCCCTACAACCACCACCTCTCTTCCATTCCTCCCTACCACCACCACCTCTCTTCCATTCCTCCCTACAACCACCACCTCTCTTCCATTCCTCCCTACCACCACCACCTCTCTTCCATTCCTCCCTACAACCACCACCTCTCTTCCATTCCTCCCTACAACCACCTTCTCTCTTCCATTCCTCCCTACAACCACCTTCTCTCTTCCATTCCTCCCTACAACCACCTTCTCTCTTCCATTCCTCCCTACAACCACCACCTCTCTTCCATTCCTCCCTACAACCACCTTCTCTCTTCCATTCCTCCCTACAACCACCACCTCTCTTCCATTCCTCCCTACCACCACCACCTCTCTTCCATTCCTCCCTACAACCACCTTCTCTCTTCCATTCCTCCCTACAACCACCACCTCTCTTCCATTCCTCCCTACAACCACCTTCTCTCTTCCATTCCTCCCTACAACCACCTTCTCTCTTCCATTCCTCCCTACAACCACCTTCTCTCTTCCATTCCTCCCTACAACCACCACCTCTCTTCCATTCCTCCCTACAACCACCTTCTCTCTTCCATTCCTCCCTACAACCACCACCTCTCTTCCATTCCTCCCTACAACCACCACCTCTCTTCCATTCCTCCCTACAACCACCACCTCTCTTCCATTCCTCCCTACCACCACCACCTCTCTTCCATTCCTCCCTACAACCACCTTCTCTCTTCCATTCCTCCCTACAATCACCACCTCTCTTCCATTCCTCCCTACAACCACCACCTCTCTTCCATTCCTCCCTACAACCACCTTCTCTCTTCCATTCCTCCCTACAACCACCACCTCTCTTCCATTCCTCCCTACCACCACCACCTCTCTTCCATTCCTCCCTACAACCACCTTCTCTCTTCCATTCCTCCTTACCACCACCTCTCTTCCATTCCTCCCTACAACCACCACCTCTCTTCCATTCCTCCCTACAACCACCTTCTCTCTTCCATTCCTCCCTACAATCACCACCTCTCTTCCATTCCTCCCTACAACCACCACCTCTCTTCCATTCCTCCCTACAACCACCTTCTCTCTTCCATTCCTCCCTACAACCACCACCTCTCTTCCATTCCTCCCTACCACCACCACCTCTCTTCCATTCCTCCCTACAACCACCTTCTCTCTTCCATTCCTCCCTACAACCACCACCTCTCTTCCATTCCTCCCTACAACCACCTTCTCTCTTCCATTCCTCCCTACAACCACCTTCTCTCTTCCATTCCTCCCTACAACCACCTTCTCTCTTCCATTCCTCCCTACAATCACCACCTCTCTTCCATTCCTCCCTACAACCACCTTCTCTCTTCCATTCCTCCCTACAACCACCACCTCTCTTCCATTCCTCCCTACAACCACCTTCTCTCTTCCATTCCTCCTTACCACCACCTCTCTTCCATTCCTCCCTACAATCACCACCTCTCTTCCATTCCTCCTTACCACCACCTTCTCTCTTCCATTCCTCCCTACCACCACCACCTCTCTTCCATTCCTCCCTACCACCACCTTCTCTCTTCCATTCCTCCCTACAATCACCACCTCTCTTTCATTCCTCCTTACCACCACCTTCTCTCTTCCATTCCTCCCTACAACCACCTTCTCCCTTCCATTCCTCCTTACCACCACCTTCTCTCTTCCATTCCTCCCTACAACCACCTTCTCTCTTCCATTCCTCCTTACCACCACCTCTCTTCCATTCCTCCCTACAATCACCACCTCTCTTCCATTCCTCCTTACCACCACCACCTCTCTTCCATTCCTCCCTACAACCACCTTCTCTCTTCCATTCCTCCCTACAACCACCACCTCTCTTCCATTCCTCCCTACAACCACCTTCTCTCTTCCATTCCTCCCTACCACCACCTTCTCTCTTCCATTCCTCCCTACCACCACCTTCTCTCTTCCATTCCTCCCTACCACCACCTTCTCTCTTCCATTCCTCCCTACAACCACCTTCTCTCTTCCATTCCTCCCTACAACCACCTTCTCTCTTCCATTCCTCCCTACAACCACCTTCTCTCTTCCATTCCTCCCTACCACCACCACCTCTCTTCCATTCCTCCCTACAACCACCTCTCTTCCATTCCTCCCTACAACCACCTTCTCTCTTCCATTCCTCCCTACAACCACCTTCTCTCTTCCATTCCTCCTTACAACCACCTTCTCTCTTCCATTCCTCCTTACCACCACCTCTCTTCCATTCCTCCCTACAACCACCACCTCTCTTCCATTCCTCCCTACAACCACCACCTCTCTTCCATTCCTCCCTACAACCACCTTCTCTCTTCCATTCCTCCCTACCACCACCACCTCTCTTCCATTCCTCCCTACCACCACCACCTCTCTTCCATTCCTCCCTACCACCACCACCTCTCTTCCATTCCTCCCTACCACCACCACCTCTCTTCCATTCCTCCCTACAACCACCTTCTCTCTTCCATTCCTCCCTACAACCACCTTCTCTCTTCCATTCCTCCCTACAACCACCTTCTCTCTTCCATTCCTCCCTACAACCACCTTCTCTCTTCCATTCCTCCTTACAACCACCACCTCTCTTCCATTCCTCCCTACCACCACCACCTCTCTTCCATTCCTCCCTACCACCACCACCTCTCTTCCATTCCTCCCTACAACCACCTTCTCTCTTCCATTCCTCCCTACAACCACCTTCTCTCTTCCATTCCTCCCTACAACCACCTTCTCTCTTCCATTCCTCCCTACAACCACCACCTCTCTTCCATTCCTCCCTACAACCACCTTCTCTCTTCCATTCCTCCCTACAACCACCTTCTCTCTTCCCATTCGTCCCCATTCCTCCCTACCTTGCCGGTCTATCTTCCCATTACACCCTACCATCATCAGCTATCTTCCATTCCTTCCTCTCTAGTCTCACTCCATCTGCTCCCTCTGTCTGGTTCTTCTGACATTGCTTTCCCTTCTATTCACTCTTCTGGTTATATTACCTTCAATGGACAGAGACAACATAGATTAGTACCTGCTAGTGTTATGATAAAATATTCTTTATACAGTCTGTAAAGTGGTTGGTGTAAGAAAGGGAATCCAGTCATAGGAACCATATCCCAAATAGAATGTATGAGTGAAATGTGGTTGCCATCCTTTCTAGAACAATAACTCTGAATAAAAACTAACTTGGACCTTGATGAGCTGTCCAGTCCATGCCAGCATCAAAAATGGATGTAAAATAATTATATAAATATATATATATAGTTAGATATATGTGCATGTTTGTATCTGTGTTTATGTAAAACCAATGTTGTAAAAAAAAAAAAAAAATGCAATTGAATGATTTGGCAGATATCAGTAAAATAAACATCACGCAAATGAGTGCTCTAGTCAATGTGATCCACTAAAACATTATGGTGATCACCTAATTGGCTGCATGCTTTTCATATGCAAGCCGATACAGCTTGCTTTGAGCACTCTGTTTTCATAGTGAATGTACTTACTGCCTTAGAAACTTTGGCAAAGAGCACTCTCGGAGAAACTGGAGATCGGCAGAATATAACGAACCACTAAAACATTATGGTGGTCACTTAGCTGGCTGCATGCTTTTCACATGTGAGCTGGCACAGCGTGCTTTGAGCACTCTAATTTTTTCACAGTGAATGTACTGGCTGCCTTAGACACTTGGTAAAGAGCACCCTTTGAGAAACTGTGGAGATCGGCAGAATATAACTGCAAGATGGATGCATGACCGTGTCCATTGGCTGCAAAAACCGATGAGTTGAGCAGTCTTGTTGTAGTTAGATAAAACCTAGTTTGTCTTTGTCACTGTTGTTTGGTCAGATAGATTTTATTTAATTTTTTTTTTTTATTCTTGAATATTGTTTTGTCTTAAGAATTATAATAATGTTTGTTGTTAATAATTGTCATGTTTGTCCTTATTGTATCATACACTGTGTTCATTTTCATCTTGTTTCATCATCACCATCTTTGTCTGTTTTCATCATTTTTAGTGTGAGATGTTCAGTCTGCGCTGTAATAAAATGCATGTTACTGTGCAACTTGCTCATTCTGTTTTATTATTTGTGTATGTTGCATGTTTTGTTTGCATTAGTCAACACTGTTTTGTGAACCAGTTGTGTGGTCTATAGTTAGATCCTGTCTACATTAGCATATTTAGATGATATGGTTCCTCATTCCTTTCATCATTTAAGTATCATTTATGATTAAAACAATAGCAATTGCCAACAATATGCTTTTTTTATACTACACTAAGAACAGTGGCATATATATATATATATATATATATAAAATACTTAGGTTTTTCAGAGGGTATTTTCCTAAAAGTTCTGTGATTAGTAGTTCTTGGAGTAGTAATAACAGGTAAAGAGCTAAGGTAACCCTGAATGATATCTTGTTCACTTTGATATATATATATATAATGTATCGCCTCTACTAAAGAGAAGAGAACTGACAAAAATTCAACCTCGTATCTGTCACTTGCTGGCTGATCTCATTACCATTAGCAATGATTATACTATAACAGCTATTTCTAACCCCTCTCAAAAAAGTATTAAAATTTTTTAAAACTAGTGTGGCATGCATTGCACTTTGCTACAAAAGAATACACAATCATTAAAGCACTCAATTTTTCTAAATATCTTGAAGAGATGCTATGCTAAAAGGGACCTGTCCAGCCTATGTAAATGTGGAAAAACAGACATAAAAACGATGATAGTGATGACGATGATGATCTGGCACTTTTCTGACTTGCTGCAAAAACTCATAACAGGCAAATATGTGGATGATTCAGAGTACATGTGCCATGGTGTCATATTGGTTGAAAACATCTCTATAGAGAGAGCCTGCCATTCCATCTGCACAATATAGGTATCCATTCGTTTCTGCTATTTTAACAGAATCTCGTATTTGTCTGTGTCGGGCTTTAGCTCTTCTTCAGGAGTACAAAAATAGAGGCAGGATCACAGATGATAGATACAGAAAATGGAAGAGAAAGAGAAAGGCAAGAGCTTTAGGGTCACAGAAGAATAGGGAAGGGGGAGAGGGATGGGCTTGAGGCGTAGAGCACTGCAGTATTGGAGCTGCACACCATGGTCAAGACCACAGATATTGAGATATTTGTGCTAAACTAGAAGTAAATCATATTCACTAGTTTGTGGAAATGGAATGACAAATCGTCTTTAGTAGCATCAGTAAACAAACGTATTGGATTGAATCTCATTATGTTTAGTGCCTCAAGTTGGTGTTTATATTGTGAAGCCTTTTATCTGTGATGCAAAGGATGGCACTTAAATATATTGTTTTCACACACAGTACATAATTCTTCTTCTTCACCCACTTAATCCTGAGAGGGTCCTGGGGGCAGTCTTCAAACACTGCTTCCCGTGTGTCCTGTCAGCAGCAATGGTATCAATTAATCTGGCTGGATCCCCAAGCAAGACCAACCAAGCTTGTGGATGTTATCCAACCATCTTGCTCAGGGTCTACCTCTGGGTCATCTGCTGGTTGGTTTTGCCCAGGTGACTATTATCATTGGCTACTGTGCTGCATGCACTTAGACAAATAAGTAGAATTCTGCACATACACCTAAATTTTCACATTAGGTTTTTATTTTTATATTTTAAATCTTGTACTTGGAGGATTTTTTTCTTTTTTTTCGTTATTCTTTAGGGTTATATATTAAGACATTCTATGTTATTTAAACATTTTTTTTTTTTACAGAAGTAAAATATTAAAAGCACTAAATTTAAATAATCCATGTTTGTGCATCAAGTGTTGTCATTGTAGTCTTTCTTTGTTTTTTCTCTCTTTAAAGGCTTACTAAAGTTGTCTTAAAAATGCAGTCTGCTTTGGCATGAAAAATCTTTTTTGTTTTTACATTTTTAACTGTTATCTTAATATTCTTTAAACTTGTTACAATATTTTAAAAAAAATCGTAATCCATTAAAGGTATACTAAATGAATAAATGTGATAGTTTCTTTTTTTTTTGCTCATTGAGCTAAACTATTTGGCCTTCTATTGAATATTTTAAAGAGCAGGTTTGGTGTTGGAAGCGGGGTATTCGTTAACTCTTTAGCATTCAAACTAGCCATATCTGGCTAGAATTATCTCGCTTTTCTCTGTTCAAACCAGCTATAATCGGCTGCTCATACTGATGCTAAGATATTGTTCTTAAAATAAATAATATCAAAATCTTGTAGATTGGATATTATGTGAGATAGTGTTTACTGTAAAAATACAGAGTAATGTAAATGCTAAAGGGTTAAAATGATATCATTTAGTATAAAACAAAATGAAATATTTCACTGATGTTTACATTAAATGTTTTTTCTTTTTTTTTTTGTACATTTGAAACTTTTCCACTAGTTGATCTGTTAAGTTTCCACTATATTTTAAAAAATATTATCATTGAGATAACTGAAACCTAAAGTGCCACTTTGTTTAACTATGGCTGTTTTGTAACTAATTCCACCTTCAAGATATTATTACATCTGAGTTTAATGAAAATGCCCAACAGAATTGACACTATAAAGACATTTGTTTAACATGCATCTTTCTAAATAATACTTTTGTTTATTTTTTCTCCCCCTCTCTTTCTCTCTCTTTCTCTCTCTCTCTCTCTCTCTTTCTCTCTCTCCTATCCCTCTCTCTCTATCAATAACTTTAATTCAACCAGGAGCGAACGACGTTCACGTGACATTTCAGCACCCTTTTCATTCAGCCATGTTGCTCATATGCGTCCCGACCAGGTAGCCAATCCTGCAGTAGCCAATCTGTAAGCATAGTTACTCTCAGCTGCAAGTAAATCTTAAAAGCAAAATTTGTTTTTATAATTTATTATACTTTATTATTACTATTATATTGGTGGGCTCTGCTGCTATTCAGTCAAGCTTTAGTTTTATTTCGTCTATTATAAGTTTTCTTTTGCACCTCTCTTTTTCTCATTTCTAGACAGCATGCTCCTTTTTATTAATTTTATTTTATTTTATTTTATTTTATTTTTTATGTAAATTCCAGCCTTTTTTCTCTCTCCTCTAGCTTCCTCATGCTTCCACTTTATTATTTCGCACAACAAATTATCTTTAACATCTTTTTTGTTTTACATTCATTTTCATAATTTAATAACCATTTGCATGTTTTGGTATTTTTTTCTAATCCCCCTTTTTTTTTTTTTATTCTAAATTCTAAATTGTAAAGATTTATAATTAAATATCTTTCTTTTTATACATATAAAGATTTTATTTACAATTTGGCAGTTAATGATGGCCTTAATTAGAAAATATATCAATAAAATTTCAAATCAGCAAAACTTTAATTTTACTGAATGATATTTAGCGCTGATATTAAACTGATCTTGTGCTAAGAACAAGAAAGATAATTATTTCTTAAACCTTTTTATACCAACCTGTTTGAAACCACCCATAATTCATGATATAAAACAGTTTATTTTAAACTGTTTATATCAATCTAAAAATTTACCACTATAATCTTATGTAAGAACCTTATATTCTATACCAAACACCTGCTTTATAATAAGTTTCTTATTTTACTAAATCCTTCCAAATTGTTTATTAAAAAAATTATTTGAAAATTATATGCAGTGTCTTTCATTAGAAATATAACAAGCCGGTTAGATGGGTTTACATAGACCAAGCCAGTATTGAAGCAGGGCCACTGACCTCCCAGACAGGCCAAGGGGCCTGTATCCCACTTACATATGGTCATATCGTGTGCAGGGGTGAAGTTGTCTTTTGACACAAACGAAAGGGTCCTTTCAACTCTGTTTGACAAGCTTTCTACAGCTGGATGTTCTTCCTAACACCAACCACTTTACAGCGTGTACTGGGTGCTTTAGTGTAGATCACCAGCACTAGGGATATTATCAATAAGACAATATAGAGAGGTTGTGTTTCTGACACAACTAAAGGGTTCTTTCAACTCTTTTAGGCATGGTCTCTACAGCAGGGCATCCTCCTGTTACCAACCTCCCTTATGGAGTGTAACAGGTGCATTTTCATGGTATCATCACTAGAGAGGCTGTTGGTCTTAAACCCAACAATAGAGCCCTCTTAGCTCTGGAGAGGGAGATAGGTATGAAGTTATTAATGTCTGGTGATTTGGCAGGGCAATGAGTAAAGGGTAGGGGTGGTAGATTAATGTATGGAGATGTAGTGGTGTGAGGGATCTGGTCAATATAGTAGAGGTGGGGGCATGATGGAGAGATAGGTGGTAAGGGATAGGGGTAACTGATTAGTGTGTGAGGTGAGGGTATTTAGTGGCATAGGGGATGTGCTTTATATAGATAGGTATGGGGATAGTGAGGGGGTAATGGGTGGTAGTGGCATGTGAAGGAGTAGAGTAGCTGTGACAATGGTGGGGATATGTAAGTCTTTAGAGGGGGTTAGTTATGGGCTGGTTCTGGAAGGGACATGGGTGCCAGGTGTAGTGGGGAGGATAGATGGTGGTGGGTGTTAGTGGGAGGAAGGGGAGGGGTTCATGGATGGGTCAGGTTATATTATATGCTTCTGGCTAGGTCTTCATCATCACAGCATAGCGCCAGCTTTCTTGAACCTTTGTCATCTCAGTTGTAAGGCTTAGTTTCTACTTCATCCCATGTCTTTCTGGGTCTACCTTTTTCTAGGGTCCCAGCCATTAGGATTGCTCTGCATTTTTTTATGCAGTTGCTATCCTCCATATGCATCACATGTCCATACCAGTGCAGTCTTCCCCTTTGCACTTTACATCCAATTCCGCTTACGCTAAGTTTTCCTCTCAGTTCACTAATGCTATGTCATTAACACACAATAACATTACACACCATTTGGAGCACACTCACTTCATTTCTCTCTAGTCTCTGCAGATCTTCTGTGGTTAAGGCCCATGTTCCACTGCCATTGCAATTCACATACAGGCATCATATAGTCTACCCTTGGCTCTGAGAGAGAAGCCTTTTGTTGTCAGCTGAGGCATCAAGTCTCTAAACTTCTTCCAGCCTATTCTGATTCTGGGTAACACACTCTCAGTGCATTCTCCTCCACTGCCAAGTTAATCGCCTAAGTAACTTATTGTGGTTAGACATAAAATATATTTAAACTCTATTCTGGTATTAAGTATTCATTGTTACGGCTGTCAATTTCATATATATAAAAACTGATTTACGAAGTGCTAGGAGAGTTTGAAATTTAAAAATATGAGCGTCCCAAACACATAGAAAATGTAAGTAATAACAGTCAATTATTAAGTAGTAGTTTATAAAATTGAGCAATACACTCTTAGACTCTTAAAGATAGAAGTGGCCAGAAATACCTGCAGAAAATTGGACCTCACAACTCTTGAATAATGTGTGTATGTGTGTGTATGAATATATATATATATAATCATCATCATTTTACATTTTTTCCATGCTAACATGTGTCAGACAAGTTGTCCTGTTGTCTTGCTCATACAGAACTAATATATATATATATATATGACAAGTGGAGAGATGCTGTGCTGAATAAGACCCATCCCACCTTTGCAAGCAGGGAAAAGCAGATGTAAAATGATGATGATATATAACCCATGGTAGCGTGGAAAATAGACGCTAAATGATGATTATATATATATATATAGTAGTTCCTCAACAGTTAGTTCAGCATACCGAGAACAATTGTTTCACCTTATGCGGATCTTCAAAGGTTTATTCTCGGTATGGTGAACTAACTGTTGTGGAACTACTGCTACCAAACTCGTTCATGGACTGAGTGCTCTACTACTACGGATATACCCTCCAGTGTTATACTATTATATATATATATATATATATATATATGTGTATGTGTACAGAGGAAGAAAATAAATTCATCCATGCATAGCATTCTCACTAAAAGTTGTCTCTATTTAGTAGTATAAAAAAATGTTTCCTGTCATAACAAAGACATTGCTTCACATTTACAAATTCTAACAGAACATCTAATATTAACCACCTAATGCCATCTAATAGTGTAACATTAATTAATAGTAACTGAGGTAAATTAGCTTGTGTTTGTGTGTGTAAGAAAGAGAATCAGAATCTCATATCCAGTTCTTCTTTCCAGGATGGAGAGAAGATCCCGTATTATTTCATTACCAATCAACTTCAGTCACATTGCACATCTGGGCCCAGATCAAGGCATGCAAGCATTGATAGGTCTGCCTACTGGAGCAAGACAAGTAATTCAATTTTATCTTTATTTCTTACATATGTTATTTTTGTTGTTGTTGTTGTTTTAATTCTATCATACCTATGCATTTTATTTATATCAAGGTGTGGGCATGAGTTTTGTAGATGAAGTTGTTTTTATTGTAAGGAATGGCTATTTCTCTTACTCTCAACTTTGTGTGTGTGCAGTGGGGTGTGTATCTCACAGCTATTGTGCCTCATGTTGATAATTGTTTCTACTTTAGGCACAAGGCCAGCAATTTGAAGGGGAGAGGAAAGCCCATTAAATAGACCCTGTACTGGGTTGATAAAATAAAGCACAAGGCCAGCAATTGCTTCAGTGCATTACTGGTGCTTTATTTTATCGATCCCAGAAGGATGTAAGGCAAAGTTAACCTCAGTGGAATTTGAACTGAGAATGACAAGGGCTAATACTCTATGCGCGAAAGCATGGTGTCCGACGCTCCACCAATACTGTCAAATGAAGGACAGGTGGTGTGTGATATTGTGAGTAGGACCATGGTGGACTGAGGTAGAGTGTGACTATGGTGGGCTGAGGTGAAGTGGGACCATGATAAACAGTACCAGTTTATTAATATGTAAATCTATTCACCCCCCCCCCCCCCCCCCCCGTTTTGATAACTAGGATTTTAAAGTGTAAATGTCTACTTTCAGCCTGGTGCCAAGTCTGAAGAACAAATTCAAAAGGTCCGCAATCTAATGCAACCTAATATGAAGCAGTTGCAAGAACAGATGTGTGGTGCCAGTGGAAAGCCAACGGCAAGCACCAGTAGCAGTAGTGCAAGTGGAGATTCTCACTATAATGGTAAATATAAATACACAAATTTTGTCAGTTTTTTTTTGTCAACACCACAAGACTGGTGACACCACAAGACTGGTGACACCACAACACCAATTCAGGAGATGGAGACTTAGTGGAATGCAAAAAGGTGACACAGTAAACAAAAATAAAAGCAATGAGGAAAATAAGCATATCTACAGTGCAAGGAACAGAAAAAAAATGGAGACAAGGAATCAAGAAACTCCCCATCATCAGTCCCCAGTATTGGATGATATCACAGCTTCTATAGGGTTAGGATTAAGTCTGTATAATGACAATGTATGTGTCACGTGATTAAAAATATAAGTTATAAAGAAAAATGAAACCTAAACATACAGATGGAAGTTGATAGAATATTTTATTGATGAGCGCCCGTGTCTCACACGCCCACCAGCATGCTGCAAGGGAAACATCCTATCTAAGAAAAGAGAGAAGTGTCCTCAGATGGGGTGGAGGACGTAGAATGTTCTCAACGGCATAAGAAGAGCACATCTGTAACATATGATAGGTCAGATTCTATAGAAACCATACTTATGTAATCACTGAATAGTTGTACTGCAATAATTGCAACTTAAATTGTGACAAATTTGTGGAATGGACTTGGGCCAAGTTTTGGATTGTCTCGCCCATAAACTCTCTCTCTCTTTCTTCACATTGCACATCAGATGTTGGGTATATCCTATGAATATGTTAAGAATGTTCCAAAATCATT
Organism: Eledone cirrhosa; assembly: GCA_964016885.1. Taxonomy (NCBI): domain Eukaryota; kingdom Metazoa; phylum Mollusca; class Cephalopoda; order Octopoda; family Eledonidae; genus Eledone; species Eledone cirrhosa. The sequence goes on along the minus strand of OZ024744.1, from coordinate 65,389,424 downwards.
ATAAAACCCAATTCCATATTTCTTGAAGTCTTATTTCTGCAAGTCTTTCCTTGTTAATAACAAATTTTTTGCGGAACAGTAATATTGCATGCTATTTCATTCAGTACAAAAGAATCATGCTTTCACAAAGATATTTATTATTTAAATTTGTATTCATTAATGTATGAATGGACCTCCTGATGGAGTTGAAGAGGCACCATATTGACATACAGCATTTCTAGGATATTTTTTTAAAAATCAGGCAGAGCCCATCTCCTCTCCAGGTTAGAATACAGCAGATTCTACCAGAGTAGGATAGAGAGAGTGAGATATAGTAGAAGAATCGACCCCTGTACTTGACTGGTACTCACACCAAAACAAATGCACACACCACATTACATTATCTTATTACAATTCATTTTGGATTGATTGTGTTTATTACATTTTTCTACATGGTAATTTTAAACTAACCTTATGTAGAATAAATTTTTGTACCCAGTTTTCCTTGTTATTTAACATTTTAACCCTTTAGCATTTAAACCGGCCATAACCGGTCAGAATTCTCTCAGCTCTTTGTGTTCAAACTGGCTGTAACTGGCCACTCATACCGATGTTAAGGTATTCACAAAATAAACAATACCAAAATCTCATAGATTTAATATTATGTGAGATAAAACCTTTTGTGTGAAAATACAATAGTAAATATAGAGTAATTTAAATGCTAAAGGGTTAACTGTGTTTTTAAACACCTCTCATATTAGCCTTCTGATTTATTTGACTAGTACTCCTTCTGTTGTCACAAACTCATTGTCATGCATGTGTATTATTATTTTGAACTATTGTAGGAACTGGTGTGAGAAATCGAGGTTGGCAGCAAAGCACATCCAGACCTTTGTCTTCCATTACATCAGTATCACTTGTAGAAAGCAATTCCAATTCTTCCCAAGAGCAGACAAATCCTTCAGATTCTATTAGTGCATATAAATCATTTGAGGTAAGTTGGTTTGTTCCTATGACATATTTCCAGACTGACATTTTGTTAATATTGCTACCTATTTTTTTTATATTATAAATATCATGAGAATATTTTAAAATGCTTTCTTCTTTTTTCTTCATTTAAAACCATTTATGAATGATTTTGTGATATATTCTTCAAAGTAATTAATGGTCTATTGTTTTAAAAGTTAATTCTTAATAGTTTTTAAAAATTTATTTTGTATAGCATTAAAAAAAAGTTATTTCTACATTGCTAATTTTGCAGTTAATACCTGTCTGGACAAAGGAACTTCATGTGGATATATCTCTCAATGACACACATAATTATACTCTTGTCTTAAATGAGTTTCTTGACAAAAATAAATAAATAAATAATAATAATAATTAGATGTTTACATATAGTCAAAGATTAGCTCTAAAAATGTGTGTTTGTCAATTTAAATAGAATTAGCAAGTTAGCTTACCCAATATAAACCAAGAAGCACTTTCTATGTAGTTATGAGCTATTTCACCTCTTGGCATCATGTTTGGTAAATAAATGATCTTTAAAGACTGATATGTCAATATACTTCTGTATGAAATCTCTTAAAAGCTGGTGGTATATCACATTTTTGGTTTAATTTTTTAAAAGTGATTCTTGCTTCTTTTTGTTGTTGATTTAAAAAAAATATATAATACAGGTAAAATTCCATTATAACAAATACCATTATAATGAATTTTTTTTTTTCTATCCTCGAGGTAATAATAAACACTCGATTTGTTTCAGTTGATCTCATTATAAAGAATTTTTCGTTAACAATGAATTTTTTTTTTTAATAGCCCGTGAATTTCGTTATAATGGGATTTCACTATATATAAATATTACTTGTTTTCCTAGTAGACATCTTTGAATGTACAAGGAGTACTTAAAACAAAATGTGAAGGAAAAAATACATGAAACATTGAGTTATATTAATTCTATGTTATCCAAAATGACTTGTTTCTTCTGGATGTTTTCTATGTATTCAATCACTCAGTAGTTTGTTTATATTGGAATTCATCTCATGATATTTTTTATACATCAGACAAATGAGAAAAAAAAATTATACACATTATCTTAAAAAAAAAAAAGATTAAGAGAAGAACAAAGTAAGTGTTCATCACATCTTTTGTGTTCCGCTCGAATGGAAGGACGGAGGCAATGACAGTGGGAGTTTGGTTCTTCTGTGTTCAGACCTGGTGTACATGTGTGTGTAATTTTCAATTTTGTTTTAAGTTTGAAATGTTTTTAATTCCCAATTGGTTTATGTGTATCAGATTAGCTAGTGTTTTAAGTTAGACAATGAAATTGCATTAAAAATTTTTTTTTTTCGTTCTTGTTGGTTCATAATAAACATATCTAGAGCTGTGGTTTTCAAAAATAATAGTAATCTATTTTGGGGGAAAAAAAATCTTTCAAATGGATTTAGTGCTTCAAGTTGTTACATTTTTGGTAATATAATCATTTAGAAATTCGAATTTATAGTGATTTTAGTTTTAAATCAAGTAGAACCACCTGTTTTTTCTTGGTATATAAACTCCTGGAAAATAATTTTTTTTTTTCTTCTACGGAAATGAAAAATTATTTTTGGTTGCTAAAAAGCTGTTTAAAAAAAGCGGTATTAACATTTTTTTTTTTTAAATTTAATAAACTAATGGATAGTTTTATAATATAAAAACAGTTGTATTCAATGCATTCAACTGAGCTTAATCTGTTTTATTTTTTTTTTTACGTTTTTCTATTCGCTACTGAAATAGTTGCTCGTCATTCTTATGTCTGCTTTTCCAAGTTGATATGGGTTGGACTTTTTTAAGGCAGTGCTTTACTGCTGGATGCCAATCCATTTAGATATTTCTTATGGCACAGATTTGGTGCATTTATTTTAAATCCAAAATATACAGTTAAATTAAACTGGTTCTTTTTCTTTGTTTTTTTCTCCCTTTTAGTTTTCTATTTTAATACTTATAGGTTTTGTTTTGTTTGCAAGGAATTGTAGTCCAGTTCAGCTGTACAAAGGATTTGTATATTCTTGGCATTTCTAAACTAACACTTGAAGAACTCTTTCACATTAGTCTTTAGTCATAGTCTTTATTTTTTTCTTTTGAAATGGCTTTTTCTAACATTCTTCAGATAAAAGAATTCCAAGGGTCACATATTAGGGGAAGTGGAGCTCCATATAGAAGTGTTGGATCCCTTTCCACATATGAAACCTCCTGGCACAAGTGAAGGGTCAGACTACACATATGTATCTTTTTTTTTTTTATACCCCCTTCCTGTTTCCATTTGCATGGATTATGACTTTCCAGTCTTTCTTTCCTCAGCTTCACCCTGCACTTCCTCCTGTTTAAGGAGCTTTTCAGTTAACTCTCTTTTTCCTTTCTTATTCCAATATTAATTCTGAAATATTTTCAAAAATTTCAGTTTTTTAATCTTTCTTTTTTAAATTGCTTTCTACTTTCTTGTTTTTATTTGAAGGTTTATCTTTCCATAACTCTTCACTGGTTCCTGTTGCAGTGTTTGTTTTTTTTCCTTTGCAGATCACAATTTTTTTTTTTAATTACAATAATAACTAGCTGGTCCCATGGAAATTCTTTAGACATTTGCAAGTTTAATTACTCTGATATATATTGATTTCTTCATTAAATCATTTGAATTTTTATACCATTAATTATCATTATTCTAATTTATACCATTAATTTAATAGATCTTTAAATTCAATGGGTTTAGTGATATCTTTTCCTCATTGTTTCCCTTGCCTATCGGTATTAACTACCCTTACGAAAATATCAGTAAATTTTGTAGCCTCTAGAGAATTTCTAGAGGACTATCCTTAACTAAACACTGTAAATTTTTACCTAATTGAATGTTACATCCTGTGCTTTATTAATTGCTGGAAACTTAGTTCTGTTCAGTTTAGCAGACAACAGTTAATTGCACTAAAGCGCATGCATTAAATAATTGGCGATTTAGAATGAATTATTTGTCCCACCTTTGCAAGCAGGGAAAAGCGGATGTAAAATGATGATGATATTTATGTTTTTAAAAATTATCTAGTTTTCGCTTTCCCCCAACCTTACCACAACCACCACTGCCACTAGCTGCATTGGATGTATGCGCGTGCATTTATCAGTAATATACTGTAAGTGAATGACATTCTTTCTTTTTGCTTCATATCCCACTGCCATCAACACATGTAAATGGCATTCTCTTTCTTCTGCCACATGCTGTTACTATCCCTCTGGCATCAACGTTCTTCTCTCTCTCTTTCTTTACCCTATCTCCATCTGTATCAATATGTATACTGATTATTTAAGACAATTCATAATATATTAGTCAAAATAGCTAATATATTAGAAAAGGCGATGTAATGACAGAAACTTCCCAAGCATTATTTAACTAATTGTATAATAGTTATAACTCAGTTTCACATAGTCTAGTTTCACAGTTCATAAACGTAATCCATACTATAGATTATCATGTCATCTTATGAACGTTTGCTTTATACTCAGGAATATCCAGACTATTCTGGTTGTAAGTATAGAAACCTATATGTACACACACTAATTAATAGTAATATTACAAATTTCTAATTGGCTCTTTACTTATTGTTAGTAAGGAGACTTTCAAAAACCATTAACACTATTGTTACCATATTTCAATTAATTAATGAAAAATTTGGTGGGAAGGTGTGTGGCTGAGTGGTTAGAGAATTGGATTCACAACCGTGAGGTTGTGAGTTTGATTCCTGAACTAGCAAGACACTTTATTTCACGTTGCTCCTTCTACCTGGAGTTGCAACCGATAGATAGTACTAGCAACTGGAAAGACCGATGGAAACATTGTTTCCTCGGTCCGATTTGACGAAAGTCGATCGATCCTACTTACTAAAATAAAAATTTTATATTATATAGTTTTTATATAAAATTATGTTGGAAGATTTTAATTTAAATAGGAACCCTTTAAAATGGGTGACTTTGTTTCATGGAACCAAAAGCAGTTTGGAGCTGATTGGTGTCAAAAAAGGGTTAATAATCTTGATGCAATGAAATAAATTTTAGTGATGTACTGCAGTTATTTCTTATTAATAGACTGAAAATAGTGTCATGGACAACTTTGCTTTTCATCCTTTTGGGTTTGGTAAACTATCCATCCTGGGTGGGTGGAGTTTGACAGAATTGTTAGAGCATCGGAGATTTAGTAGATCATATCTATTTCAGTATATATTTTATCGATCCTTTTTTTTTTTCTTGTCACACCATTCAGATATGGGCCATAAACACAGACATAAATATGTGTGCACACATATATGCATACATATGCTCATATATGATGGGCTTCTGCACTTTCTAACAAATTTCATTAAGACATTGGTCTAACTTTAAATCAATTGAAATATTATTGGTTACTTTAAGTTTGTTTAATATTTTGTTTCATAAATTCCCTTAGTTCATTTAAAGTTCAGTAGTGTATTTTCAACTGTTATTGTCCAGTTTTCTTTGGATCATTTATATTAATCTATTTCATATCTTTTCTAACAAGACTATAAAATGTGTTTGGAGAACAGTTCTACTCTTTCATTAATGTCTTACTCACTTCTAACCTTAATGGCCAAGGATTTATAAGCTATCAAGTTAAAATCAAACTTGGTTCTTATTTTTGCATGTTCATATTCAAGGTTTTTCATTATATTCACCTTCTAATGGATCGGATTTTTATTTTTTAAATTTATAACTTTTTTTACTTGCATGATGATTTTGTTCAAAATTGTATGCCTATATGATAGAAATTCTACCATTTTATTTCTATTTCTAATATTTCTTTCATTAGTTGTAATTTTGATACTAAATTTTGTATATAATTAATAATTACAATTCAAAAATTTTAGTAATTAGATAGAATTTAAACATTTAATATTTTTAACAAAACACAACTAAGAGCTGAAAAAAAAATGGTAATTTGTTATACATCATTTTTTTTTTTTCTTCTAAACTATAAATATATCTAGTCCATTTTATAAGACAGTTGGTAATCAGGGATAGTATAAGGTTAAGACGACTCTTTAGTTTTGTTGAGGATATGACATTGTTTCTAGAGCTGATGATAAACTCTGTAACGTGGTTTGTGTTAGGAATGGCATGCACCTTTAAACATGGTCCTCTCACCCAGTTAGGAGACCATTAACTGAATACCATTTGTCTTGGGCTGTCACAATCATCCAACCCATGCCTGCATAGAAATGGACTTTAACCCTTTAGCATTTAAACCGGCTGTATCCGGCCAGAATTCTCTCACCTCTTTCTGTTCAAACCAGCTGCTCATATTGTTATTGTTCTTAAAATAGTTATTAAAATAGTTATTCTTAAAAAAGTTATTGTTCTTAAAATAAATAATCAAAATCTCATAGATTCGATATTATGTGAAATAAAGTGGTTACTGTGAAAATATAAAAGTATATATAGAGTAATGTAAATACTAAAGGGTTAAATGATGAACTCAATTAGAATAAGAATTTGAATAATTCTCTAAATTTAATATAAAATGTTGTATAACTCCCAATAAGGTATAGGATCAGCATGCAAATGTTGTCATTTCATGTATTGCGGACATGTTATTCTAGCAGACCATTCCTCCAAATATACCTGGAAATTACAAGTGAAATTGTTCCACTAGTAATTCAATCTATATTGCAGACTCAGCATTACTCCATAATACTTGAAATATAACAATCATGACACACAAAAGAGTATCAGTATTAGTTTAGTGCGTTTACCTACTTAAAGTGACTGAACAAAATAGAACTGATTATTGATTTCTAATTTAGGCATATGGACAGCTAATTTGGGGGTTAGGTGACCCAAGTACTTGACTGATACTTTATTTTATT
>OZ024744.1:65285046-65360046 GCA_964016885.1 Eledone cirrhosa | reverse complement strand
CCTGCCATGGTATCTTTGCCTTTTTATCTCTCTGTGGTCGGTAAAGTACCAGTCAAGTACTGTGGATGATTTGATCAATTTTACCCTCCCCGGAAAAAATTGCTGGCCTTGTGCCTAAATTAAGGAAGCATTATTATCATTATTTGCCTTTCTTTTTTTTTTTTTTTTTTTTAGAACAAAAAAAGAAAAAGATCTTCCCTCAGTGAACACAATATTTAATCTTCCATTCAGTTAAGAGTTAATCTTTTGAAGCCTGAAAGTTAATTTAGGTTATCTTTAAGAATTGTTAAGTTCCACTTCAATGATGTTTCTGCTAACATCCATTCTATTATAATATCTTGCTGATACTGCTTTGTCATTTATCAGCTTAAACACAAATAACATTTCCAAATCCATGCCAATCATATTAAAACTCTTTAAATATTGTTGTTTTTTTTTTGGGGGGGGGGGGTATGTTTCCTTTTTAAGTCTACTGGTATGTGGTAATTAGTTGCATTGTTTGTAAGATCCCTTTTTTTAAGGATTCACATATTGGCTGCATCACAAACAATTATATTTTGCTTGTAGTAAATGCATTATTTTTTACTTGGATTACTTGTGTGCATGGAAACCCTATTTTCTGCATGCCACCAGAATGAACTTCAAAATTACAATGTCTGTGTGTGTGTGTGTGTGTGTGTGTGTGTGTATGTATACATACACCTTAGTTTTAGTTGATTGGTAGTTCAAGTTGAATCTTTATATAAATAGGTGTAAATATGTGTGTGTGTGTGAAAATATATATATGCGTGTGGCTTAGTGGTTAGGGTGTTCAGCTCATGATTGTAAAGGCATGAGTTAAGTTCTCGGACTGGACAGCACATTGTCTTTGAGTAAGAGGCTGTATTTCATGTTGCTTCAGTCCACTCAAATGGTAAAAATGAGTTGTACCTGTAATCCAATGGGCCAGCCTTATCACACTGAATCTTCCTGAGGACTATGTTATGGGTGCACATGTATGTGTGTGGAATGCTCAGTCACTTCATTATCAGACGGGCTGTCCATGCCAGACGTGTTAATTTTACAAGCAGGCAGTTCTGTTGATTGAATCAAGTAGAGCACTTGTCATCAGAACGATGCAGGTCCTACATATATATGTAAATATATGCATATAAATGATTGTGTGTGTGTGTATATATATATGTGTGTGTGTGTGTGTGTGTGTGTGTGTGTGTGTGTGTGTGTGTGCTTGTAGAAATATACAACAATACCATATTCTTTGAACATCTCTCAAAGTAATACCATCACTTTAACACACACACATACATGTGTGGTGTGCATGTTTCTGCTTGTCATTTCCATGCTAAGAATCCAATAAATCCGTTTCTTTAATTTATCAACTGCTTAGCCTATTCCTTCTCGATACATTTCCATTATTTTTGGTTTGTTTCTTTAAATTTCTTGGGCAGTTATTTTGTCATAAACAATAATTATAAATGCACACACACATATGTTAATTGCCACCTTCTTTTATATTTAATGAAATTGTTCTGAAACAAGCTTTTCGTAATGTACTTTGTTCCTTGGTCAAGAATCTGGTCTTTATTATAAGGTAGTAGGTTTTTTTTATTGCAGATGAGATGATTCTAAAATATCTATTATTCCAATGTCTTACTTTTACATTACTATTACTTTACTAAAAGTAATAGTAATGTTGTTTTTTTTACATTTTTGTTAGTATCAGTTTCTATAAAGGGTTTTATTTTCATGTTAATTTAAAGATTTCTAACTGCAAACATTTATTACAAAGATTACCAGTTTTGGCAATATTTATGTATCTTTAAGATATAATTAAATTTTTAGTTTTTAAAATGACTCAAAAGCCCAGGCAGTGCATATGAAGAAATAAAATCTAACATTCTTAATGTTCAGTCTTAACACTTTCATCAGTGAATGAGTGTAATATTCTTTTCTATGCCAGAAATTCTTTAGTTAATGGTCAAAGAAACTAGAGGTGAAGTTTGAACAAATAAAAGAAAGCTTTTAGTGAAAGTCTTTCAAGACTAAACATTTTTTATAAAACACTAGCTTTTATTTTTTCATATGCCTCCTGGGCTTTTAGTCCTTAAAAAAATGTTTATAATATTGTCACAATGTTTTCAAAACTGCCTTGAAACTCAATTTACATAAATTTTTTGTTATTTTTCTGTTGTTAAATGCCAAAAATTGGTTTGAATATTATTTAAATTATACCTACAAGAAATACTTCATATATAGTAATGAACCTGTTTAATACTGCATGTGTCCTCTTAATTTTTTTCTCACTCTCATAATGTTCATTCATTACTTTTAACTTCTTTAAAAATAAAATCTGTATGTGCTGCATTACCCAACAAGAGATGGGTCCAAGAAATTTTAAAAGAAAGCGCTGCCAAACTGACTCTCTAGCTCCCCCCCCCCCTAGATTACAGCTGGCTATGTGATATAAGTCTACATGTATGTGATTTGGTTCATCAGTTGAGTGGAGACAAATTGCAATGCCTTAATATGTATGTATATGTTGGTAACTTGATCAATCTCTGAAACAATTCTTTATACTGTTACTATTGCTACTGTTTAATTTATATTTAGTTAGGCAAATATTCTTATATCTAACCCCTTTGTTATCATATTTCTAATGAAAGACAGTCTATGATTTTCAAATAATTTTGAAAATAATCAAGAATTTGGAAAGATTTAGTAACATAACTAAATTTCTCATTATCAAATTGATGGGATGCTTTTAGATAAAAATAAAGTTTCTTATGTAGAACCAGGGGCAGTTTGGTATCAAGAGATATTGGTTAAACATTTCTCTTAGGTGTTAGTTATCTTTTTGGTTTATTTAGTGTGTTTCATAGCCATATCAAGTTATTTGTGTGTGTGGGTGTTGGGAAAATTTCAAGTTAAAAAAAAAAGAACTTTGGTGATGTGTGTGTTATGGGTGTAAAATTGATTATATATATATAAAAGCATGACAAAGCAGATGTAAAAACGATGATATATATATATTATATATTGTATATATAATATATATAATATTTATATGTATATATATATTATATATTGTATATATAATGTACATATGTTTGGATTTGCAAACACGATGAAAAATTGCAGAATACCAAAGTAGAGTATATAATTGTGTTGCTGCTCTGAGTTTTGCAATTGGTCCCTGAGTTGTGTGATCAGCAGCAAAGTAATCTCAGTAAATATAAGTGTGTGTGTGTGTGTGTGTGTGTATACATATGTTTCACCCAAGTCACTTTTCTAATTCTAAGTTTTCCACACATTTAATAGATCGTGTGTACTCTGCTGAAAAACAAAACAAAACTCAAAACTCTTTCTGTCATTTATTTTAATGTTTAATTACTCTTCCCTCCCCCATTCCAAAATTAACCAACTCTCAAATAGGTTTAATGATTCCCTTCCAAAATTGCATTTAAAAAAAATTAATAGTAGTAGTATTAACAAAACAATAATTGAAATGATAATGATAGCAACAAAGAATTTTAAAGAAAATGATGAAGAAAATAAACCCAAATAAAAATGCTATCTGCTATTTCTATTTTTGATAGCAATTTAAAAAAAAACAAAAACATCCATGCTTTTAGAATTTTATTTTTATATTTGTAAGAAATTTTAAACAAATAAGTTTTCAAATAAGTTTGAATTAAAAAAAAACCCAGCTAAATTGAAACAAAGCTGCTTTTTTGTGTCTGTGCCATTTATAAAACATGTATTAAACACACACACACTATTGCTTTTTCTATTATATAGTTAGTAGTATGTAAGTATATAGTCACTAATGCTATATATATATATATATATATATATTGATATATATATATATATATTGATATTATATATATATATTGATATATTGATATTATATATTGATATTATATTGATATAATATATATATATATATATATATATATATATAGTTATGTAATAAACAACATAAGATAATTATTTCATTTACCAGTGGTTTCTTGAAATAATTATCTTGTTGGTAAATGAAATAATTATCTTATGTTGTTTATTACATAACTAATAAGCTCTGTAACCTACATAGAGCACTCTTTTTTCCTGGACCTTTCCGACGGAATTACTTCATTTATATATATATATATATATATATATATATATATATATATATATATATATATAGATATTGATATTATATATATATTGATATAATATATATATATATATATAGATATTGATATAATATATATATATATATATATATATATATATTGATATTGATATTTTATATATATTGATATAATATATATATATCTATACAGATACACACACACACACACACACACACACATATATGTCTATCCTCATATATTCACTCATGCTTTTATTTTTAAATGTTGAGCTTTTTGATGGTACACTACACTTAATCTGTCTCCTGGTTTTTGGGCACCATTAACAGAATTCATTCTGTTGTAATAATTCAGGCAGGTCTCTGGTTTGGGGATACTTTCCTCTCTCTCTCTCATCACTCAACACCCCACCCCAACCAGTTTCAGAGGCCATGAAAAGAGGTAACGAGTATTGGCATTTTTTTCCTCACTAAGCCATAATAAAAATAATAATAATAAAGTATAGAATATTTTACTTTGTTTCTATTTTATGTTGTTAACATCTCCCCTGACCTCTAATTACCTCTAATTAGCAATATTTGAAAGAAATAGTGGAATAATTTGTTTTTCTCAATTGAACAAAAAAGTTTTGCTAAATTATTTGAAATAAACAATTGTAATTCAAAAATTCCTTACATTTTTTTTTTTTTTTTTTCTTCTCAAGTAAAGAACTGTTCAGTCCTGCTTGGTCTATTCATTATTACGGAGAAAGAAAAGTTAATGTTTTGGGATTATGTTAACCCATTAGCATTTAAACTGGCCGTATACAGCCAGAATTCTCTCGCTTCTCTGTTCAAACTGGCTGTAACCAGCCGTGCATACTGATGTTAAGGTATTGTTCTCAAAATAAATAATATCAAAATCTCATAGATTCGACATTATGTGAAGTAAAGTCTTTACCGTGAAAATATAATAGTAAATATAGAGTAATGTAAATGGTTAAAGAGACTGGTGAGGTTTTTCCACAAAACTGATTTTTGTTTCCCCTCTGCTCCTCTAAAATGTGCACCCTTTATTACACATTCTCATAATTACATGTTATCATATAATGGGGAAGATTTATGTATGTTATTTATTTATTTTCTTTTTGTGATATCTCTAAAGTGGTAGTTTGGATTATCAGATTAATTGCACTAATTAATATACATTAATTCCTGTCTTGTTAAACTTTAAAAAATAAAATGTAATTTTTTTTTTTTTTTTTTTTTTTTGCATGTGGTTTTAAAACACATACATACATACACACTTGCACTCACCAACAGTCAAACTATTACTGTTAAATAAGACAATTCTTTATATAAAACTCCATTAACAAATGATTTTACAGTTCTCCTTTGAAACTTAGTTTTGAAATGGTTTAATAACACCCTCCTCCCCAACCTCTTATTCCCCACCACAAACAAATCTTATAAATTTATTGAATTATTTTGTTATTTTTTATTTTGTTAATACATGTTTAAATGCTACTTACTCATTAGATATTTAATTTCTATGGCTTTATAGTTTGTAGAGAAAATATTTTACTTTTACTTAAATAACTTGGGCTCTTGAGAATTTCAGATTTTTATGTATTTCTTAAAAAATAACTAAAAATTTTCACAATCCAGGGAATTTAAAAAAAAAAAAAAACATTTTGAGACTAAAAATAAATGTATTTCCTTCTCCACTCCCGAGACATAAGTTAGTAATATTTCCTCATTGTTGTTATTACAACTACTAGGGTGGCAGGAATAGAAGAATGCCAGACAATATGCCTTGCAGTATTTAGTTATGTCTATTCTACATTCTGAGTTTAAATCCCCTTGAGATCATCAATGTTGCCTTTCATTATTCTGGGGGAGTTCATTCAATCAAATACACCTTTCCCTGAGAAGCTTATTGTTTTGTATGAACGTAAGAAATAAATATTTCATCTAGGTAGAAAAATAGCTGAAATGCATGTGGGCTTCAGTTATAGCAACCCTTCAACATTTTTAAGTTCAACTCCTTTGGTTGATTGTCTTTTAGCTTTCCAAAATTAATGAAAAGCAGAAGCAGTAAAATACTGGATTGATTAAGTCAATTACACCCTGTCCAAAAAATCTATGACCTGGTGCCTATGTTAGATATAACCTTGCCAAACCAAGACAAACATCTATTTTGAGTTTTCTTGCCAAATACTTAATTTTTATCACTTTAATACCTTCTTTTGGAAAAGATATGTCACAATTTTGTAATTAACAAATGTAATAGCTATTTCATACATTAGAGTATCCTTCAATTTCATACTTTAAGAAATGAATATTATCTTACCTTTATTATTAAAAGGATGGTGGATTTGCAGAATGGTTAGAACATTGGACCATATCCTTTGTGGCATTTAGTTATGGCCCTTTATGTGCTGAGGTCAACATTATCATTCGTTCTTCTGAGGTCGATTAAGTACCAGTCGAATACTGGAGATCAATTTTATTGACTATTCCCTTCACTTCAAATATCTGGCCATGTGCCTAAGTTAAAAACTACTACTATTACCAATGCGGTGGATGGCTGAATTGGTAAAGCAACTAATAACTTGCAGTATTTAGTTACATTCTTTTACATATTCTATATTCAAATACCATTATGACTGACTATCCTTTTTATCTTTCTGGGTGGGATAGTACCAGTTCAACTATTGGGATCGATAACTTCCCTGCCTCAAAATTCATAGTTAGAAATAATAATCTTGCAGGGGTCAACTTTGTCTTTCATCTTCTGGTGTCAAGAAAATAAAGTATCAGTCTTATACTAGGTCAATATATTCAACTACATTCACTTCCAAAATTGATGTCCTTATGCCAAAGTTACAAATTATTATCTCAGGTTGTTGATTTGCAGAATCATTAGAGCATCAGCCAAAATGGCTTGAGGTATTTGTTTTTGTTCTTTACTGTCTGAGTTGAAATCCTGCTGAAATCAACTTTCTTTCCTGTCTCAAAGTAATCGGACATCTACTGAGATTGATATAAGCAACCTTCCCTGCTGCCAAAATTTCTGTCTTTGTGCCTATGTAAGAAATTGTTATACTTTACCCTCTTTTTGTCACCATATTTCTAATGAAATACAGTGTATTAATTTTGAAAATTTGAATTTAACGAGATAACTAAATTTTTGATCAGTTAGTTGTTTGAAGCACTACTTAACAAAACTTTCTTAAATAGAATTATAATGGAAGGTTTTAATATAAAGTACAAAAATTTAAAAATGAGCAGTTTTGTTTCATAAAAATGGGTCAGTTTCAGACCAGATTGGCAGAATAATTGAAGCATCAGATGTCATGTCTTGTTGTGTTTGTTCCAGTTCATTACATTCTGAGTTCAAATCCTGTTGAGGTCAACTTATTTTGCCGTTCATCCTTCTTTCTGAGTTTGATAAAATAAAGTGTCAGCCAAATACTGAGCATGTGTGGGTGTGGGGGAGGAGAGGGAATATCAAAATAATCAACTTCCCTGCCTCTCATATTACCTAAATTAGAAGCCATTATTATTATTAGGGTAGTGGATTGGCAGTATCGACAGAGCGTCGGACACCATGCATTGTGGCATAGTTACAGCCCTTTACGTTCTGAGTTCAAATCTTGCCAAGGTTAGTTTTGCCTTTCATCCTTACTGGGTCGATATACTAAAGCACCAGTAATGCACTGGGGTTGATTTAATTGACTTACCCCTTCCCCCAACATTGCTGGCTTTGTGCCTAAAGTAGAAACAATTATTATTATACCTTAGCAATAATTATGGTTCCTATCAAATGTTTTTGATTGAGTTAATACATATATATATTAACTATCAAACAATATGAGTTACATGGTGGGGGGTTTCAGTTTAGAAGCCAGCCGAATATAAATAGCTATACAGTATATCAGTCTTTACACAATAACATACTGCCCTGCTACCAACCTTAATCCATCCCCCCCCCCCCTTTTTTTTTTCTTTCTTTTTGTTAATTGGCCAAACAAAACCTTTCAAGGCTCTGCTCCCCACATTTTTTTTGTTTGTTTTTTTTGTTACTGCATTGCTGCTGTTACTACCATTGCTAACTCCTCTGTCACTAAGAGATGGGCCATATAAATACATACATGCACTCACACACATGTACATACAAGCACACATACACGGACACACACAGACATATGATGGGTACACCTGTAGTTTGTACACTCATTCTACCTTGTATATCATTACAATGGAAACCATGTATAACACTAGCCTCTAACTCTTATCACTACTAATACATGAAGGAAGTGTGGGAGAAGGTAAAAAAAAGATAGAAGAATTAGACTGCAGCTTTTAACATTATTAATGGCTGAATACAATCTGCTTTTTGTCACATCATTCAACAAAATATATATATATATATATATATATATATATATTTTTTTTTTTTAAATAAGCATACATGCCCATATATGGCCTTTTTTAAAAAAAAATAAAATAAAATAAATTTTTTTTAAATTTATTTATTTGATTTTTAATTTTTTCCTCCCTCACTCCTCCTCCTCACTCTGTCTTTCTCTCCCCCCTGCCCTTCAGGCTGTCTCTTCTTCCTACCCTCCTCTCTCTCTCTCTCAATCATTTCATAGTTGATCACTTATGATGCATATTGTATAGAAATATTTCATATATTGATGAGAAATGACATTTGTGAATGTATTAATAACAATAAACTGTAAATACTCATAAACTACACCTTGTTATTTGGTTGTTTTTTTTTCTTTTTGTTTACTAAAATGCTTTAATTTTTTGGTGGGTGAGGGTTCAATATTAATTATTTTGTTTTTCAAATCTGTTTTCATCAAAATCTTTGATCGTGTGTTAATCTATATTTAAAATATATATATATATGTATGTATATTTTGACATAGTGTCTTAAGAAAGAATCACTAGACAGATTTTACATGCAAAACCAACTGGTAAGAGACCCAGGGGTAGATCCTCAGCAAGATGGTTGGGTAACATCCATGAGCTTGGCTGGTCATGTTTGGGGATCCAGCCGGATCAGATCAGTTGGAGACTGTTGTTTGTGACAGGACCCGTTGGAAGGAGTGTTTGAGGACTCTGCCTGCCCCCCACGACTCTCTCAGGAATAAGTGGGAGAAGAAGACCTAATGTTTAATTCAGTTGGAGACTTATCTTTAAGTTTAAACCTGTTTTTCATATTAACCATCCATTAAGCCACAAACACTTGCTTGAGATGGGGGATGTCTTCTCTGCAGTCCCGCTGTCAACCTCTCGTGAAAGTCTCTTACCACATGATTTTCCAGAGATGTGTGTGACTCATCATTTTTATATCTGATTTTTACATGCTTGCATAGCAGGGATGACATTTTGAGATAGTTTTTCATGACCCCCCAACCCAACCCAAACTTTATATTTGGACAAGATATAGACAACGTTTATAGGGGAAGACATAGTGTCACTGCTGGATTTTATTAATTACATTAGTGGCAACTGGCATATGCATCCATCCATGTGTAATGCATGTATATGAATATACATATGTATAAATACTTGTATATCATCATCATCATCATTTAATGTCTATCTTCCACGCTAGCATGGGTTAGATGGGAATTGTCCCTCTTGAGGCAAGATTGATCGGGTGACTGTCTCACTAGTATGGGACCGTATCTGGCAGGTTTTCTACAGATGGATGCTCTTCCTAACACCAACCACATTTACAGTGGGACTGGGTGCCTTTTTACCGTGTCTCCTACATGACATATATATAAGTATTCAAAATAGGGGGCATACAGGATAAAGACAGACAGTCCCATCTCCTCAGTCAACCTCTGGAAATCACTACAGTTTTGGTAAATTAAGGTTGATACCATTCATTCCAGTGCACATTGTCACATAGCAAAACTGCTAAACAAATTATGCCTTTAGACAATTTTACACAAATACAGAAGAAAAAGTATCTCAAATGCATCAACTGATATCAAATATCTCAAATGCATAAACTGAAAAATATATGAGAGAAATTGTAAAACAGAAGAGAATAATATGGACTGTTGTCCAATGTGCAGACAAAGAAGAAAAGGTAAGAAGGGAAAATAGAGGAAGACACTCCAGGCAGTCTGATGTCTACTATATGATAGTTAAAAAAAAAAAAAAAAGCCTACATGGCTAAGTCTTTAGAATATGAATTCAAAATACTGGGCATACAGGACAAAGACAATGGAAAACAGACAGTCCCATCTCCGCATGTGTATATGAATATATGTAAAGGTGTTTCATTTTGCAAACCATTGCCAATTATACTCATGTCGATTATATCTATGTTCAAATTGATGAAATATCAAAGTATACCAAATTATAGCAAATAATGTTTATTGGTTGCACACTTTTACATTTTTTTTATTTATGATGTTTTTTTTAAAATCTGGTTTGTGGTATATTGTCCATTCTGTTCACTTTACTGAATACCATGAAGAAACCACACAACAGAATGAAATGAAATGAAATGAAAATACACAATGATATTGGGGTTATAGAAACACTTTTTATGAATAAAATTTCTTACTGGAAATGGCCCCTTCATCCTCTGGGAGACTTGTTGATATGATGATAAACAGACATATGAAATGAAAATAAGCAGAAGGAATATGTTCAAAATACACAATAGTGTTGGGGTTAAAGAAAGAAGATACTTTTTATGAATGAAATTTATAACCAGAAATCACTTTTTGTAGATCTCTTGACATATGTGTTGTAAACTTGAGTTGTTCTTCGAACAAAACTATCTTGAACACATAGATGGCCTTAGCCATCCAACAAGCCTAGTGGTAAGCTCCTGGGACTGAGGAGAACTGAGGAGATAGCCAACCACCAAGATAGAGAAAGGAGAGCTTTACAAACTTGACATAGTTTTTTCAGAGATGATCTCCATAAAGCAGTACATAAAAATTTGCCATGGGTTTATCATTGTCCAGGATAGTTTGATAATTGTTTCTACGTTAGGCACAAGGCCAGCAATTACCCAGTGTATTACTAATGAGACTTATAATGGAGTCCCATTGTTCCTGGAACTTTTTGAACAATGGGATACCGGGATGAGATGACGGGGAAACGATCTCAAAGACTTTCTTCAAAAGTAGTTCAAGAATGTGATGGAGGCAAGCCAGCACACGGGGAATTTTTTCAGAGCTGCTTCAATGTTTGTATTGGCTCCACGATGATTGCTAGTGTTACTGGTGGTCGTGTCAAAGGACATACCAATTATTCTATCTCAATTTTGAGTCATTGAATTTCCTTCAAAACAACTTCCGCAATTTGTTGTCTGGTTCCATCTCTTGTAATCAGAACACCTAAGAGCTCTTCCTTTCCTTTTCCTCTAACTAAAACTGCAATCCAATCATTGAGTGAGCTGGATAAGGAAGCCGATGGTAACAATTCTCCATCCCAGTGGAGGTCTAACCAGAATCTGTCTTCAAGTGGGAAAGTGGATAACTCAATTTCATGAGCCATCCTCTTACAGTGATTGGTTCTTGTTCGATAAACAGTTGAGGGAGGAAACTGAAACTGAGAGTTCAGACACACTGTGGCCAAAACTCTTCAAATCTGCAATGTAAGAACAACTTGCTTGTTGTACAGGTAGTTTCTCCTGTTCCTACGTGGCAACAAGAGTGGTGTTGAGAGTAGACTTTATTCACAATGACTTTTGGGGTGGTGCTGACTTGAAGATTTCATCATCATCATCATCATTAATAATAGCTGAGCTGGATGACGAACGTTCAAGAGCTACTTTCTCACACAACTTCTTGACTTCTTCATCCTGCTTTCTTACTTTCTTGTGAACCTTCTTTTCCTTTCATCATCATCATCATCATCATCGTTTAACATCTATCTTCCATTGTTTAACATCTATCTAGCATGGGTTAGAGGGGAATTGTCCCACTTGAGGCAAGATTGATCAGGTGACCGTGTCTCGCTCATATAGGACTGTATCTGGGAGGTTTTCTACGGCTGGATGCCTTTCCTAATACCAACCACATTTACAATGTGGACTGGGAGCCTTTTTACCGTGTCTATTACATGACCACTTTACAGCATGGAGTGGGTGCTTTTTTTGTCTGAGGTAACTGCTCCTTGCTATTTTTCTCAAGCAGTCAAATGGTGTTTCTGGTTTCCATTTTCTTATTTACTGTGAAAGATGAAAAGCAAAATCAATCAATCAATTTTACTTTAATGAGCTTTTGGGTTCTTACATTTCTGGAATTCATTCAGGCTATGAAAAGCAAAGGAGAAGAAAATCATTTCATTACTTTATAACAACAGATGGAACTTGACTCATCTTGTTGAATTATCAAAACAAATATGGAAAAGTTCACCTCATCAATGTGATATCAAATATTTCTTTGTATGAAATATGAAAACAAATCACTGTTGTAAAATTATTTCTACATACTTAGTTAAAGTTTATGGTTCATTTCTTTTTTATTTAGGATCCTAAAAATGGTTGAAACATCTCCTTCGTGTCACAGAGGAAAATGGACAAAAAATGCAATCTGGTTACAATCAACAAGTGTTGAAGTAAAATTTTTCTATTTTTGGCATAGCATTTAAAAAGCACCAAACTGTGCAACCCCTAAATATATTTACCTGTGTAGCTTTTATGTGAAATGAATTCAGGGCACATTCGACGAGGTGATTACAACTAAAATTGAAAAAAAAATACTTATAAATATGAAATAGCCTTAATGTACATGCCATTAATACATGGATATTTTTACAGTTCTATTAATGAACTATACTTACAACTTCCTAACTAGCCATGTTATTTCTGGTTCTGTGAAGCGCAGCTTTTCAAGATTTGTACTAAGGCAGTTAGTAATGTATCCAAGAGCCTCAATGATCACAGGTATAAATCTAAAGGTATAATGAGGGTGTAGTATCTGAGAGTTCTGATGACCATATTCTCTTTACTCTTCTGAAATATTCATTCATGGTCCTCTCCTTATCTAAGAGTCTGTCATATCTGGTATTCTCACCCTGTTCAAGATAACCTATAATTGTTAAGTGTATGGATGTATGCATATATGTGTACATGTACGTGTGTATGTATGTATCTATGTATAAATGGTGAGGAGGGTGATTTTGGACACCCTGCAGGACAAAAAACAAAACCTGACAAAGGGCAGAAGAACTCATAAGAGTCAATGGCCATCCAAAAATGTGTAAATATGTATATATGTGTATATGTATATACATGTATGCATGTGTATGTATATGCGTGGGGTCATAGAAATAATCGGACTGGATACTCAATTGTGCGATTAAACCACTGGGAGTGAAGGACTCCTAGCTGTTCTCTGGGCATTCTTCTAGAAGGCAACTCAGGAAACTGGGATAACTCCAACATAAAACCAGTGGCTCAGTAGTTACCGATGATGTTGATCTTTTCTTCTTTTCGGGTTATAGCTACTGTCGCTCAGAGAGTGCACAGTCTTTCCTCACTTTAAAAAAATCTTTACGCACAGGCATTGCATGATGGCATTAATTGATAATTATTAATAATGTAATATCGTGCAATGGCCATACTCGATAATGAGAGGGCAGACATCATCATATATGCATGTATGTATGTATGGATGCATGTTTTGTTATCGGTGACTAAAACGGAGGGTGAATTTGGGCACCCTGCAAAGGGTGGAGAAACCCAGGAGAGTCAACAGCCATTCAATAAAGTTTTATTTTGTATTTTTTTTTCTGAGGAGAGAGACCCTAGTCTTCATTAAGTCATCTCTCTAGGAGAAGATAACTCTGATATAAAATCTGCGATTTCGTTTGCATCCAATGATGTAAACCTGTTCTTCCTTTTGGGTAAATGCATTTGATGTTCAAAGAGTGGGATTGGCCCTGGGAAAGCCTTTCCTCACTTAAAAAGTCTCCAAGCACAGGCATCGCTTGATATGTGACATTTTTTGCGATGCATGGTATTGCTGGCCATAGGCAAGTCCCTAGCAGGACTAAAAAGCCACGTCTGTGATGCTCATACATCATGTATCAAGTGATGGCATTACTCAATGTTGAGTTGCAGCCATTATGTATGTATGTATCTTCTGGTTTTATAATTTCACAAATTTTTACCAATAGAGAGAGAGTCGGTTTCTAACATAGACACAAGACTCTCTCATTGGAATTTACTAGGTAGGTATGTCTGCATGCATGCATGTGTGTGCAGGTATGGATGTTATTGTATGTGTGGATGAGTATGTTTTGAGTTATATGTGTGCATGTGCATATGCTTTATATCTGTACAAGTCTGTATGCAGTATGTATGCAAGCATGCATATATGTATGGTGTTGCTGGTCATAGGCAAGTCCCTAGCAGGACTAAAAAGCCACGTCTGTGATGCGCATGTTTAAGTATCAAGCGATGGCATTACTTGAAGTTGAGTTGCAACCATCATGTATATAATTATGTGTGTGTGTGTATGCATGTATGCATGTATGCATGTATGTATATATATATATCACTCAGTCAAAACGACCAAATTTCAACCCCAACATCTACAACAACAGCAGCACCAGCACCAATGTCTTCAGAAACAACAGCATCAAGAGGAACAACACCAACATCTATAATTGTGGCATCAAATGATTAAAAAAAAAAAGAGCTAAACAACAACATCCACTGCCACCACCACCACCATCCACTGCCACCACCACCACCACCACCACCATCCACTGCCGCCATCACCATCACCAGCGATCAGGCTTTAAGAAAACAACAACTATAATAATAATAATTTTTCTGCTTTTTGGCACGGGACCAACGATTGTCCCAGTGCATTACTGGTGCTTTGTTTTATCGACTCCGTGGGGATGAAAGGCAAGGTTGACCTCGGCGGGATTTGAGCTCGGAACATACAGGGCCATAGCTCTATTCTGTAAAGCAATTATAATAATACTGAACAATAACACGAATGGCTTCAATTATACAAACTCTTTCGAAAGTCAACAGTTGACATAATCTTGTATGAGTAATGACGGTAATATATATATATGTATATGTGTGTGTGTTTGTTTGTATGCATGAGAGTTGGTGTGTGTGTGTGAGTGAGTGAGTGTGCGTGTGTGAGTGAGTGTGTGTGTGTATGTGTCGTATGTATGAGTGTCACTAAGTGAGTTTTTTTTTCCCAGGATCCCACCAGGAATGAACATATGGTGGCTCCTGGGATGCGTAATTGAGGAGGGGATAGACACTACCCTCCAGGATATCAAAAAGACAGAGAGAGAAGACTGGTCCGGAATGGAATTGGAGATTCTTCTCCAAATGAAACCAGAGGACATGAACAACATCCCGGATTTTGTATTTTGCCCGCCTGCAGGACGGGACAACAATCCAACTAATTACTGAGGTAAGAAGGCCGCACTGCTTCGTCTGCAGGGAAACAACGCATCTGCAAGCCTTCTACCCTCAGCACAAAAATGCAGGGGGTCGCAAACCTCCTTTGTTTCCAACGCCAGTGTTAGCACGGAAAACTGCACCACCACCACCAAAAACAACATCAACAAAGACACGGACACCAACATCAAAAACAGCCGGACCACCACCAACACCGAAACCAACCCAAGGGGAAAACGAGGAAAGCTCTCCCACTTCCCCCCCTCCAATTATACACATAGACAAAACAATAAACGCACACACAGACACAGAGACACTCACAGCCACAGACCCTTTGTCTTCCAGCAGCGAAGATGAAGGAAAACCCAAAAGTGGAAAAAAGCAGAGAAAACTCACCAAAAAAAGCCCCAACAAAACACAAAAAATACAGACACCACTAACGCAAACACTTCCCCAATAACATCAGCACCAACAGCAACATCGACACCACCCCCACAATCCTCGAAAATGCAAACAACCTAAACAAACACAAGTACAAATAAACACACAAATACCTGATTGCAGACACCACACCTACAACAAACACAGACATACCCGAAACAACACCACCAAAACCATCACCACCACATTTACCAAAATGAAAATAAATAAAACCACACCAACAAAATGTTAAAAACTTTGTGCTTGTCAGAAGAGCCAACGATAAACTGATGGCCCTCTTAGCACGAAGCGAGGACATTCAAACAGAGGGGGAGATCTTTGAAATGAGCACATTTTGCGTGCCAGAAGATTTGCTTCTGGTCCGAATGTCACTCGATTCCTTCAAAGAAATTTGGCAGAGCTTTCCTCAAGACGTGGGAACCCCGAATGTGAAACCCACATCGAGACTTTTAAAGGGGTTCCCAAAAGAAACCCCACCAACCATGGAGGTCGAACTACCCGACCTCCACAAGACCCCGGGAGGTAAGTAAACCTTCCCTCTCTCTTTTAGCTTGCCAACATGGCCATATTAAGAGTAGGAAGTTTAAATGTTCGCGGCCTGGGGTCACTCTGGAAGCAGAGTCGCCTGCTCAACGACCTCAGGTCGCTGGAAATGGATGTGATTGCTGTCAGCGAGACCAGAATTTCAGACACGCGCGCACTAGCCCCTATTTTCGACGACTATCAGATCTTAGCATCTGTTAGCAGGCTGGGAGTGGGAGGTGGGGTGGCAGTGCTGTTTAGGAAAGGACTGGATCTCGAGGTAAGGTCGAGCTTCCGGGATCCGGACGGTAAGTTGGTGGACGTGAACAATAACGAAGGTGGTGCTTTTAGACCCAGATGACCAGACTTCTTTAGGCGCCTGGAGACCTTTCTGGGTACGTCTCGCCCTTTACTGTTAGCGGGGGACTGGAACGACATTTTAGACGCACGCTGGGATTGTGTGGGAGTAGCTGATAGGAGCAGGCAGTGCAAAAGCCTCAAGCACCTAATCAGCCAGTTCCAACTGTCTGACAGGTATCGACTAGATTTCCCCAATACGCCAGAATGGACATGGACCAACCGCATGGGATCACCTAGATCGTATATAGACAGGATCTTCATTAGGAAAATAGATAGAAATAGTGTAGGCTGCCCACTTTTTAAAACGGTTGCCTATTCAGATCACAAATTTGTGATCTGTATGATCGACCTAGATAAAATGCGTAGGTTAGGACCTGGTTACTGGAAGCTGAACATGTCATTTCCGGCACGTAAGGCTTACAGGGACCAGGTCAACAATTGAGTTAAGCAAAAGTTGACAGGGGAGATCATCAACAACAGATGGTGGGGTGCTCTCAAAAGAGAGATTAGAGTAACTTCGATAGAGTTCAGCAAAGAACTAGTGTTAGAAAAAAATAGAAAGGAGGGTGAGCTGGTAGATAAGTTAAACGAGGCTATTTGTAGTGGCATTGCAACTAACGTGCTAGTGGCGAGAATGGCATTAATGCAAAACACGAAGGTTGCATTGTCAGAGCTAAGGCGCGTGCTCTTAGAAATGAGGGAACCAAAGCTGTTCGATGGGCCTGCATGGCAGAGGCGCAGCATGGTAATAAAACCACAATTCGGTCTTTGGCTGACTGAGACGGACACGAGCTGAGCGATTCCAAGTGGATGTGTGAGGCCTTTCGCCAGCACTTTGCTCGGTTGTTCGGGGGAAGTGGCGGATTTCAGTCCCTACTTCGATGGCTTCCTGTAACTCTCGACGGCTGACGCTGAGTGCTGCGAAAGGCTGATTACTTCAGCCGAGATTCAGGATGCCCTTGTCGGCTGCATGAGGCACAAGTCACCCGGTTTGGATGGTCTGCCCTACGAGCTTTACGTAAATATGCCAGACTTGTTCTTCGATCTCCTCGAAGAACTATACTGCAACTGGCAGCAGAACGGGAGTATTCCCAGTTCTGTGAGCCGGGGTGTAGTGACGCTGATAAGGAAAGACAAGAACAAGAGGGACACATTAGACAATTTCAGGCCAATAACTCTGCTCAACACAGAGTTTAAGATTTTGGCCAAGGTATTAGCGAAGAGGTTGGCGCTTGTCGTCGGGGATTTGGTTGGGGAGGAGCAAACTTGCGCAATCCCAGCCAGGTCCATACATGACAATCTCAACCTAATGCGATACATCATAGAGAGGGTAGAGTGTAAACCTGGCTTCGGTGGGGGCACTGATCAATTTAGATCAATTGAAAGCATTCGATAGGGTCGACCATCGGTACCTGGAGTCTGTCCTCAAAACGGCTGGCTTCGGCCCCATCTTCAGAAGCTGGATCACTGCAATGCACAGCGGCACACGCTCGGTGGTCAAGGTTAATGGCCACCTCTTGGAACCATTTCGGTTCTCCCGATCGGTCGTCAAGGGTGCCCTCTCTCTTCCCTTCTGTACGTATTGACTCTCGAGCCTTTACTGCGGTAGCTGGAGCTGTTGCAGGGCATCCTGCTCGAACCAGGATGCGGAAAGGTGGTGTCGGCTTATGCGGACGGCATCACCGTGATCGTGTCGGACACCTCAGAAATCGAGGTGGTCGGCACCTTATTGAAGGAATATGAAAGGTTGACAGGAGCCAAACTTAACCTGGAAAAGTCGGTGGGCTTGCAGCTCGGAACCTGGAGAGGCAAGTCCATGCCGTGCAACAGCGTCGTTAGGCGCTGGACGGACGGACCAGTAAAGTTGCTCAGGGTTTGGTTCAGACCAGAACTCCAGGTGGAAAAGAATTGGGACGAGGTGACGAGCAGTGTAGCCAGTCTCGCCCAGAAATGGGCTGGGAGGAAGCTATCACTGAAAGGTCGCACGGAGGTGGTGAATGTGTACATCGCGTCCGTCATCTACTACCGCCTGACCGTCGTGCCTTGACCCCGTCCACGCCTCGTCAAGTTGGAATGGCTCCTTTTCAAATTCTTGTGGAGGGGATAAGTTCTGTTGGTGAGGCGGTCCATCTGCTGCCAGCACCCTCTACGCGGAGGGCTGGGCATGCCGTGGCTAATGATGCGCAGACATGCATTGAGGCTGCAACATCTCCAGATATTTTGCCTAAATGGTGAACAGGTGTGGTTGCCGTTTATCAGACGGGCCTTTCCGCAGCTCATTTCTTTGACTGGGCTGCAGTCCTGAGTCAAGAAGAGACCGAGACTGGGTGACTGGCACCTGGAGTGTTGCCAGGCACTCACTGCCCTCTACCAAGCGGGCAATGCGATCAATGGAACTTCCACTCTCGAGTTCTATAGAGGATTAGTGGTGGGCAAGTGCGATGACGCACTCGGAGAAGCTTTGGGCCTCGACAAAGTCGAACTGACCAGTCTGTACTGGCGGACTTTCGAGCTGGGGACGATGGACAATTTCCAGAAATCCTTCACTTGGCAGTGCTACCGGGGAGCACTGACGGTTCGGGATAAACTCTACAGGCACGGAAGTGCTGTCAGACGGACCTGCCCAAGACGTGCACAGAATGACGAAATGGCTTTGCACACACTTGTCCAATGTTCCTGCATTACTGACTTGTGGAGTTATGTCGAACAGCTACTGCCGCGTGTGGAACGAATCCGGCTATCGGCCGAGTCCATAGTGAAGATCGATCCACCGCCTTCCTTAGGTCAGGAAGAGCAGGAAATTTTCCTGTCTGGTGGCCGTTGCGAAAGAGATTATATGGTGGACCAGATTAAAAGGACTGAAGACAGACACTTTTCTCTTCGGCCAATCCCTCTTCAACTTCTTCAACTTTCACCTGGAAAGGAAGGTGAGGGTGGAGAGAGAAGTGCTGCCCCCCAGTACATTTGCTAAAAGGTGGATGAATGTGGTGAGAATGGCCCGTGTGAATGGGCCTACTCTGACCATGCATCTATAGGCTAGCTAACTTGAGAAGAGGGGTGCTCTCTCTGGGTGCCCTAGAAGCGCAGTGTGGTTCAGGATTGGTGGGGTACCTGAGTCACCCCTGGGTCATCCACCCCTGGGTAATCCACCCCTGGGTCATCCACCCCTGGGTCGTCCACCCCCTATCGGGGAATTTATTTTGTTATATTTATGCATAGTTTATTTTATATTTTTTATATCTTCATTGTTAAATTAGTCTTGCCATTGTGCACATTTACTCGACCTTATTGTAAACCCCCACTGTCCCTGTCTTTGTATTGTACCCTACATGTTGGCCCTTGGGGCTAATAAATGAAATCATTATTATAATTATTATTATTGAATGCCATGGTTGACGGAGGCTCGGCTCTGTAAGGTATTGTAATTTTTAACTGTTATAACAATTGTAAATTATTTAAAACCAAATTGTAGATAAAGACACTCTCCTCCTCGTGAGAGGGGTCTTTCTGCCCGTTATTTGGCCCTTTGGGGTTAAATAACCAGTTATTGGGGATTTGTGCCCAAAATTCATTTTAAACAGTAAAAGAAAACATGGCTACAAAGAAGAATTTTCACAAGTCACTCCCACTCCTTCCGTCTTCTTCCTCAATCGTCATTACGTCAGAGAAAAGATTGTCATTCTCCCTCCCTTCTCTAAATGTGGTGTCGCCTCTGTCGCCTCTTTCGCAAGGGATGCCATTAAAGAAAAAGAAAAATGTAGTTTCTCGTAGCGTTCTTCATCAAGAGAACACGCGTGCCGTGGAACATTTCTCCACGACAGATGAGTGTGGTAAATATGGAAAGCCATTTCATTCGTCTGACGTCATGAAGAATAGCAGCAGCAGCAGCAGCAGCAGCAGCAACGACAACAGCAGCAACAGCAACAACGACAACAACAACAACAGCAACAGCGGCGGCAGCGGTCGTAGTACCAGCAGCAACAACAAAAGTAACAGCAGCTCTGACGACAACAACAACAACAAAGAAAAACCAATCTCGTTTGCAAGTATCGCAAAGAACCTGGAAACCATCCTTATAACAAATGAGGAATTACAGGAAGCAAAGAAGATGGTGACGAAAACCGGACACCGAGCAATCTGCAAGGCAGCCGAAGAATTTTTTGAAACCCAACAACTCTGTACGGTCACGTACCGTACAGTAAGCACAAACTCACATAGGGTTGAAAGAGCCACAGAGGCTCAAATAGAAAAAGCCTTCTTAGGGTCTGTATGGCAGCGGAAAATGCATATCACCCGAGGCAAGAAATGTGCCACCGTGGACGTGCTTTTTGCCACACCCCAAGAGGCAAAGGCCCAATCCTTAGTGACCCTAAGGAGTGAGAAAATGGTGTTGGTGCCCTCCTACTGCAGGCAAAAAATTGTGAGAGTCAAACTGACCCAAGCCCCCCCCCCCCCCCCGGGATGACCCCCTTCTTGGTTGACCGTGTCTGTCCTCGTTGGAATCGAGGACAAAACAATCGTACTGCAAGTACAGAAAAAAGTATGAGAAGATTGGGTCGGCACCTCCATTGAGATGTTAATTCAAACCAACCAGGAGTGCATCGAAGCTATCCCGGATGTGAGAGACTTCGATTACGGCACTCAACTTCCCATAAGTGTTGAGGGCAAACACTGGAAATGCTTTCGCTGTGGGTCGAAGACTCACCTCAGGGCCTTCTGCAATGAGAAGACTCTGAGAAAGGAGAAAACCCCCCTCCTTCCGAAACTGGCTCCACTGCTACCAGCAACAGGACAGGCGGCAAGCAGGAAGGATAGGTCCGTGGCACTGATACCCA
Source organism: Eledone cirrhosa (assembly GCA_964016885.1). Taxonomy (NCBI): domain Eukaryota; kingdom Metazoa; phylum Mollusca; class Cephalopoda; order Octopoda; family Eledonidae; genus Eledone; species Eledone cirrhosa. The sequence goes on along the minus strand of OZ024744.1, from coordinate 65,338,340 downwards.
TGCCACGGAAATCAAGAACAGCAGCAGCAGTGGAAGTATTAACAACAACAACAGTAATACCAACTGCAGCTGCAACAGTGACTCCACTGCAACCATCACCAACAACAACAAGTGAAAGAGTGGAGCTGGTACCCCTCCCCGACCTCACAGAATCGGATATGGAGTGTGAGGTGGGAAAGGGATGGAAAAAGGTCGCAAGAAGGCACAAATGCAGAAGCAGCACATCGTCGCCTTCGAAAAGGGAGGGAAGAGATGAAAAAAGGGTGAAGGCTACTGTAAAGAGACTTACAGCAGCAACACCAGCAACACCATCACCACCCACACTAGCACTACCATCACCCCCGGCGGCAACACCCACCGCCAACAACAACAACAACACCACCACAAGCACCAACATCGCAAACACAACAACAAAACACACACACCCAGCAACAACGACAAGAAAATAGCAGAACCACACGCCACCCCCAGGAAAAGAAATGCACAGCAATAAATACACACAACAAGAAACTAATGACTTATATAATTGAACACACAGACATTTCACAGCACGACTACATAATACCAACACCAATCAAAATACCGACTGGTAAGAATATGACAGAAACAATACACAAACATTAAAATGAAATTCCCCAACGCAGTTGGTGATTTCAGAGACCTAGGAGGGACACTCAACCGGAGAGTATACTCGGATATACTCGCAGAAGAGCCGACTACCAGCTGAAGGGACGGTTCAATGGTCCCTTCACCAGACAATCAAGGTAAGTGATCCTTTCTCACTTGCTCCGTTCCTCACCCAACATGGCCATATTCAGGATCGGAAGTGTAAACGTGCGTGGCTTGAGCTCGGTTTGGGAGCAGGGTCACTTGCTCAACGACCTCAGGTCACTAAACATAGATGTGGTGGCCATCAGCGAGACGAGAATCTCCAAAACGCAAACTCATCTTCGACGGTTACGAGGTATACGCACCTCCAAGCCGTCCGGGAGCAGGGGGGAGCGGAGTGGCTGTGTTGTTTCGGAAAGGCTTGGGTCTCACCATACGGACCATCTTCCTGGACCCAGAAGGTAAGTTGGTGGTGCTGGACGTAAGCGGCACCAAAGGCAATGCTTTCAGGCTAGTAGCCGTCTATGCCCCGACAGGGACGGGACGGCCAGATTTCTTCAGACGTCTAGAGACCTTTCTTGGAACGTCCCACTCTTTAGTGTTAGTGGGCGACTGGAATGGTATCTTGGATGCACGCTGGGATTGTGTGGGGCTAGTGGATAGGGGAGGAGGGTGCAAGAGCCTCACCAACCTGCTCAGACGTTTTGAACTGTCTGACAGGTAACGACTGGATCACCCGAATGTGCCAACGTGGACATGGACAAACCACATTGGGTCATCCAGATCGTATCTCGATAGGGTATTCTGCAGAGAACTAGATAAGGCTAGTATAAGTTGTCCACAATTTAAAATGAGATTGACATAGACAGACTTCATAGACAAGGGCCTGGTTACTGGAAGCTGAACGCGTCTTTCCCAGCTCGCAAAGCCTACAGAGACCGGATTAGCATATTAGTTAAGCGGGCGTTGACGGGAGCGGTCGTCAACAACAGGTGGTGGTTCGTCCTGAAAAGGGCAATTAAAGTAGAGTCGATTAGGTTTAGCAAAGGACTAGTGATAGAGGAAAATAGAGTAGAGGGAGAGCTAGTCAGAAAGCTAGAAGAGGCGTTTAGGACAGGCATCGCAACCGACGTGCTTGCGGCGAGATTGGCACTCGACCAATTCTTCAACGCAAAATACGAAGGCTGCGTTGTCAGAGCTAGAGCCCGTGCTCTGAAACACGAGCGGACAAAAGCCGTCCAATGGGCCCGGGTGGCAGAGGCGTGACGTGGCAACAAAGCTACAATTCGGTCTTTGTCTGACCAAAATGGGCGCGTGTTGCTCGAACCCGAGCAGATGTGTGAGGCTTTTCAGCAGCACTTTGCTGAACTGTTCGGGAGCAGCGGCGGCCCGGATCGAGGCATGGACTTCAGTGCATACCTCGACGGACTGCCTCGGCTCTCAACGACCGCAGCACAGTGTTGTGAAAAGCCAATAACAGCCGGTGAAATACGGGAAGCGATGGCTAACTGCACGAGGGGTAAATCGCCAGGTTTGGATGGTCTGCACCACGAGCTTTATGCATTTATGCCAGACTTGTTCGGTGACCTCTTGGCAGACGTCTACTGCAACTGACAGCAGAACGGGAGCATTCCCAGTTTTGTGAGCCGGGGAGCGGTGGTGTTGCTGAGAAAAGACCCGAACAAGGGGGATGTTATCGATAATTTCAGGCCCATAATGCAGAGTTCAAGATTTTGGCCAAGGTGTTAGCAACGAGGTTGGCGCTTGTCATCAAGGGTCTGGTGGGAGAGGCGCAGACATGCGCCATTCCGGACAGATCCATACACAACAACCTTCACCTCATGCGATACATCGTAGAGAGGGTGGTTAAGGAACCTGGCACTGGTGGGGCTCTGATCAACTTGGATCAATCCAAAGCATTCGGTACCTGGTGGCGGTCCTTGAGGCAGCCGGTTTCGGGCCCGTTTTCAGGGGTTGGATTGCTGTGATGTACAGCGACATCTGCTCAGTTGTGAGGGTGAATGGTCACCTGTCGCAGCCATTCAGCATCATGCACTCGGTCCGCCAGGGTTGTCCCCTCTCATCCCTCTTGTATGTATTGGCTCTCGAGCCGTTACTGCACAAACTGGCGGCAATGAGGGGCGTCCCACGCGAACTAGGATGCAGGAAATCCGAGTCGGCTTACGCTGACAACGTCACCATAGTGGTGTCAAGCACCAGGCACGTCCAGATGCTCGGCACTGCTCTCAAGGAATACGAAGTGGTGACAGGATCAAAGATAAACCAGGAAAAGTTGGTGGGCTTGCAGCTCGGCACCTGGAGAGGCAAGTCCATGCTGTCCGACAGCGTCGTGGGGCGTTGGACGGACGGACCGGTTAAATTGTTCGGGGTCTGGTTTGGACCGGACCTCCAGATGGAGAAAAACTGGAACGAGGTGACGAGCAGGGTGGCCTCCCTCACCCAGAAATGGGCCGAGAGGAAGCTGTCCCTGAAAGGCCGGGCGGAGGTGGCGAATGCGTACATCGCATCCCTCATCTGCTACCGCCTCACCGTCGACCCTTGCTCCAGCCCAACTCTCACCAAAATGGAGCGCCTCCTCCTCCGTTTTTTGTGGAAGGGACGTGCTCCCATGGTCAGACGATCCATCTGCTATCAAAACTCGTTGTGTGGAGGACTGGGCATGCCATGGCTGATGATGCACAAACATGCACTGAGGCTGCGACATCTCTGGTGCTTCCTTGACGGTTGAGTCCTGGGTCAGGAAAAGACCGATGGATAGCGCTTGAAAACTGGAATGTCTCCAGGCACTCACTGCCCTCTGTCAGCTGGGCACCAGTATCGGTGGAACATCCACCTCGGCATTCTATAGAGGACTAGTAGAGGGGAAGAGCGACAACGTTCTCAGAAAGATCCTTGGCATCAAAGAAGATCAGCTGTTTGCTCTCTTCCGGAGAACTTTCAGCCCAGGGCTTATGGATAACTTCCAGAAATCCCTGGCCTGGCAGTGCTACCGGGGAGCGCTGCCGGTTCAAGATAAGCTCTACAGGCACGGAAGTGCCGTCAGCCGAGCCTGTCCGAGATGCGCGCAGAGTGACAAAACCGTCGTGCATGCACTCGTTCAGTGCCTGAGCATTGCTGACTTGTGGAGTTATGTCAAACAGTTGCTGTCGCGTGTAGGACCGATCCGGTTATTGACTAAGTCCATTGTGCAGATGGTCTCGCCGTCTTCCTTCGAGGAGGAAGGGCAGGCAGTTTTCATCTGCCTGGTGGCCATGGCGAAAGAGATTGTGTGGTGGACAAGGTTGAAAGGGTTAAAGACAGACACTTTCCTCTTCGGCGAATCCCTGATTAACTTTTTCAAGTTTCACTTGAAGAGGAAAATCAGGGTGGAGAGACAAATGCTGTCATCTAGCAAGTTTGTTGAAAGGTGGGTGAATGTGGCGAGAATGGACCGAGTAAACGGGACCGATCTGAATATACGCTTGTAGTTTGAGGAATGGGAAAAAATTGAGAGAGGGCGCTTTCCCTAGTGGTCAGGGTGGCCATGGTTTTTTGTGTGGTTTTCGCCACGAGTAACCCTCGGAGGTTTCCCCCTATTGGGGAATTTTTTCATTGTTTGAATTTTCATTTTTATTGTTTATATATATATATATATGCTTGTGTTGAAAAGGAGGTCAAGTATGTTAAAAATCACTGAATAATTGCTCCGAAGACTCCAAACCTCGGTTTGGAAGAAACAATTGTAAGCAGATAAATGATTTAAACAGAACTTTGTTTCATGTAATCTCTATATAACTGCTCTGTAAAACAACTGATGTTGTTACATTGAGCTATTTATCTTACTGGTAATAAGATAGTAATAAATTACTGTCTTTCACTATTTAGGGTATAATATAACTATAAAAGGTTTTAGTATATACATAACCATAAATAGTATCCTTAATACTATATGCTTCTATATCTTTTTTCTTTTTCTTTTCTTATATAAATAATAAAAATCTTTACACGCACAAAACCCACATCATACCGTCCTGTGCCGTCTGTAATGTTTTTCTTGATCTCAGCCCTTGTGGCCAATAAAGAAATCATTATTATTATTATTATTATTATAACTACCCCCCCCCCCCCAATTCAATGATGTTCCAAAACAATATAAAAGAGATAATTGGCAACAAGGGTTCTGGAACAAAAGAGATAATTGGCAATAATGGCAGAGGCCCCAGGGTATCACAGCCTGGGCCAGCTCGTCATCGTGCCACTGTAATAGAGCCAAACAAGGCATTTAATATTGGCTGCTGGAACGTACGGACGCTGCTTGACAGGGATTCCTTGGAGCGTCCTGAACGAAGGACCGCTCTTGTTGCAAAGGAGTTTCGATGTTACGATCTTGACATCGTAGCTTTATCTGAGACGAGGTTAGCTGGAGATGGTCATCTTACAGAATTTTGTGGAGAATATACATTCTTCTGGAAAGGAAGAGATGAAGGAACCAGAAGAGAGGCTGGGGTAGCATTTGCTGTTAAGACTGCTCTTGTGGATAAATTAGAAGAATTCTCAGTGAGGATTAGTGAGCATCTTATGTCCATGAGAGTTCCACTTGACAAAGGAAGATATGCGACCCTGGTGAGTGTGTATGCTCCAACTATGAATTCTGTCGATGAAGAAAAAGTGTCTTTCTGCCATGCCTTGAAAGGTGTTTTAAGAAATATCCCTCAAGCAGACAAAGTCATCGTGCTTGGTGACTTTAATGCTAGAGTGGGTAGGGATTTTAACACATGGAATGTAATCGGAAGGCATGGGGTGGGAAAGTGTAACAACAATGGTATGCTCCTGTTGCAGATGTGTGAGGAGCTGGACCTATGTGTTACAACACCATGTTTCAGCAAAAGAACACATTTAAGACCACATGGATGCATCCTGCATCTAGGGAATGGCATCTTTTGGACTATGCTCTTGTCAGGATGTGTGACAGACAGGATGAGCAGTGTGTTCGTGCTCTTCGTGGGGCTGAGTGCTGGACAGAGGATTGGGCAACCCTTAAAAAGTCAGTTTATGATGTAGGCAGGCGTGTTCTAGGATTGATGCAGAGAAAACATCAAGACTGGTTTAATGAGAATGATGTACATATAGATGACTTGTTGGCTGACAAGAGGCGTGTTCTGTCACGCTACTTGGCAGCAAAACCACAGGAGAAGAATATGTTGCATAAGGAACTCAAGGATGTGAAATCACGTGTGAGGTGGAGTCTTTCTCAGATGAAGGATAAGTGGTGGAGTGAAAAGGCTGATATGATACAAGCTGCATCAGATTCCAATAACACAAAGCTGTTGTACAGTCTCTTGCATGAAGTTTATGGACCATCTTCTTTTCTGGCATCACCGCTTTGCAGCAAGGAGGGCAAGGAACTTCGTGACTCACAAGGAATTCTGTGAAGGTGGCGAGAGAACTTTGATGAACTTTTGAATCAGCCGTCTGTTGTCAATGAAGATTTCCTCAATCTCATTCCTGAAAAACCTGTGATAGTAGCTATCGCAGAACCATCAATGCTTGTGGAGGTTGCAGTAGCAATCTCGAAGATAAACAGTGGAAGGTCTCCAGGTATGGATGGCATACATGCAGAGTATGTCTCCAGATATGGATGGCAATATGGTGGTGAGAAACTTCTGCAACATCTTCACTCTTTGTTTGGCAGGATATGGGCTAGTGAATCTGTACTCGAGGACTGGAGAGATGCAGTAATGATGGTCTTGTACAAGGGAAAGGGTAACAAGAATGATTGTGGAAACTACGGAGGTATATCATTGCTTTCTGTTGTAGGAAAAATTTTATGTAGCGTGCTTCTGGACTGTCTGCTGACACACAGATTGTGACACACAGATTGTGACACACAGATTGTGTTCTTCCTGAAAGTCAATCTGGTTTTCGGGCTGGACGCGGCACTACTGATATAATCTTCTCAGCTAGACAGCTCCAGGAGAAGTGCATGGAACAAGATTTGAATCTGTATCAGGTTTTTGTCGATCTGACAAAAGCTTTCAATACTGTTAACAGAAATGCATTGTGGAAGGTTCTCCAGAAACTTGGTTGCCCTGAAAAGTTCCTTGCTTTGGTTAGGTCTTTCCATGATGACATGAAGGCTTGGGTTAATGTCAGAGGTAACATGTCGGAGCCTATCTCAGTAAAAAATGGAGTGAAACAGGGGGATATTCCAGCACAGACCCTGTTTGCCATATACTTTGCAATGGTTTTCTATATTGCATTCAGGAATTGCGATCGTGTAGCGCATACAGAAAGTGATATGCAGCACATTTTGAATGCATTTTCTGATGCTTGCACTGCCCTAGGATTGACTGTCAGTCTCAAGAAAACTGTCATCATGTACCAACCTGCCCCTGGCAAGCAGTACAGTGAGCCAAATATCTATGTGTATAGTAAATGACTTGGAGTGGTTGATCAGTTTGTCTACCTGGGAAGCACTGTCAATCGATACAACAACCTTGATAATGAAATTCCATTCGGGATTGGGAAAGCAAGTGATGCTTTCGGAAAGCTAGGAAGGCGTCCCTGGGGTTGGCGAGACATGCAAGGAGACAAAGGTAAAAGTGTACAAGGCACGTGTGCTCTCTTCTCTTCTTAATGCCTGCGAGACCTGGGTCACATATCGACACCGCCTTAAATATTTGGAGCGTTCCCATCAGATGTGTCTCAGACGGATCCATGGCGTTCACTGGAGGGATCACATCAGTGATGTCAAGATTTTGGAAAGCTCTCTGTGTGACAATATAGAAGCTCTTGTGCTTAAGCAAAGACTCTGTTAGAGTGGTCACCTTGCCAGGATGAAGGATTCTAGAATACCAAAACAACTCTTTTATGGAGAGTTAGTTAAAGGAAAACGACCTCCACATAAACCAAAAAAGAGGTATAAGGATTCGTTGAAAGCCTCTTTGAAAGACGCTAACATCTCTGCTGATACATGGGAAAATGTAGCTGCTGATTGTAATAAATGGAGAAAGACTGTATATGAGGGGAAAGTTGCCTTTGAGGCATCAGCAAAGCTGGACTTGAAAGTCATATTCGCAGTCATAAAGTGAGACCAATGGTTGACTACCAGGCTGCTGTTGGAGATGCTACTCATCATGCCTGCCAAGTATGTGATAGAGAGTATAAATCAGCAGGAGGGCTCAAACGATATGCAAAAGTACATGAACTCCAACCACAACCGGCTATTCCCAGTGAATGTTTTGGTTGCCAACTCTGTGCAAGACATTTTAGATCATTGGCTGGGCTAAAAAGCCACATTCGATCGTAGCACTGTTAATTGTTATCGTGTGTGTGTGTGTGTGTGTGTGATCACCATCATCATCATCGTTTAACATCTATCTTCCACGCTAGCATGGGTTTAGACGGGAGTTGTCCCACTTGAGGCAAGATTGGTCGGGTGACCATGTTACGCTCGTATAGGACTGTCTGGCAGGTTTTCTACAGCTGGATGCCCTTCCTAACACCAACCACGCTTACAGTGTGGACTGGGAGGTTTTTACCGTGTTACCTACATGGCCACATTACAGTGTGGACTGTGTGGTTTTTTTTTGTCGTGACACCTACATGACCTCATTTATTTTGAACTGGATGTTGCGGTACCAACATAACTTTATGGAGAAAGGGTGGTGTTAGTGGGAGTGGGAGTGGGGAAGTAGGGGTAGTGAAATGGGGGTGTATATTTGGTTAAGAGGTGCCTACTAACTGTAGGTTTCGCTTTGTACATAGGCAAGGCGGGTCTTCTGTATTACTGAGTACTGCCAAAGATCTCGGTCCACTGACATTGTCTTAGAGAGGTGTAAGTGTGTAAGGTCGGAATTTATCAAATCGTCCCAGGTTTTTCTGGGTCTACCTACTCCGTAACTTCCATCAATTTTGATCGCCCTATTCAACGGAGCATGCATGCTTCGTTCCTTTCCAGTTTGCACAGGTCCTCTGCACACAAAGCCCATGTCTCACTGCCATGTAGCATTGCTGTTCATATGCAGGCATCATATACTCTGCCTTTCATTTTTAGAGAGAAACCTTTAGTGGCCAACAGTGGTATAAGCTCTCTGAACTTTTTCCATCCCGTTCTGACTCTGGCTACTGTACTTTCAGAGCACCCTCCACCACTGCTGATTTTGTCACCCAGGTTGTGGAAGGTGTCCACTATTTCTATAGAACCATCTGGGCAATGGAAGGAGCTAGTATTGTGTGGGCACTTGCTACTTATTGCACCTGAGCATCGGCCACATATAAAGTCTATATTCTTAGTTAGCTTACCTGTGATCCCACTACATCTTTTATGTACCCATAGTTTGCATTTGGGACATAATATGGTGTCATCATCATCATCATCATCAACGTTTAACGTCCGTGTTCCACGCTTGCATGGGTTTGGACGGGGGTAGTCCCACTTGAGGCAAGAGTGATTGTCTTGCTCGCATAGGACTGTCTGGCAGGTTTTCTACAGTTGGATGCCCTTCCTAACACCAACCACATTTACAGTGTGGGTCTGGGAGGTTTTTACCGTGTTGCCTACACGGCCACATTACAGCGTGGACTGTGTGTTTTTTGTCGTGACACCTACACGATCTCATTTGTTTCGGCCTGGATGGTGCGGCACCAACATAACTTTACATAGAACGGGGTGGTGTGGATGGGGTGGGGGTGGTGGCGGGACGGGGTGTATTTTGTTAGAGATGCCTACTGGCAAGGCGGGTCTTCTCTGTTACTGAGTACCGCCAAAGGTCACGGTCCAGTGACATTGTCTTGGAGAGGTGTAAGTGTGTGAGGTCGGAGTTTATCAGCTCATCCCATGTTTTTCTAGGTCTGCCTATTCCGTGGCTACCGTCTATCTTCATTGCCCTGCACTTTGTAATACAGCTATCGACTTTCATGCGCATCACGTGTCCATACCAACGCAGCCTTCTCTCGAGTAAACAACATCTGATCCCTCTTATCTCTAATTTTTTCCTTAGTTCGTTTATGCTTTGCCGTTCACGTATATTACTGTTACACATCCAGCGGAGCATGCAAGCTTCGTTCCTCTCTAGTCTGCGTATATCCTCTGCACACAATGCCCAGGTCTCACTACCATGCAACATTGCTGTTCGTATGCAGGCATCGTACAACCTGCCTTATATATTTTATTATTATTATTATTTTGTGCCAAAAGTAGAAACAATTATTATTATTATTATTATTATTATTGAGTCTGAACGGACATCTTTTTTGTAAGTTTATTTATTTACCTGTCAAAACTTATTTATTGAATTTTTTGTTGTTGTGTAAGGTATAAAAGCCCTTGGACTTTGCCCTGTGAAGGGGAAAGAATAATATTTGGGCCTTTTGGCCCAAATATTTGAACTCTCTTACATTTAAAAAAACATTATCGAAAAAAACAAAAAAAAAAAACAAAAAAAAACATGACTGACCCCCCCCCCCCCCCCCCCCCCCCCCCCCCCCCCCCCCCCAGCAACGATATGTCTGCTGTCGTGCGACAATGACGTAGAAGTTGAGAGGAGCGCTATGACGAAATTAACAGATATTGATACAACAAACACCACCACAAACAATGTGAACAAAGACAGCAATGATAACAACACAGAACTCTAATTTTGAAAAGAATGACAATAACAGTGACAACGAAAATCAGATAACAGAAAAAATGACAAATGCAACAACAATATCAACAGCACTAACATGAAAACAAATAGCGACAACACCAACAGCAACAATACCAACTGCACCGAGAACAACGGTGGCACCAAAGACAACAATGATAACAGCGTCAGTGATAACAACAACACCAACAAGAACAAGAAGAACAACGACAACAAGAAGAACACTTTCGCTGCGGCAGCAGCAAAGAAGAGGCCATGCTTCAACATGGACCTCTCAAACAAAGATGAAAAGTTGGCTCAGGCATGGAAGCTCATCAAACAAGAGCAAACCAGGGCCAACTTAACTGTCCCGGTAGAAGCTATTGAGGCAGTGGAGCGCAGAATGGTGCATTGCAGATACATCTCAGCAGAAACCAAAAGGGGAGCTTTAAATCCACAAGCAGATGTTGAAGTCACGCTGAGGTGCATCAGAGATGACACCGAATACATAGAGAGGGGCAGACAGTACGGCACCATTTCAGTGCTGTTCAAGTCAGAAGCCCTCGCTATGAAACACGCTATGATTCCTTGCAAAACCAGCAAGGTCATAATGTACCCCTCCCACATGGGAAAAAGAACGGCCCGTCTCCGCATTCCCAGAATCCAACCAGAACTTGACATGTGGTGGCTTCTGGGATGTGTGATTGTGGAGGGGACGGATACCGTCCCGATTTAAGTGACAAGAATGGCCAGAGAGGACTGGTCCGGGGTTGACCTGGAGATACTTCTCCAGATCAGGCCGGAGAATGTGAAGACAATCCCGGACAACATCCGTCTTCAGAATGGAATGGTCATTCATATTATGACTGAGGGCAAAAAGCTGCATTGTTTTGTTTGTGGGGGAAAAAACCCATTTGCGAGCCTTCTGCCCTCAACTGCTGAAAAATGCAAGAAGTCAAAGGGCTCCACTGCTGCCGACGCCGGGGTGAGGACCACAACCAACACCAGCCCCGGCAAAACCACCAACAACAACACCAATAGAAAGACGACCACAAACACTGACCACCCAGGGGGGAACCGAGGAAAGTTGTCAAATTCCCCCTCCCCCCATAAAATACACACATCAATAAAAAACATAAGCACATACACAGACACACTTACAGACACAGACTCCTCATCTATCAGTAGTGAAGATGAGGGAAATCCCAAATCCCCCAAAATACAAAAAAAGAAACACAAAAAGGAAAAAAAAACTCAACAAAGCACAAAAACACCCACAATAAAGAATGCAGACACCACCCACGCAAACATCTCTCCAATAACACCAACATCAACACCACCATCACCATCACCAGAATCCCCCAAACGCAAACAACCTAAACAGACGCAAGAACAAATACACACACAAACATCTGAAACCATAGACACCACACTCACAACAAACACAGACACAACCAAAACAACACCACCAAAACCATCACCACCACAGCCACGCAAACAAATAAAATCACACCAACAAAACATACAAAACTTTATGCTCGTCAGGAGGGCCAACAAGGAACTGATGGCCCTCGTAGCACGAAGTGAAAATATACACAAAAAGAGGGGGAAATTTTTAAATCGAGCGCATTTCGCGTGCCAGAAGATTTGTTTCTGGTGCAAATGTCGCTTGATTTATACAAAGAGATACGAGACAGCTTTCCTCGGGACATGGAAACCCCAAACGTAAAACCTACTTCAAGACTTTTAAAGGGGTTCCCAAAAGAAACCCCACCAACTATGGAGGTCGAACCACCCAACCTTCACAAGAGCCCGGAAGGTAAGTAAACCTTCCTCTCTCTCTGTTTAACCTGCTAACATGACCGTATTAAGAGTAGGAAGTTTAAATGTTCGAGGCCTGGGATCGTCCTGGAAGCAGGGTCACCTGCTCAACGACCTCAGGTCTCTAGAAATGGATGTAATTGCCGTCAGAGAGACCAGGATTTCCGACACGCACGCACTAGCCCCCATTTTCGACGACTATCAGATCTTTGCATCTGTTAGTCGGCCGGGAATGGGAGATGGGGTGGCAGTGTTGTTTAGGAAAGGCCTGGATCTCGAGGTAAGGTCGATCTTCCGGGACCTAGACGGGAAGTTGGTGGTCCTGGACGTGAACAATAACGAAGGTGGTGCCTTTAGACTGGTGGCCGTCTACTGGGGCAGGACGGCCGGACTTCTTTTGACGCCTGGAAGCCTTTCTGGGTACGTCTCGCCCTTGACTGTTAGCGGGGGACTGGAACGGCATCTTAGACGCACGCTGAGACTGTGTGGGAGTATCCGATAGGGGCAGGGGGTGCAAAAGCCTCAAGAACCTGATCAGCCAGTTCCAGTGTGGACCTGAACTAACCGCATAGGGTCATCTAGATTGTATATAGACAGGATATTCATTAGGAAAATAGATAGAAATAGTGTGGGCCGTCCACGTTTTAAAACGGTCGCCTATTCAGATCACAAGTTTGTGATCTGTATGGTTGACCTAGATAAGATGCATAGGTTAGGACCTGGTTACTGGAAGCTAAACATGTCATTTCCGGCACGTAAGGCTTACAGGCACCAGGTCAACCATTTAGTTAAGCAAAAGTTGACAGGGGGAGTCATCAACAATAGATGGTGGGGGGCTCTCAAAAGAGAGATAGAGTAATGTCGATAGAGTTTAGCAAAGAAGTAGCGTTAGAGAAAAATAGAAAGGAGGGGGAGTTGGTAGATAAGTTAGACGAGGCTATTAGTAGTGGCATTGCAACTAACGTGCTAGCGGCGAGAATGGCATTAGACCATTTCTTCAATGCGAAACATGAAGGTTGCATTGTCAGAGCTAAGGCGTGTGCTCTGAAAAACGAGGGAACCAAAACTGCTCGATGGGCCCGCGTGGCAGAGTCGCAGCATGGTATTAAAACCATGATTTGGTCTCTGACGGACACGAGCTGAGTGATTCCAAGCGGATGTGTGAGGTCTTTCACCAACATTTTGCTCGGTTGTTCGGGGGAAGTGGCGGGTCAAAGATGGTGGCGGACTGCAGTCCCTACCTCGATGGCTTGCCACAACTCTTGACAGCCGACGCTGGGCGCTGCGAAAGGCCGATTACTTCAGCCGAGATTCAGGATGCCCTTGTCGGCTGCATGAGGCACAAGTCACCCGGTTTGGATGGTCTGCCCTACGAGCTTTACGTAAATATGCCAGACTTGTTCTCCAATCTCCTCGAAGCGCTTTACTGCAACTGGCAGCAGAACGGGAGTATTCCCAGTTCTGTGAGCCGGGGCGTAGTGACGCTGATAAGGAAAGACGGGAACAAGAGGGACACATTAGACAATTTCAGACTGATAACTCTGCTCAACACAGAGTTTAAGATTTTGGCCAAGGTATTAGCGAAGAGGTTGGCGCTTGTCGTCGGGGATTTGGTTGGGGAGGAGCAAACTGGCGCAATCCCAACCAGGTCCATACACGACAATCTCCACCTAATGCGATGCATCATAGAGAGGGTAGAGTGTAAACCTGGCTTCGGTGGGGCACTGATCAATTTAGATCAATCGAAAGCATTCGATAGGGTTGACCATCGGTACCTGGAGTCTGTCCTCAAGGCGGCTGGCTTCGGCCCCATCTTCAGAAGCTGGATCACTGCAATGCACAGCAGCACCTGCTCGGTGGTCAAAATTAATGGCTACCTCTCGGAACCGTTTCAGGTCGCCCGATCGGTCCGTCAAGGGTGCCCTCTTTCCTCCCTTCTGTATGTATTGACTCTCGAGCCTTTACTGCGGTAGCTGGAGCTGTTGCAGGGTATACCGCTTGAACCGGGACATGGAAAGGCTGTGTCTGCTTTTGCGGACAACATCACCGTGATGGTGTCAGACTCTTCAGAAATCGAGATGGTCGGCAACTTATTGGAGGAATATGAAAGGTTGACGGGAGCAAAACTTAACCCAGAAATGTCGGTGGGCTTGCAACTCGGCACCTGGAGAGGCAAGTTCATGCCATCCAACAGCGTCGTTAGGCGCTGGACGGACGAACCGGTAAAGTTACTCGGGGTATGGTTTGGGCCAGACCTTCAGGTGGATAAGAATTGGGACGAGGTGACGGGCAGGGTAACCAGTCTCACCCAGAAATGGGCTGGGAGGAAGCTATCACTGAAAGATCGGGTGGAGGTGGCGAATGCGTACATCGCGTCCGTCATCTACTACTGTCTGACTGTCGTCCCTTGCCCCCGTTCGCGCCTCACCACCTTAAGCGGCTCCTCTTCAAATTCTTGTGGAGGAGTCAGGTTCTGCTGGTGAGGCGGTCCATCTGCTGCCAGCACCCTCTACGTGGAGGGCTGGGCATGCTGTGGCTAATGATGCACAGACATGCGCTGAGGCTGCGGCATCTTCAGATATTTTGCCTAAACGGTGAACAGGTGTGGTCGGCGTTTGTCAGACGGGCCTTTCTGCAGCACATTTCTTTGACTGAGCTGCAGTCCTGGGTCAAGAAGAGACCGAGACTGGGTGACTGGCATCTGGAATGTTGCCAGGCACTCACTGACCTCTACCAGGCAGGCAATGTGGTCTGTGGAACTTCCACTCTCGAGTTCTATAGAGGATTAGTGGTGGGCAAGTGCGACGCTGCACTCGGACAGGCTCTGGGAGTCAACGAAGTCGAACTAACCAGTCTGTACTGGAGGACTTTCGAGCCAGGGACGATGGATAATTTCCAAAAATCCCTCGCTTGGCAGTGCTACCGGGGGGCACTGCCGGTTCGAGATAAATTCTACAGGCTCGGAAGTGCTGTCAGATGGACCTGCCCGAGATGCGTGTAGAGCAACGAAACCGTTCTGCACACACTCGTCCAGTGTCCGTGCATTACTGACTTGTGGAGTTATGTCGAACAGCTGTTGTCACGTGTAGAACGGATCCGGCTATCGGCGAGTCCATAGTGAAGACCGGCCCGCCGCCTTCTTTGGCCAGGAAGGGCAGGCAATGTTCCTCTGTCTGGTGGCAGTAGCAAAAGAGGTTATATGGTGGACGAGGTTGAAAGGACTGAAGACAGACACTTTTCTCTTCGGCCAATCCCTCATCAACTTCTTCAAGTTTCACTTGGAAAGGAAGTTGAGGGTGGAGAGAGAAGTGCTGCCCCCCAGTACATTTGCTGAAAGGTGGGTGAATGTGGCGAGAATGGCCTGTGTGAGTGAGCCTACTCTGGTCATGCGCCTGTAGGTGGGTAAATTTAGGAGGAGAGGGGTGCCATTCCAGGGTGCTCTCGAAGCGTCAGATCGTTCAGGATTGGTGGGGTACCTGGGCGAACCCTGGGTAGTCATCCCCCCTTATTGGGGAATTTTTCTTGTATTTTTCTTGTTACTTTGTTATTGTTATTCATATTGTTTACTCAATTTTTCTGTAAACCCCCACTGTCCCAGTCTTTTGTGTTGTCCCCTATATGTCGGCCCTTGTGGCCAATAAATGAAATCATTATTATTATTGCTATTATTATTATTGTCATCATTATTTTTTTTTTATCATGCAGTGGCCATACTCGATAACGAGGGGGAAGCCATCATGTATGTATGAATGCATACATGCATGTATGTATATATGTGTGTATGTATGTATATGTATGCATGTATGTATGTATGCATGCATGTGTGTGTGTATGTATGTATACATACATGTGTATGTATGTGTATATGTATGTATACATACATGCGTGTATGTATGTACACATATGTGTGTGTATATATGTCAAGAAAGAAAGAAAGAAAGAAAGAAAGAAAGAAAGAAAGAAAGAAAGAAAGAAAGAAAGAAAGAAAGAAAGAAAGAAAGAAAGAAAGAAAGATTTTTTATTACATTGTACAAGAAATGACTAGATCCAAGCCATAGAAATTGTTTGTCCTGAAAACTAAGTTTTGATAGAAGTAGTTAAAGTTGTAGGTGAAGCCTTTTGTCACTTATTTTGTTGTAAATAACACCTGCTTATACCAGTGAGAGAGACTGCTCTTCTTTATTTTAACTCTAAGATCTAGTTTCTACTACTACTACTACTACTACTACTACTACTACTACTACTACTACTACTACTACTACCACCACCACTACCACTACTGCTACTGCTACTACTGCTGCTGCAGCTGCTACTACCACCACCACCACCACCATGACAACCATTACCACTACAACCACCACCACCACTACTGCTTGTTTATTTATTTATTTTAAGATGTTATTTTTTTTTCAATTCTTTTCTGAAACTTGCAGCATTGTGTAAAAAAAAAAAAGGCAAGGCGTGAGTTTATAACCTTGAAACAACTACAACTACAACATACAAAACAAAACAAAGAAAGTGAGGTGTGTCCTGAAGTGGTGGTGGTGGTGGGTGGGAGGAGGACACTATTTGTTGGGGGAATAAGTGAGCAGTCAGGTGGGAGGAAAACAGGGAATGTGAAACATACACACACATATATACAAATGAAGAAATACACACATGAACAAACTCACACAGTACACATATACACAAGAACAAATACACACAAATGTGAAACACACACACACATACACATGAACAAACACACATGTACACACACAAATACACACAGAAAATTCAGAGAGAAGATCAACCAGGAGATGAAGTCATGAAAGAAGAAGGTGAAAACAGTAAATAGTGGAGGAGATGAAGGTTGAGGGGCGGTGGGGTTGGGGTGTTAGTATGGTGAGGTTGGGGGCGGTGTTGTGGAGGTTTAGTATAGTGTTGGGGGTGAGGGAAGGTTTGTAGGTAAATAATTCTGAAGCAAAGTATCCTTTGAAAGAAAGAATGAGAAGGGAAGGGGAAAAAAGAAAGAAAGAAAGAAAGAAAGAAAGAAAGAAAGAAAGAAAGAAAGAAAGAAAAAATGAAAAAGAGAATGCAAAGAAAAAAATAAGTTTAACTATAACATGTTTTTCTTGAACAAATTAAAGATTAACCCTTTTCTTACCATATTTCTATAGAAAGGCACTACCTGTGATTTTAGAATGGGAATGCTTTTGCACCACCCCTTAGACCCAGATCCCCCCCTCCCCATTCTTCTGTGACACTAGAATCATTGCTTTTCCCTTCCTTTTCCATTTTTTTTGTTGTTTATATTTTCTTATTTTACATTCCATTCTTTCTTCTCAATCTAAATTTTCTTTTTTCTTTTTTTCTTCGTCCACTTATTCCTGAAAGGGTCGTGGGAGCAGAGCCCTCAAACATTCCTTCCAGCAGGTCCTGTCAGAAGCAACTGTCTCCAAATGATCCGGTTGGATCCCCAAGCATGACCAGCCAAGCTCATGGATGTTATCCAACCATCTTGCTTGGGGTCTGCCCCTGGGTCTCCTGCCAGTTAGTTTTGCCCATAAAATCTGTCTAGCAATTCTTTCCTGAGACATTCTAACCACATGCCCAAAGTATTGGAGCTGTGATTTCTCACTTCGAAGAAGTAGCAGCTCTACCTGGAGTAACTCTCTGATCTCCGAACTAAGCACTTTATCAAGTAACGTTACCCCTAAGACCATTCTGTTTCTATTAAATGGTATTTACATGATATATTTTCTACATAGAATAAAGATCTAGATATTTAAATTTATTTTAATATATTTATACATGTTTTTATATATTTCTGCAATTTTGAATTAGGAGGGATTTATTTAAATAATTAACTTTCTCATTATCAAGATGATTTATCGAGGGTGGTGGATTCGCAATATCGGTAGAACGTCAGACATGCAATGTGGCATATAGTTATGTCCCTTTATGCCCGGAGTTCAAATTCCACCTAGGTTAGCTTTGCCTTTCATCCCCACAGGATCAATAAAATAAAGTACCAGTAATGCATTGGAGTTGATTTAATCGACTTTCCCCTCCCCTAAAATTGTTGGCCTTGTGCCTAAATCAGAAACTATTATTAAGATGATGTTTGAAACATAGCTTAACAGATAACATTATGATGGAAGTGGGTTGGCAGTATCGGTAGAGGGTCGGACGCCATGCTTTGACGCAGAGTTACGTCCCTTTACGATCTTAGTTCAAATCCCGCCGAGGTTAACTTTGCCTTTCATCCTTACGCGGCCGATAAAGTACCAGTAATGTACTGGGTAATTGCTGGCCTTGTGCCTAAAGTAGAAACAATTATGATAGAATGTTTTTAGATATATATAAACATTAATATAAATGTGCATATGTAAAACGTAAACAGAAATAACAGCACAATCGGTACAGTATATGGAAGGAATATGTTAAGTTAATGCTTGAAATAGCAGGAAGAGGGTCTTAACGTTTCGGACGCTAGTCCTTCATCAGAAGAAAGAATGAGAAATAAGATAGATTGAAGGGATGGGCGGGTTGGAATTGGAAAAAATGTCTTTAGATAAAAATAACAGGTCCATGTATATATATATGTAAACAAATAGTTTTGTATTGTAAAACCAAAAAGGTTAAGAAAATGTATGATAAAAATAAAACAAAAGATGACAACACAATTTTCTTAGTAATAGTCATAGAATAATTGATGTTGTTATTGTCGTTGTTTAGACAGAGTACATAGACTCGTTGATGTTGCTGTTGTTGTTGTTGTTTAGACCATAGCAGCAGAGATGTGTGAATATAAAGGAGTATGATATACATCTAGTATAAGTTAGATGGAAGGGAAAGAGAGAATGATGGCTAGTAGTAGAAGGTGATGGTTGGCAGTACTGAATATATACAGATTCTGTGCCAGCTCTTGTTAACCCTTTAGCATTCAAACCTGCCAGAATTATCTCATCTCTTTCTGTTCAAACCAGCTATAACCAGCCACTCATACTCATGTTAAGGTATCATTCTCAAAATAAATAATATCATCATCAAAGTCTCATAGATTCAATATTATATAATTATAAGATAATTATGTGAGATAAAACCTTTACCACGAAAATACAATAGTATAATAATAATCATCATCATCACTGTTTTACGTCCATTCTTCCCCGCTAGCATGGGTTAGATGAGTTGTCCTGTTGTGAGGAATGCCTGGTTCAGTGACCATGTCATGCTCATACAGAACCAATTTTGGCTTGATTGGGCTACAGTTGGATGCCCTTCCTAATGCCAACCTCATTTGCAGTGAGTACTGGATACTTTTTGTCATGACACCTACACGACCACTTTACAGCGTGGACTGAGTGTTTTTTGTTGTGACGCCTACACGACCACTTTACAGCGTGGACTGAGTGCTTTTTGTCATGACACCTACACGACCACTTTACAGTGTGGACTGAGTACTTTTTGTTGTGACGCCTACACGACCACTTTACAGTGGACTGAGTGCTTTTTGTCGTGACACCTACACAACCACTTTACAGTGTGGACTGAGTGCTTTTTGTCGTGACACCTACACAACCACTTTACAATTTGGATTGGGTGCTTTTTGTTGTGATGTCTACACGACCACTTTGTAAATACTAAAGGGTTAAACAAGAACATGATGGAAGAGTGGTAAAGTGGTAGCTGTGTGATTGTCTGAGAGAGATAACAGGATAATTGTTTCTACTTTTGGTACAAGGCCAGCAATTACCCAGTGCATTACTGGTACTTTATTTCATCAACCCTGTAAAGATGAAAGGCAAAGTTAACCTCGGCAGGATTTGAACTCAGAATGTAAAGGGACGAAACTATGCTGGAAAGCATGGTGTCAGGCCCTCTACTGATACGGCAAGTAACAAAAGAGAATACCTCATCTGAATATGAGGTATTCTGTTTTGTTACTCAGGCAATATAGTGCAGTGGATAAGATAGACCAGAGGTTCTCAAAATATGTACTACCCCCCGCAGAGGGATTGAGAAGGTCCAGGAGGACTGGGACCTAAGGGAGTGGTGGGGCAGTAGAGATGATATAATAGTATATTAAATATCAAATGATACATATATATAAATATAGTAAAATAAAAAATATATATATTTATTTATACATAGTATATATTATATTATTTATTATATATAAATTAACAAGTTTATTTATTATATGTTATTTACAATTTATGTGTAGGCAGGTCTCTCTGGAAATAGGGGTGGGTGGGTGGTGTTGAGGGTATTATGTGGTTGTGAAGGGGTGGAGGGGTGGCCCAAAATGTTTGAGAACCTCTGAGATAGACAGTAACAAATGAGAGAACAATGAACAGAGCAGATGGGGAACATAAAAGCAGTATACTGGGTAAGTGACTGAATGATATATTATACATCCCATTGGATGTAACATGGCTGAGTAGTTAAGAAATTTACTTCACAATTATTGGGTTCTGGGGTTGATCCTCCTGTCTGGCATCTTGGGAAAATATCATTTACCATAACCTCAGATCAATTGCAGTTTTGTCTGTAGGGTGCAGCCCAAACACTGCCATGCCCTAGGCTCAGAGCCCATCACCCACTCCCTTCACCCTCCTTTTCTTCTGTGGCCCTAAAGTTCTTGCTTTTTCTCTCATCTATAACATTTATAGTCCTTGCTCCTACTTTCCCATACAGCCAGATCTGCCCTTCTTTACCCCTTCCCCTTTTTTTCATTACTTAATTTTGCTTTTATCTTTCTTTTTCATATTTATGAAATCATGAATGGTTTTAAGCCAAGGTTGTTAATAAAAGTCTTGGGAGTGAAATTGGGTAGATGGAAACTGTCAGACTGAACCTGTAATTCAAAGAGCCAGCCTTATCCCAACACATACATTGTGTATTGCTGAGTCTTCCTGTGAGTTACATGAACCCTTTAATATTTACATTACTCACATAATTATCTAACATAATATTGTAGCTATGAGATTTTGATATTATTTATTTTGAGCATAATACCTTAACATCAGCATGAGTGGCCAGTTACAGCCAGTTTGAACAGAAAGGTGAGAGAATTCTGGCTGGATATGGCTGGTTTAAATACTAAAGGGTTAATGTAATATGTCCACTGAACTACATATACTATAATACAAGATGGACTTCACTTGTAATTCAAAAAGCCAGCCCTGACACACACACATGTTGAATCGCCCTGATAAATATGTTAAGGGTACACGTGTTTGTGAAATACTCAGTCACTTACATGTTGATTTCATGAGCAGGGTGTTCACTTGACCCAACAACTGAAGTACTCATCATTGAAAACGACAGAGGTCCATTTCCCTATTATCATCCCAATCTCTATCACCATCAGCATTATTTAACAATTTTGTGACATAGAGTTACAGCCCTTTACAAGGTTAACTTTGCCTTTCATTCTTACAAGGTTGATAAAATAAAACACCAGTAATACACTGGGGTCGATTTAATAGACTTCCCTCTTCCTCCAAATTGCTGGCCTCATGCCTAAATAAGAAACCATTATTTTATAACTGTTTTGCCATGTTTGCTCTGGTGGATGGTTCTTCTCTACAGTGGGTACCCAACCATTATGCTTCCTTGCAATCTCATTCTTGAAGTCAGCCTTCATCACTTCATCCCATGATTACCTAGGTCTACCTCTTCCTCAGCTTCCATCCATTTCGACTGCCCTGCACTTCTTTATACAGCTTTCATCCTCTTACATATCACAGGTTCATACCAGCACAGTCTTCATCTCACATGCACACTACATGTGATTCCTCCAGTATCCAGCTTTTCTCTCGGTTCATTTGTGTTCCATCTCCCAAGTATTATGCAGCCAGTATACACACATACACGAGGGAGGAGAAAATAGATATATACTAGCATTTTTTTCAACATGCTGACGCGTATGTGTATATGTGTGTGTGTATATATATGCATATGCATACATTTATATGTATGAGTATATAAATATAAACATGGAGGCACATGGCTTAGTGGTTTTATTTCACATTGCTCCAGTTTACTCAGCTGTAGAAATGAGATGATAGGGACTGGGGTCCATATCATTCCACTGCAAAGTGGTCGTGCAGGTGCCACGGCAAAAAAAAAGCTCCCAGCACTCACTGTAAATGAGGTTGGTGTTAGGAAGGGCATCCAGCTGTAGAAATCAAGCCAGAATCAGTTCCCGTCCCACCCTTGCAAGCAGGGAAAAAGCGGATGTAAAATGAAATGAATGAATGATGAATGAAACGTGTAAACACAGACACACTTACAAAAATGCACTGACAAACATATATTCACACAAATACACATACATTCACCTAAACACACATGCATACACAAATACACACATTGTAACAAATGGAACACCAGCTGCCGTTTTGCTATAGTTTTTTCACCATCCTTTTCCTTCACATACATTCACACAAACACACAGATTGTGTGACAGACAGACGGAAGTCACTGAAATGTATATATAGATTACATAAAGCACAACTGGAAGTTTCTATGAGACAACTTGTTTCAGGCCACTGTGGCTTGAGAAAGGTACTAGAGAGATAAATAGTGACCTGGTGGTTAAATATCTCTGTAGACAGAGACAATAAAGCTAAGCGACAAGCATGAAAAAATGGGGCAGCAAAGAACAAACATCAATATCAACAGAGACGCTACATAACAAGTTTACATGTCAAATAAAGAAGCTGAAAGTACGTTTGCCCATGTTCTATGATGTGACGATCAGTGGCACGGTGTGTTCCACATTGTAAAGCAGTGTGTCAGTGTGAATCAAAATATCGTTGGGGAAAAACATGTTGGAAATGACACAGGTGCACTCAGCCTTACTGAGGACCAGAAAAAAGAGCCTTGGAAACGTTATTATGACAGCTGGGTGAATGTAGGAAATGAAGAGTTCACAGATACAGTACCCAAAATACGTGTTTAGTTTCATATTATTGGAGCTACAGTATATACAACAACCCGCCTGGACAAAAGTATGTCTGAACTGGGATTTGTGGAGAAAGAATGCAGCTCCTTACTTCATAAGCTATAAATGGCTGGGGTATCTGGAACCTTTGAAATCTGAAAAAACAAGATGAACAATTGCACAAAAGAGAGAACATAAATAAACTCTCGCATAGTCCAAAAAATGCACACATGTACGTACTCTTTTACACATCACAAGCACAATATATTCAACAGATATATGCACTTTCACACACACACTCAATCATATACAAACCCAATTAACACACACACTTATCGTATTCAAGTGCACAAAACATGCATAGCACATATATACTCTTTTAGGAAATGGATATCGGTGCACATGCAACATAATATAAAAGACAAAGAGTACTGGTGTGTGTGATAAAGTTTTACTTCATAGAAGTCAAAGGTGTATAAGGTAAAGGGTTGTTACCCGATGGCAATAATGCCATTGTGAAGTTGTCAGGCTGGTGAGCTGGATTGTGCTGGTAACGAAAGGGTCGTCCAGAAAGAATCCAGCTATGGTCGAAGATGTTACCACTTCGGGAATCAGGAGGCGAGAGAGAGATTTCGCGGTTAATCGCTCCTTTTATCTCTGTTGACCGGAAGTGACCACTAGGGAGTTTGGTCAATCCCAAAGGGAAGCAACTCCACCTACTTCCTGTCTAGAGAACAGCGATTCAATTGTCGTGGCAGGGGAGACAACTCTTACTACAGTATCCCCCGCCAGATTTTTAAAACATAAAAAATCGAAAGAAGCATGCATGGAGTAAGATGGCGAGCATGTAAGAGGCATGAAAAATATGGTACAGAGTAATGGAAGTAAGAAAAGTCAAAAGTTCAAATGTACAAAATATAGTTCACAGGTGTGCAGTCACATGACAGCAGGAAAGAAAGTGTGTTCCAGAGAATGAATGCAGGTGGTCTCTGTTCTGTGGTATATCGTGAATTTCCAACCTCCGTATGGATTTTCTCACAGGAAGAGTGCTGCAAAAATAAATTCTCTGGCTTTGGTTGCTGTTGCTGCTGTTGTATTGCTGTTGTTGCTGCTGTAGTGCTGTTGCTGTTGCTGTTGTTGTATTGCTGTTGTTGCTGCTGTATTGCTGTTGCTGCTGCTGTTGTCTCGCTGAGTGAGCGTATTCGGTGTTTAAACTCACAGTAGACAAAAATTTTTTAGAAAAAATGAGTTGCGCAAAGTGCTAGAAATAGCAGCCGAAGTTGATGGTCGATGTTGAGAATGCGTTGACCTGGAAGGGTCAAGAGGCCAGCGACCAGAGAAATAAGCATTCTTAATAAATGCGCGGTTATCAACGGTAAATTTACATTGTAAATTTATAAACCGGCAAATAGAAGAATATAGCTTAAGGCTGAAGAATCCCTGGTGATAAATGGCGTGCGGCTGTCTGTGAGTAAGAGACATCTCAGTGAATCGAGAATTTATGCTGCCTACACGTGCCAATACAAGGTTGAAAAAAAATATTTCTAACGCGCGAGAAAATGATAGTGCAATTTTGAAAGTGACAATGATGAAAAAGAAAAGCTTCAATCAGCATAATTATAGGTGTGAACTTTTGGAAAAAAAAAAAAGGGTCACCACTTTAGGAAATGGATATCGGTGCACATGCAACATAATATAAAAGACAAAGAGTACTGGTGTGTGTGATAAAGTTTTACTTCATAGAAGTCAAAGGTGTATAAGGTAAAGGGTTGTTACCCGATGGCAATAATGCCATTGTGAAGTTGTCAGGCTGGTGAGCTGGATTGTGCTGGTAACGAAAGGGTCGTCCAGAAAGAATCCAGCTATGGTCGAAGATGTTACCACTTCGGGAATCAGGAGGCGAGAGAGAGATTTCGCGGTTAATCGCTCCTTTTATCTCTGTTGACCGGAAGTGACCACTAGGGAGTTTGGTCAATCCCAAAGGGAAGCAACTCCACCTACTTCCTGTCTAGAGAACAGCGATTCAATTGTCGTGGCAGGGGAGACAACTCTTACTACACTCTTAATAGCCTACACACAAACGGAAATTGTACATCGACAAGCAGTTCTCAGGTCCGTGAAGACACAGAATCATCTTTCATGACAACAGGGATCATCTGATTGAAGAGTATAACCGTGGTTTAAATAACAAAAGCGAAAGAGGGACAATAAGTGGTTAATAGAACACATAAACAGTAATCGTAAATAGATAGCGCCATTGATAAGGGGAGGCAACCTACTTTTCACCTTCATAATGCGTACAAGGGAGTTAACTAAGTTAATTTTCTTTATTAGGGGGAGGTAACTTCATCCAATTAAAATAATACAGTTTTATGAACCTGAGAATATAATCATGGTTTCTGATTTAGGCACGAGGCCAGCGATTTGGGGGAATGGGAAAGTCGATTAAACCGACCCAGTACGTTACTGGTACTTTATTTTATCAACCTTGTAAATGAAAGGCGGAGTAGAATATAATAATTGTTTCTACTTTGGGCACAAGGCCAGCAATCATCCCAGTGCATTACTGGTACTTTATTTTATCGACCCCGTAAAGATGATAGGCAAAGTTAACCTTGGCGGGATTTGAACTCATACCGTAAAGGGACGTAACTCTATGCTGCAAAGCATGGTTTCCGACCTTCTACCGATACTGCCAATAGAATATAACAATACTGCTAATTTTATATTCCTAGATTAAATACAAAAAAATATGAGAACATTTATTGGCAGACTGATTGAAATATGGAGAGGAAAACAAAAAAAAAAATACTGCTGAAATGAATTGGTAATGGGCTGAGTAAAAAACAAAACAAAAAACAAACAAACAAAACAAAAAACAAATAAACAAAACAAAAACAATATTTCTGAAGTAAAATGAGTTTGGATCATTGGAAGAGGGTCGCTTTCTTTGAAAAAAGGAAATATGTACAAATGGCAACATTTATTCCTTTCACATATAGACACTTCATTAATGTATTTAATCCAAAATATTGAATTGGGATTTTTACTACTGATTACATCTATTATTACCTTTTAGGACATTTTTATTTGGATGTGTGATTAGAATTAATAACAGTAATATAATGCACTGGGTAATTGCTGGCCTTGTGCCTAACGTAGAAACAATTATTACCTTTTAGGACATTTTTATTTGGATGTGTGATTAGAATTAATCACAGTAATATACACACATTGGTGAATTGGCAGTATTGGTAGAGGGTCGGACGCCGTGCTTTGACGCATAGAGTTACGGCCCTTTATGATCTGAGTTCAAATCCCGCCGAGGTTAACTTTGCCTTTCATCCTTACGGGGTCGATAAAATAAAGTACCAGTAATACACTGGGCAATTGCTGGCCTTGTGCCAAAAGTAGAAACAATTATTAATTACGTAATTATTCCAGTTAATTTTCTTCAAAAGAAATTTTGTATCCTGGCACAAAAAGGCTGGATGCACTAATGTAATACTGGTGTTTTCTTTTATCAACCCCGTAAGGATGAACGGTAAAGTTAACATCGGTGGAATTTGAACTCAGAACATAAAGGGTCATAACTCTATGCTGCAAAGCATGGTGTCTAGCATTCTACCGTTACTGCCAAACTACCGCCCATAGAGTTGTGTACTAATAATGTGTATGAATGGTAGCATAAGTAAGAAGAGAGAAAAATTGGGCATAAGAGGAACTGGATGTAGTGTACAAGAGTGAAGACTGCATTGATATGGACATGTGATTCATATGGAAGATGGCAGCTGTATAAAGAAATGTAGAGAGATCTCAATGGATGGGACTGATGGAAGAGGTAGACCTAAGAAGACATGGAATGGAGTAGTGATGACTGAACGTAGAAAGCTGAATCTCACAACAAAGGATCACGGGAAATGGTGGAACTGGAGAAGACTCACTTGTCAGCATGAAAAATTGTGAGCCCCTACCCAGTCACTCCTTAGAAACTACTCTCACCCTCACTGTATAACTGTGCCCCTATACCCAGGATCACCCCTATCCATCCTCACCTTCTCATCATTCAAAATCCACTAAATTCCATCACCTGTTTTACACTAATGATATACTTTCATCTCTTCTTTCCCCTCACATCACTACTTGATACCCCACCCCTACCCCCCATCATTGACATTGAACTTGTCATGATCCTCTTGTCACATACTCATGATATACCGATCATGGATAGGTGACAATTGGGTATGACTTCTTGTACTACCTGATTAAATAATCAGGTAAATCTGGCACTGAGTGTTGGGGTCAATTCTTGTTCTCTTAAAGAGAAATTGACTGTGCTCCTGGAGAGGGATGGGCTCCCCTAGGGTTAAAATGTTTCAGTACAGCACCCCTACAACTCAATCAGAAGTAAAGAGCCCTTTCTACTCAATTGTGCTATGACACTTTCCAAAACTTTCATAACCTGGTTCAACAACCTGATGCCTCTGAAAGTGTCCCCTCTCTAGTGCATCTTATTTGCCTCTTGTAACAGTTGACAACTGAAGTGTCATATCCAACGACACAATTGGGTATGACTTCTACACGCTGGATTCATTGAATGTAACTTGCAGGCACAATGTGTCTTAATACTGAACAGTGAACAATGTGTCATAATACTGAACAGAGGGACAAAGAAGGATTTTTACCAATAATTGGTGATGTTGTTCTTCACCAAACCAACACATCTTCCTACTGTATCAGGTAATTTAATCATCTCAACAACTATACTTGATGAACCACCTGTCTTACTTGTGGCCATAGCTTTAATTATATTTGTTAACATACTTCTGTGAAGTTGGAAAGTTGTTACCTCTATTGGGTCTACTTGAGGTAGGCTTTGTTTCTCCAAACATACTCCTCATTCAACACTACACCTGATATTCCTCCTCCATACACACACATGGATGTATATGTGCATATATCATGACTCATACACTGTTCACTTTCCTGACATTTGTACATTATTCTATGTACTATACATTCACTTTTGATGAGTTGTAGTGCGCCTGAGCACTGTACACAATCATTTTCATTATTATTATTATTATTATTATTATTATTATTGTAGGCGGTGGATTGGCAGTATCGGTAGAGCGTCGGACGCCATGTCTTGACGCAAAGAGTTATGGCCCTTGCCATTCTGAGTTCAAATCCCGCCAAGGTTAACTTTGCCTTTCATCCTTACGGGGTAGATAAAATAAAGTACTACTAATGTACTGGGTAATTGCTGGCCTTGTGCCAAAAGTAGAAACAATTATTATTATTATTGTAGTAGATAATGATAATACTGCTATGCCATTCATCAGATATGACAACATCATGTATTACATGGTTGACTGGTTTTCTTTCTCTGTAAGGAGTCTCAATAAGGCTCTTCTACTTCTCAATTCTTTCTTGCACACAGCATATAGTAATAACCTGTCTCTTCTTCAGCATTTCCACAATTTCAGTTTCTCTGCCTTTCATTGTGCCAATGTTGATAGTGATAGCTTTGAAATTTGTTACTTGACTTGTTTGGGATGCATATTGATATCTAGATGGGTTGCTTTCACTACAAGTCTCTGATCACCCCAATATATATATCATCATTATCATCATCATTTAACATCCATTTTCCATGCAAGCATAGGTTAGACGGGTTGTCCTATTAGAGCAGTGGTTCCCAACCTTTTATAATAAATTCCACCTTAATGATATAGCAAAACAGTATGGCCCCCAAAAAATTAAAATTTTTGATATAATTTTTTTATGTAGAAATAATTTCGGCATGTCTTTTTATTTCAGTCAAAGTAATTTTGTCAATGAGAAATTTACTAAAATAAATAATATATATCCTGTTATAAAAATAAGTTTCTTTACTAAGTTTATTTACTAAAACATAAATTGTTATATCCAGATTTAAATAATTATCAAGTGAAATAAAATCATAATTAGAAAAGGTAGAAAGTTGATAAAAAGTTGAATATAAAAAACTTGAAGCAAGAAAAAGAAAAAATTATGTTAGGCAACTACTCTTCTTTTTTATATATGAAATTTTGTGATTTTTAGTTAATTCCCGTGGCTCCCCCAATAACTTGGTATGGCCCACTGGTGGGCCATGGTCCCCCTGGTTGGGAACCAATGTATTAGAGGCTAGTTGGGTCAGGTGACCATGTCTTGTTCATATAGGACTATTTCTGGCTAGATTTCTATGGCTAGATGCCCTTCCTAATGCTACATGTATATATATATATATATATATGTGTGTGTATATATGTGTGTGTGTGTGTGTGTGTGTGTATATATATATATATATATATATATATACACATATATATATATATATATATATATATATATATATATATATATATATATATATATATATATACATCATCATTAACATCATCATCATCATCATCATCATCACCATTAATGTCCATTTTCCATGCTAGCATGGGTTAGATGGGTTGTCCTATTTGAGGCAAGTCGAAGTAAGATGACCATGTCTTGCTCATACAAAACTGATTTTTGCTTCGTTTCTTCAGTTGAATGCCCTTCCTAACTCCGACCACATTTACAGTGTACACTGGCTGCTTTTTGTTGTGAACCCTACACGACCACTTTACAGTGTGGGTTGGGTGCTTTTTTTGTGGCACTAAAACGACCACTTTTCATTGTTGGCTGAGGAGACAGGTGCATAGGGATGGGGGGGGGGACTAATCAAGTGATGGGTAGGAGTGGGGATGTGGGTGGGGAAAGGTAGGGGAAAGTGGTGCATACTGAATGCTTGCTTCAACCTGCGCATAGGGGACGGTGGATCTTCTGTATTACTGCATATCACCAGAGATCTCAATCCTGTGTCATTTTTTTTGAGAAGTACAATTCTGCAAGGTCAGCTTTTATCACCTCATCCCAGGTCTTCCTAAGTCTTCTCACTTCGTAACTAACTTCAACTTTGAGTGCCCTGCACCTTTTTATGCAGCTGTCACCCTTCATTTTGTCACACTCAGAGTTGCTGAAGCATGGAACAAACTACCTGTATCAGATGTTAGCTGTTGAGACACTACATCCTTTAAAACCTCCATACTTCCTGAAATTTGCCAACACTAAACCTGATATTCTCCCTCCATAAACATGCACACACATGTATCTGTGTGTATATCATAACTCATACATTGTTCACTTTCCTGACATTTGTACATTATTCTATATACTATACATGCACCTTTGATGAGTTGTAGTGCACCTGAGCTCCATACACAATCATTTTCATTATCATTATCATATGTATCAAATGGTGGTGGATTGGCAGTATCGGTAGAGGGTCGGACGCCATGCTTTCCAGCATAGTTACGTCCCTTTACGGTCTGAGTTCAAATCCCGCCGAGGTTAACTTTGCCTTTCATCCTTACGGGGTCGATAAAATAAAGTACCAGTAATACACTGAGTATTTGCTGGCCTTGTGCCTAAAGTAGAAACAATTATCATATATATCAAATGTCCATACCAACACAATCTCCTCTCCTGCAAACTGCATATGCTCCCTCTTATGCCTAGTTTCTCTCTCAGTTCATTTATGCTTTATCATTCATTCATATTACTATTACACATCCAATGAAAAGTGTCAGCTTCATTTCTTTCCAATCTTTGCAGGTCTTCTGCACACATCATCCAGGTCTCACTACCATGCAGCATGGCTGCTCGTATACACGCATGATACAATCTGCTCTAAAGGAAAAAAATCTCTAATAGCTAGCAGTGGTAGTAGCTCCTTGAACTTTTTTCACCTCGTCCTCACTCTGACTACTGTACTTTAAGAACACCCACCTCCACTGCTAAATTTGGTTACCTAGGTAACATAAGATGTCTATTGCTTCTATGGAATCTTCCAAGAATTTAAATAAGTTTATTTTTCAACATAGTTCCTGGAAAGAAATGATTCAGTTATTAATAAGAAGAGTTGAAATTAATGCATGCAAGATTTTACAGTTCAGTTCTAGCATCACTCCTTCATAGCCTATGAACTTTTCAGCTGACCCTCATATTATTGAAACTTTACTAGAGACCACTAGATGTTGCTTCATCCTGTGCACATGGGAATATGGGTCATTTGCATTATTGCATAATACCAGAGATCTCGATCCTATGTCTTTGAGAGGTGCAGTCAAAAGTAGGTGAGTGATTGGCAGGATTGTCCAGCTGTTAGATGAAGTTCTTTGTGATATTTCTTCCAGTTATCTGTTCTGTGGTCAGATCCTGCTGAAGTCAACTTTGCTTTTCATCACTCCAGGGTCTAAAGCTCTAGTCCACATGGAGCTTTTTAACTGACTTCTCCACAAAAAATTTTTTTTTGAATTGCTGGGCTTGTGCCTGTGTTAGAAACTATTAATAAAAGTTTAAAGCTTCATAGATAGTTACTCTGAGTTTCAAACTTATACGTACACACACACACATTCACACATACATTCACACATACATATACATACATACATACATGAATGCATACACACATACATACATACATGAATGCATACACACATACATACACACACATTTACACATATACATACATACATACATACGTACATATATATACATATATGTTCTTCTGTTATATGATTGTATGGGTGTTTCTGTGTGAGAGAACATAGCAAATAGGAAAGGAAAATGAGGGAGAGACAAAGGGGGCAGAGAGAGAGAGAGAGAGAGAGAGAGAGAGAGAGAGAGAGAGAGAGAGAGAGAGAGAGAGAGAGAGAGAGAGAAAGGTTGGTGGGGTTAGATGTGGAAGGAAGAGAGTGCAAAATACACTTGTTGGAGATAGTTAACCTGCCATGTCCTACACAGAAAATACTCTGATCTAAAAATACTAGCTGCACTCTGTTTTAGGATACACTGAGATCAGCTGCAATTAAAGTCTAGTAGTAGAGGTGTATGTGTGTATACATACACACACACACGCGCACACACATATATATGTATATATATAAATATACATATATATATATATATATATATGTGTGTATTTATGTATATATATATATATATATACATATGTATATATGTATATATATATATGTGTGTATTTATGTATACATATATATATATATAAACACACACACACGTATTTATATACACACATACACACACACACACATATATATATATATATATATATATATATATATATATATATATACACACATACACACATACATGTGTGTATGTGCTTGAGTCTAGTGTTGGGTGGATAATGGTAGAAGATGGGTAGTGAAGGATGGTGTGTAATGATGGGTGGCAGTGGGTGGTGGTGGTGGAGTGGGGGAGGGGGGGGGTGATAGATGATAGTGGCTAACAGTAGTTCTAGTAGTAGTGCAGAAGCAATGATAATGTTAAAGGGGTGGGGGTAGGATGGGGTAGTGGAATGAGCCTAGAGGCACAGGAAATGGAGGAGAAAGAGAGAGAGAGAGAGAGAGGTGGAGGTGGTGGTGGTGTGTGTGGGGGGGGGGGGAGTGACTGGGATAGATAGACAGACAGACAGACAGACAGATAGCTCAAAGCCTATCCTTCTGACTGTATAATCCAGTTTAGATTGACTATCTACTTAATATCTGAACACACACACGCAGAGTAAATACACATATAAACATATACAAACATACTTATTTATATATATGCACACATATATTTGATATATATGTTTATTATATCATCACCATCATTGCCATCATCATCAACAACAGCAGCAGCATCATTTAATGTCTGCTTTTCCAAGCTGGCATGGATTGGACGGGTAGCTTTATGCACACCCACACATATATGTATATATATGTATGTACGTATGTATGTATAGATGCATATATATGTATATATATATATATATATATATATGATATATATATATACATGTATATATGCATATATATACATGTATATATATATGCATATATTAAGGAACGATCGACTTTCGTCAAATCGGACCGAGGGAACAATGTTTCCGTTGGTCTTTCCAATTGCTAATACTATCTATCGGTCACAATTCCAGGTTGAAGGAGCAACGTGAAATAAAGTGTCTTGCTCAAGGACATAATGCATCGCCTGGTCCAGGAATCGAACTCAACCTTACGATTGCGAATCCAATTCTCTAACCACTCAGCCACACGCCTTCACTATATGCATATATATACATATATATATGCATATATATATACATATATATATATATATGTATACATAGTTTAACCCATGCTAGCGTGGAAGAGGGACATTAAACGAAGATGATGATGATGATATATATATAATATATATATATATATACATGCATAAATATATATATATATGTATATATATATATATATATATATATGCATATATATATATATTTTATATATATATATATACATATATATGCATCTATACATACATACGTACATACATATATACATATATGTATGTATGTGTGGGCGTGCATATAGGTACCCGTCCAATCCATGCCAGCTTATATATATATATATATATATATATATGCTTATATATACATATATATGTGGTGTATGTGTGTATGGGTAAACATATATTCCAACACACCTCACTCTGATGAGAAGTGTGTATGGAATGATAACGACACACTGTTACTGCTGCTAAAAATAAGGAGGCATAAAAGTGTTATTATGCGGTAGTGTTGAATGAAAAGTATGCGTGAGAGAGACAGGGCCTACCTCAAGTAGACCCAATAGAAGTAACAAATTTCCAACTTCAGAGAAGTATGTTAACAAATATAATTAAAGCTATGGCCACAAGTAAGACAGGTGGTTCATCAAGTATAGTTGTTGAGATGATTAAATTACCTGATACAGTAGGACACAGAATAGCCACATGATCATCATTTCATCATCATTTCATTTTACGTCCACTTTTCCCGGCTTGCAAGGGTGGGACGGGAACTGATGCTGGCTTGATTTCTACAGCTGGATGCCCTTCCTAACACCAACCTCATTTACAGTGAGTGCTGGGTGCTTTTTTGCCGTGGCACCTCCACGACCACTTTGCAGTGGAATGATATGGACCCCTGTCCCTATCATCTCATTTCTACAGCTGAGTAAACTGGAGCAATGTGAAATAAAGTGTCTTGCTCAAGGAAACAACACATCACCCGGTCTGAGAATTGAACTCACAACCTTTCGATTGCAAGGCCAATGCTCTAACCACTGAGCCATGTGCCTCCATTAATGCTTAGTTAATCAGTTAGTACATGAAATATGGTAATGATGAGGTTAAAATATATATTTGTCATGGTCCTTGGCTGATATCTTTGGTAGATGTGTTGGCTTGGGGAAGAACATCACCAATTATTGGTAAAAATCCTTCTTTGTCCCTCTGTTCAGTATTATGACACATTGTTCACTGTTCAGTATTATGACACATTGTTCACTGTTCAGTATTAAGACACATTGTGCCTGCAAGTTACATTCAATGAATCCAGCGTGTAGAAGTCATACCCAATTGTGTCGTTGGATATGACACTTCAGTTGTCAACTGTTACAAGAGGCAAATAAGATGCACTAGAGAGGGGACACTTTCAGAGGCATCAGGTTATGAAAGTTTTGGAAAGTGTCATAGCACAATTGAGTAGAAAGGGCTCTTTACTTCTGATTGAGTTGTAGCGGTGCTGTACTGAAACATTTTAACCCTAGGGGAGCCCATCCATCTCCAGGAGCACAGCCAATTTCTCTTTAAGAGAACAAGAATTGACCCCAATACTCAGTGTCAGATTTACTATTGTGCTTAGGTTTGCTTAAACACAGGGCCCCATTGGCCAGAGGGGCCTGTCTATCTGCAAAAAAAAAACCATCTTTTTACCAGGCCTACCTCAAAAGGATGAAAGGATGAAAGGATGAAAGGCAAAGTTGACTTCGACAAGATTTCAACACAGAGTTCAGTTAGCCAGGAAAAATACTGAGGTATTTTCAATATGCCAGATTGCCACCTTACAATTGATTAGAAGCAGAATTAATCCTTTAGCATTTAAACCAGCCATATCCAGTCAGAATTCTCTCACCTCTTTCTATTCAAACCGACTGTAACTGGCCACTCATACTGATGTTAAGGTATTGTTCTCAAAATATATAATATTAAAATCTCAATATATCGATATTATGTGAGGTAAAGCCTGTACCATGAAAATATAATAGTAAATATAGAGTAATGTAAATGTTAAAGAATTAATGTAGATGTGATGAAGTTTGGTTTTGTGCCAGACCAGGAAATGGCACTCTTGATATTATTATCTTTCTAGGGAGATAACTGCAGGAAAAGCACTTAGCTAGGAGTAAGCTCCCGTATTTGTTGAACTGGAGAAGGCTTTCAACATAGCTCCATGCACTGTAATTTGGTGTGCACTAATGAAGCTAGTGGTGAATGAATAGCTTGTGATAACCTTACACACTATATACAGAAGTACAGCCAGAAATGTAAGAGTTAGCAATGACTAGAGTGATGAATTTAGTATACAGGTAAGGGTGCCTGAGGGCTTAATTCTCAGCCTCCACCAGTCCTCTAGGTCAGAGGTTCTAAAAGTGGACACTACCCCACCCCTGGGGGAGGTGGCATGGGGGTGAGGGCTGTAGAGCTGAAATGATAGTATATTAAGTATCAAATGGTTCATATATATAAATATAGTAAAATAAAAAATATATAATATTTATTTATACATAGTATATATTATATTATTTATTATATATAAATTAAGGATTTTATTTATTATATATTATTTACAATTTATATGTAGGTAGGTCTCTTTGGAAACGGGGGGGGGGGGGTACTGAGAGTATTACATGACTGTGAGGGGGTGGGGGGTTAGCCCCAAAAGTTTGAGAACCTCTGTTCTAGGTCATACCTGAAGAATCAATGCGAACTCCTGTATATTGATGAGTTAGTTCTTATAGCAGAATCTGTAAAAGATTTAGAGAAAAACTTCCAGATATACAGGGTAAACCTGAATTCAAAGGGCCTCAAAATAAACTTAGTAAAGACTAAAGCTTCAATAAGTACAAAACCAGATAGGATGCAGATACCCTCATGGAAATTGTTATGATTAATAAGAAATAAAAGACTAATTGTGAATTCCATTGGGTTATTCAATGTGTACAATAAATGCGCAAGAGATGTGAGATCACAGGTAATTTGATAAAGAATGTAGACTTTGTTTATTGCAGATGCATAGGAACAGCATATATGTGAAGTTACCTCAAATGCTTGGAGTAGGTAATAAATTTTACTGTGCATGGATGACATATATATATATATATGTGTGTGTGTGTGTGTGTGTGTGTGTGTGTGTGTGTGTGTGTGTGTGTGTGTGTGTGCGTGTGCGTGTGTATTTGTGTATACACATGTATATGTACTGTAAAGTGGTTGTGTAGGTGTCACAGCAAAAAGCACCCAGCACACACTGTAAAGTGGTCATGTAGGTGTCACAACAAAAAGCACCATGCACACATACTGTAAATGTGGTTGGCGTTAGAAAGGGCATCCAGCCATAGAAACCTATCCAGAAACAGTTCTATACCTGACCCAACATATACTGCTCAGTAGGAATCTTAGGTATCAGAGAAGTTTAAAAAGGGAGGTAATCATTGTATATGTTGAATGAACATATGTGTGCATGTGCATTTGCACGAGTGTGTGCATCTGCGTATGTAGGTTTGTCTGTGCAAAGGGGTGAATGATGGGTGTCAGATCATAACGGAGTTTGCTGCTGAGAGTGTAGAGGTGTGAGTGAGCATATATATATATATATATGTATGTATATCAAAAATGTTTTTTACAAAAGCATTCAATGCCTCCCTTTAATGGTAGTTTCTGAAAATTGTTTAGCATGGATCCTTCTTGGGTGGCCACATCACATCTGTTCAAGTGGAGTATATATTTATTCCTGGCCACATCTTTGTGGATATGCTGAGTCTAGGTGGTAGAAGACATTTCTCTTGATTTCTTTCTCATAGAAACTGATGATGATCTTTGTTTAAGCTAGAGATAGGTTAAAGTTGAGCAGACTTTGGGAACCATTGGCTTTTGGGTGTCCAATGTCAAACTTCATTAAATATTTTATGTATTTCTCCACCTTCTCCCTGGAATGGGTTAGTATTAGTGCATCATGTATATATCTCTGGCACAAATTGATGTATTGTCAAGAATGTAATGCTCTTCTTTCCAGACTATCCATTGTTAGGGTTGCCAGGGTTACTGAGTCAGGATCCCATCAGAAGGTTTGCCTGTAGGTGATGTTTTTATACCTGAAGAATGTGTTGTTGGTAGAGAATTCCAAGAAGGAGGTGAGGCCTGCTATTGAAAAGTCTGCTCCGAGCTTGTCCTTCCTCTAGATGCTGGTGAACTGAGCATATGCCTTCAGCTGGTGGTATGCTGGTATAGTACACAACCCACTATTCATACAAATATGTTGCTTGAGATGCACCAACACATTATATATATATATATATATATATATATATATATAAGAAGACCTGGGATGAGGTGAAAAAGCCAACCTTATCCAATTACACCTCTCAAAGGCGATGACACAGGACCGTGACCTCTGGCGTCACGCAGTAATACAGAAGATTTCCCACAGGTACAAGCTGAAACTGAAGCATATAGACAATATGCCCCACCCCCTCCCATTGCAAAGTGGTCGTGGAGATAGCTTCTAGTTGCCCTGATGTCTCTATATGAATGTCCTAGTATTTGAGTTTGGATAAATGATATCAAATTGAAACCATTCAATGTGGGAGCTGGAATCCACCAAGAGTGTGCACTGTCACTTCTCCTGGTCATAATTTTCATGAGCTGGACTGACATGTGCAGCCAGGTTGGAAGTGGTATCATGACAGTTGGATGGAATTTGCAGAAAGCATGGTATTATTTAACTTTTCAGAAGGGGATCTTGACATGCACTTGATTGGGTTGATGCCAAGGGTTACATGGCTGAAATGAAAATCAGTGGAGTTCCACTGAAGCTGGTGGAGAAGCTCAAGTATCTTGGGCCGTGTTCATGACTGGTGGAAGGCAGGTGGCAAGAATTGTTAGAGCTGGTGCAGTAATGTGGCAGCTTAAGCATTCGGTAATCAGAAGAAGGAAGGTAGGTGTAAAAGCCAAACTTGTTATTTTCAATTTAGTACTCGTGCCAATCTTTACCTATGAATCTTCATAATGATCAAAAGAATATGATCGCAAATACAAGCAGACAAAATGGTGTTCCTCTGAATAATGTTACACAAGAGAATGCGTAGCTCGGAGATCAGAGAATCGGTAGAGTTGCTATTTCTCCAAATTGAGAGATAATAGCTCTGATATTATGGGTATGTGATTAGAATGTCTCAGGAAAGAATCACTGGACAGGTTTTGTGGGCAAAACCAACCAGCAGGAGACCCAGGAGTAGACCCCTGGTTGGATAACATCCATGAGCTCAGCTGGTCTCACTTGGGGATCCAGCTGGGTCAGTTGGAGACAGTTGCTGCTGAAAAGAATATTTGAGAATTCTGCCCCTACAACCCACTCAGGAATAGGTGGGTAAAGAAAAAGCAACAGCAGCAGCAGCAGAAGAAGAAGGAGGAGGAGGAGGAGGTGGAGGAGGAGGAGGATGAGGAGGAGGAGGAGGAGGAGGAGGATAATAATAATAATAATAATAATAATCCAGTTAGACATTGCGTTGAAAACTGCAACAATTGGATTATCTACATATCTAAGGGAATCACATGATTGGATGATCAAACTCGTTTTGAAACATGAAAACATCAAAAGATCATATTCCATTACAAAAGATGCACAAAGATACAGTAATGGACTACAAATTTCAGAAGTCCCATTTACTGCTGAAATGGAAAACACAGAAAAAGCAAAGCAGGTAAAAATAACTGCAAAGAAAGAACTGCTACAGAAACTGGCTAAGAAATGGCAAGAAAAGCCTCTGTATGGAAAATACCCAGAACGAGCTAACAATCCTGATGTTGACAAAACTTTAACCCATCAGTGGTTGGCATCCTCTGGACTGAAATCGGAGACTGAAGGACTGATTATATCAGCACAAGATCAGTGTCTGCCAACAAAAAATTACCAAGCCAACATAATAAAAAATGGATGCAGCCCATTATGCCGTGTATGCAAAAAACAACCAGAGACCATTGACCATATAATTTCAATGTGCAGTCCTATAGCTCCAACCGAATACCTAAACAGGCATGACAGAGCTGCACAATACATACATTGGATAATGTGTAAGCATTTTGACCTGCCCCATCAAAAGAATTGGTGGGAGCATCAACCACCTCCCATACTTGAAAAAGATCACATCTCAATCTTGTGGAACTTTAGCATCCAAACAGATCGAAAAATAGATGCAAATAGACCTGATATAATATTGAAGGACTTTAAAAAGAGGGTATGCCTGCTAATTGATATGTCCGTTCCAATAGACAAGAATGTATCTATAAAAACATTTGAAAAATTGAGCAAGTATAAGGACCTGGAGATAGAAATTGGAAAAATGTGGAAATTGAGAACTAAAACAATACCAGTGGTTGTAGGCGCTCTGGGAATGATACCTAAGGGGTCTAATGATTACTTATCGCAGATCCCAGGAAACCCGCGTATAAGAGAAATACAAAAGATAGTACTAATGGGAACTGCCCATATACTAAGGAAGATTCTGTCAATCACAAGTCTAAACACTAAAGATGCATGTGTGAGTATGTATGTTCTTTCTTGAACATGGCGGACCTTGTTGTCTCTTGAGGTCACTGGTTGTGACTTGGTGATAACTCGTATGAACATAAAGCAAGATAAATGCAACTGTAATAATAATAATAATAATAATAATAATGGTCTTGCCATGGGATGGATAGACTACAAAAAGGCATTTGACATGGTGCCTCATTCTTGGATCACCAAAAGCCTGGAGATCTTCAAGGTGGCAGATAACAGCAGGCAGTTGTTGGGCGAAAGTATTGAAGTCCTGGGAAACAGAGTTAACATCAACTGGAGAATCCTTGGGAAGCGTGAAGATCAAGAGAGGTATCTTCCAGGGAGATAGTCTGTCCCCTCTGTTGTTTGTCCTTGCCCTGATGCCCCTGACCAGTGTACTGCGAAAAGTGAGAGCAGGATACAGGTTGGGAAAGGGAGGGCTTACCATCAATCACCTCCTCTTCATGGACGATCTTAAGCTCTTCGGGAAGAGTGAGAAGGAGTTGGATGTGCTTGTTGACACTGTCCGTATTTTCAGCAATGATATATGTATGCAATTTGGTATTAGTAAGTATGGAGTCATTGTGATGAGGAGGGGTAAGTTGAGCAGAAGTAACGGAATCCAGATACCAACAGGTGAGATGATAAAAGAAATTGACTCTGAGGAAGGATACAAGTATTTGGGCGTTCTGGAGGCTGATGACATCAAGAACAAAAAAAAAAAAAAAAAAAAAAAAAAATGAAGGAATTGATAAGAACTGAATACCTTCGGAGAGTAAGGAGCGTATTAAAGTCACATCTGAACAGTAGGAATGCCATAAGTGCAGTAAATTCCCGAGCTGTGTCTATTATTAGGTACAGTGCGGGAATTCTGAGATGGAATGTTGTTGAAAAAAAGAAATGGATAGGAAGACTAGGAAGCTATTGACTATCTACAACATGTTCCACAAGAGGAGTGATGTCGATAGACTCTACTTAAGGAGATCTGAGGGTGGAAGAGGTCTTATCAGCATAGAGGACTGTGTTCAGATGGAGAAAAACAACCTACACAAATACGTGACTGATAGTAAGGAGCCAATGCTCAGAACTGTACTGAAGGAGGGGACAATAGGCCAGGGGATGTCCAAGGAGGAAATAACATCAAGGAGAAAGAGCAGCCTTCAGGAAAAATCCCTTCATAGTACCTTCTTTGAGAAAACTGAATTTAGAGATCCACAGACATGGAACTGGTTGAGAAGAGGAGACCTTAAAAAGGCTACAGAAGGAATGTTAATGGCTGCGCAGGAGCAGGCCCTCAAAACGAAGTGGTTGAAATGCCACATTTACAAGGAGGAGGCTAGCCCACTGTGCAGGATCTGTGGAGAGAGAGAGGAGACTGTGGCTCACATTGTATCCGAGTGTAAACACCTAGCCCAGACTCACTATAAGGGCTGGAGACATGATGTGATGGGCAGGGTGATCCACTGGCACCTATGCAAAGTAAACAATTGATCACATTCTGAGAATTGGTATGAGCATAAGCCAGAGGCGGTGATAGAAAACGATCAGGTGAAGGTGCTGTGGGATTTTAGGATACAGACGGACAAGAAACTGGAACACAATAGACCTGACCTGGTGGTTTTGGACAAAGAAAAAAGATCGTGCCTGATTGTGGATGTGGCCTGCCCATTCGACACGAGAGTGCAAGAGAAGGAGAGGGAGAAAATTAACTGATACCAGGACTTAAAGTGGGAGGTAAAAAGGATTTGGAACTGCCATGAAGTCAAAGTGGTCCCGATTGTCATAGGCGCACTAGGTACTATCTCAAAAAGTTTCCAGGGATGGTTAAAGAAAATTGGCCCCTTCACGCTTTTTGGAACGCTTCAAAAGGTATGCTTGCTGGGAACAGCAAGAACCCTCCGATACGTCCTGAATATCTGAGGCTGCAGGTAGTGGCTTGATATTCATTTCAACAAACTTTCCAGTTAACTAACATCAATGACTGAGACTCAAAGAGTAATAACAATAGTAATAATAATATAATAATAATAATAATAATAATAATAATAATAATAATAATAATAATAATGATTTCATTTATTAGCCACAAGGGCCGATACAAAGACAGGGACAGTGGGAGTTTACAATAAGGTCGAGTAAAAGTGCACAATGGCAAGACTAATTTAACAATGAAAATATAAAAATATAAAATAAACTATGCATAAATATAACAAAATAAATTCCCCGATAGGGGGTG
The DNA here is from genome assembly GCA_964016885.1 of Eledone cirrhosa. Classification (NCBI taxonomy): domain Eukaryota; kingdom Metazoa; phylum Mollusca; class Cephalopoda; order Octopoda; family Eledonidae; genus Eledone; species Eledone cirrhosa. The sequence continues at coordinate 65,296,353 of OZ024744.1, read as the reverse complement.
GACGACCCTGGGGTGATTCGGGTACCCCACCAATCCTGAACCACCCTGCGCTTCTAGGGCAACCAGGAGAGCACCCCTCTCCTCAAGTTAGCCAGCCTATAGGTGCATGGTCAGAGTAGGCCCATTCACACAAGCCATTCTCGCCACATTCACCCACCTTTTAGCAAATGTACTGGGGGGCAGCACTTCTCTCTCCACCCTCACCCTCCTTTCCAGGTGAAACTTGAAGAAGTTGATGAGGGATTGGCCGAAGCGAAAAGTGTCTGTCTTTAGTCCTTTCAACCTGGTCCACCATATAATCTCTTTCGCAACTGCCACCAGACAGAGGAAAATGTCCTGCTCTTCCTGACCTAAGGAAGGTGGCGGCTCGATCTTCACTATGGACTCGGCCGATAGCCGGATTCGTTCCACACGCGACAGTAGCTGTTCGACATAACTCCACAAGTTAGTAATGCACGGACATTGGACAAGTGCGTACAGAACGGTTTCGTCGTTCTGTGCGCATCTTGGGCAGGTCCGTCTGACAGCACTTCCGTGCCTGTAGAGTTTATCCCAAACCGGCAGTGCCCCCCAGTAGCACTGCCAAGCGAGGGATTTCTGGAAATTGTCCATTGTCCCCGGCTCAAAAGTCCTCCGGTACAGACTGGTCAGTTCGACTTTGTCGAGGCCCAAAGCTTCTCCGAGTGCGTCATCGCACTTGCCCACCACTAATCCTCTATAGAACTTGAGAGTGGAAGTTCCACTGATCGCATTGCCCGCTTGGTAGAGGGCAGTGAGTGCCTGGCAACATTCCAGGTGCCAGTCACCCAGTCTCGGTCTCTTCTTGACCCAGGACTGCAGCTCAGTCAAAGAAATGAGCTGCGGAAAGGCCCGTCTGATAAACGGCGACCACACCTGTTCACCATTGAGGCAGAATATCTGGAGATGTCACAGCCTCAACGCATGTCTGCGCATCATTAGCCACGGCATGCCCAGCCCTCCGCGTAGAGGGTGCTGGCAGCAGATGGACCGCCTCACCAACGGAACTTGTCCCTCCACAAGAATTTGAAGAGGAGCCGTTCCAACTTGACGAGGCGCGGACGGGGCAAGGCACGACTGTTAGGCGGTAGTAGATGACGGACGTGATGTACGCATTCGCCACCTCTGCGCGACCTTTCAGTGATAGCTTCCTCCCTGCCCATTTTTGGGTGAGACTGGCTACTTTGCTCGTTACCTCGTCCCAATTCTTTTCCACCTGGAGGTCTGGTCCGAACCAAACCCCGAGCAACTTTACTGGTCCGTCCGTCCAGCGCCCCACGACGCTGTTGGACGGCATGGGCTTGCCTCTCCAGGTTCCGAGCTGCAAGCCCACCGACTTTTCCGGGTTAAGTTTGGCTCCTGTCAACCTTTCATATTCCTTCAATAAGGTACCGACCACCTCGATTTCTGAGGTGTTCGACACCATCACGGTGATGTCGTCCGCATAAGCCGACACCACCTTTCCACGTCCCGGTTCGAGCGGGATGCCCTGCAACAGCTCCAGCTTCCGCAGTAAAGGCTCGAGAGTCAATACATACAGAAGGGAAGTGAGAGGGCACCCTTGACGGACCGATCGGGAGAGCCGAAATGGTTCCGAGAGGTGGCCATTAACCTTGACCACCGAGCGTGTGCCGCTGTGCATTGCAACGATCCAGCTTTTAAAGACAGGGCCGAAGCCAGCTGCTTTGAGGACAAACTCCAGATACCGATGGTCGACCCTATCGAATGCTTTCGATTGATCTAAATTGATCAGTGCCCCACCGAAGCCAGGTTTACACCCTACCCTCTCTATGATGTATCGCATGAGGTGGAGATTGTCGTGTATGGACCTGGCTGGGATTGCGCAAGTTTGCGCCTCCCCAACCAAATCCTCGACGACAAGCGCCAATCTCTTTGCTAACACCTTGGCCAAAATCTTAAACTCTGTGTTGAGCAGAGTTATGGGCCTGAAGTTGTCTAATGTATCCCTCTTGTTCTCGTCTTTCCTTATCAGCGTCACCAATTCCCCGCTCACAGAACTGGGAATACTCCCATTCTGCTGCCAGTTACAGTAGAGTGCTTCGAGGAGTTCGGAGAACAAGTCTGGCATATTTACGTAAAGCTCGTAGGGCAGGCCATCCAAACCGGGTGACTTGCGCCTCATGCAGCCGACAAGGGCGTCCTGAATTTCGGCTGAAGTCGGCCTTTCGCAGCGCTCAGCGTCGACCGTCGAGATGCGCGGCAAGCCCTCAAGGTAGGGACTGAAATCCGCTACTCTCTCTGACTCGCCACTCTCCCTGAACAACCGAGCAAAGTGCTGGCGAAAGGCCTCACACATCCGCTTGGAATCGCTTATCTCGTGTCTGTCTCGGTCCGCCAAAGACCGAATTGTGGTTTTATTACCACGCTGCGCCTCCGCCACGCGGGCCCATCGAACAGCTTTAGTTCCCTCGTTTCTCAGTGCACGCGCCTTAGCTCTGACAATGCAACCTTCGTGTTTGGCATTGAAGAAATGGTCTAATGTCATTCTCGCCGCTAGCACGTCAGTTGCAATGCCACTACAAATAGCCTCGTCTAACTTATCTACCAGCTCCCCCTCCTTTCTATTTTTCTCTAACTCTAGTTCTTTGCTGAACTCTATCGAAGTTACTCTAATCTCTCTTTTGAGAGCCCCCCACCATCTGTTGTTGATGATCCCCCCTAATAATAATAATAATAATAATAATAATAATTAATGGTAGCACATTTATAGAACATACAGTACATTTGCTATGCATAGTATTAACTTTTCTCCCTCTGGCTCACTCTCAACTGGTTAAGTCACACTATCATTTATTTCACCCATAAATCTTGTTTCCGAGTTTGAATTTTTACTATTGGTTTTATTTCTAAAAAAATATACCTTATTTCCCGGCGCCGAAGACGCTTCGCCCTCGAGGACGCACCCTAATTTTGACAACCAAAAATTTGAAAAGAAATAATAAACAACTTTCGCCCTCCAGGACGCATGGTAGATTTTTGAGACTTGTTTTATGAAAAAAGTAGAATCTTTGACGTCGGGAAATACGATATGTTATTATCATTCAATTATAGTAAATCTCCTGCCCACATCTAGCCACCAAAAATATCCCAGACCCCCCCCCCCCCAAAAAAAAAACAAACAAACAAACAAACTCACATTACTTGCTAACACCTCAACCATGGTAGCAAACAACACCATCACTGGCAAGCACAAACAGAAGAAACAAAGATGCCAAGACTTTCTGTACCCAAAATCACGAGAGATGGCCAAACCAATAGCAGCAACAGCAACAGCAACAGCAGCAACAGCAGCAGCAGCAGCAGCAGCAGCAGGAGCAGCAGCAGCAGGAGCAGCAGCAGCAGGAGCAGCAGCAGAAGCAGGAACAGTGACAGTCATAACAGGTGTGCCAGTAATAATAAAAAACAACAGAGCCTACAACAGCAGCAATACACCTGAAAGAATGCCCCTTCCCACCTCAACTTGGAACAGTTGGATATGGATTGTACTGAGGGGAAGGGGGAGGGGGAGGATTGGCACACCACCTTTGAGAAAAGAAAAAGAAAAAACAGAAACTCTCTGACTTCATCATAAAAAAAATGAGGGCAGAAGGAAAAATAAAGTTAAAGCCACAAAACATATAACATGGACACCTACATTAACCTCACCACCACCATCACCATCATTACAACGACCACCATCACCACCAGCACCACCATCACCACCATCACCACCATCACCACCATCACCATCATTACTACGACCACCATCACCACCATCACTACCACCATCACCACCATCACCACCACCACCACCACCACCACCACAATCACCTGATCTGACTTGTCTCACAATAGGACAACTCATCTAACCCATGCAAGCATGGAAAAATGGATGTTAAATGATGATGATGATGAATGTATATATATGGATTGAAACTAGTTAGACAATTATTCAACTTAGCGTTCCCTGCATACATACATACATACATACAAACATGCATACATAACATATAACAAACATACATACATACATATATACATACAACATACATACATTCATACATACATACATGATGGCAGCAAATTCATGCTAAGAGTATTGCAATTGCTTGTCAAATTCACATGTGCAACGCTCGGATATGATTTTCAAGCCTACTAGAAACTTGCACTCCTTGACACATTGACAACAACTATGGATCTCCTTGGCCTGAGGTTTTGCATCAGGTTGCCTGTGAACCTTCACATGCCACTTCAGTCATGCTGCAGATCGACAGTCTTTGCTGCATTCATTACATCTTGCAATACTATAGAGATCAGAGTTCACTGGTTCTCTCTGAACATGGCTGAACTGTGGCTCTTGAGACCAGATTTGCTCAAACACACCTTTCCACACTCAGGGAACACCAATTCAATAGAGACACAGATAGTTTCATGAGATACACCAGGGCATTGCTTATGCATATCCCATTTGATCTTCTTGCACTCTATGTGTCTATTCACAAAATTATGGACCCCATCATTCACCATTCCACGTCACATTTCTCTTTCAAGAGCTTCTATCTCTCAGTCAGTCACCATCAAACCTCTTTTTTTTAATGAGCCCTTTATGCAATCTTTGTATCGGAGCTTTGGCTTGTGATGTGGTCTTTTACCTTTACAAAGCTCGCCATACAAAAGTTGTTTTGGGATTTGATCATCTTCCATCCTGCAGAGGTGTCCGGTCCATTGCAAATGACGTTGGAACTTGATACTTTCAATGCTCCGACACTCACTTCTCTCAAGGATCTCAACATCACTGACATGCATCTGCTACTTGATACCAAGCATCTTTCTGAGACACTGCTAGAGGAATCATTCTAGTCTTTTGATATGCCATTTGTAGGTGACCCATAAAACATATGCAAACAGCAATCGTGACAGTACACATGTGGCATACACTTTACATACATACAGACAGACAGACACACATACACACATACATACATATATGATGGCTGAAAACTCTGCTAAGAGTATTGCAATTGCTTGTCAGATTATAGAGTTTGGTGCACTTTTAGGCCACGGCCAGCCACACGAACCTGTAACATATCCTGAACAAGCAATGCCTGTGCTTTAAAGGTTTTTAAAGTGGGGAAAGGCCTTGCACTCAACCAATCCCACTCTCTGAGCATCAAAAACACTACCCGAAAAGGAGAACTGGTCAACATCATCAGATGCTTCCAAAGCCACAGGTTTTTTTTCAGAGTTTCCCCCTCCTAGAAAGGTGTTGTGACAACAGCTGGCGGCCTTTCACTCCCAGGTGAAAAAAAAACAAAAAAAATACTGTTTGGATGGCCGTTGACTCTGCTGAGTTCCTCCGAGTCTTGTATGTCATCCCACAGGGTGTCCAAATATCACCCTCCTCACCAGGCTAGCCTAATGGGGTTGCCGGTTTAGTCGCAGACGACTCGACCATGAGACAGGTTGTACTGGGTTACATGTTACCAGTAGCACTCGAGAGCGACCTGACATACATATATACATACATACATATATATATATACATACATACATACATATATACATACATATGCACACACAGAATGAGAAAAGAATGAGTGAAAGCACATTCACTTACAATTTGGAAATTACATAACATTTGTATACAAAAACCTACAGCTTTTGTATTGTCATTCACCCATCTTTACTGTCCGTTTGTCTCTCTCTCTCACTCCCTCCCTCTCTCTCTATTTCTCTCTCTCACTCCCTCCCTCTTTCTCTCTCTTTCTCTCTCTCTCACCCTCTCTCTATTTCTCTCTCTTTCTCTCACTCTCTCCCTCTCTCTCTCTGTATATATATATATATTTATCCATCCATCTGTCCATCCATCTATCTATCTAACTTTCCTCTCCATCTTTCTCTCTGTCACTCTCCTCAATCTAACTCTCTCTACCAATCTATTTGTATTTTCTTACACACACAACCACACACACACACGTATTCACACACGTACACACACACTCATTCACACACATACACAAGTACACACACTCATTCATACACGTACACACACACACTCATTCACACACGTACACACACACTTACACACATGCACATGTAGCTATGCTACATACCCAGTAGTCTAATTCTCTTTTTTTTTCTCTCCTCCCTCATCCTCTCTCTTTACCATATCCTCAGTCACTTTTCCATTTCCTTTCTTTGTTTTTTTTTTCATTTGTTTTTATTTTTCATTTTTAGCTATGGTGGGGGGTATCACTTTCTCTACCATTCTCCATTCATTCAATTTTTTAGTATTTCTTATTAAGTGAAATTTCTCTTCTCTCTCCATTTCCCTATCTTTCTTCCTGTCATCCTACTCTCTCTCTATATATGTATGTTAAAGGCCCCCATCGGTCACTAATGGCCATGGGTTTTTCACCTACACATTTTCCATCCAAGGCACAAGCCTGGGCAAGGTTTTTTTTTGTGAAAGACCAACAATCGCCCATGGATGTCAGTCTCTCCTCTCCATGTCACTGATGTTGTCCAAGGGAAAGGCAACTCATTTCTACAGCTGAGTAAACTAGAGCAATGTGAAATAAAGTGTCTTGCTCAAGGACAAAACATATAACTCAGTTCGAGAATCGAACTCACAACCTCTCAATTGTAAGCCCAACACCCTAACCACTAAGTCATGTGCCTTCACATATGTATGTATATAGCATGTAACCCAGTAAACCTGTTGCATGGTGACCAAACCAACAACGCCAGCAAACTTACTTTGTGAAGAGGGTGACTTGGAAAACTTTAAAGAGTGAAAAACCATCAAAGTTCATAGGGACTCAAAAGAGTCAACAGCCATCCAATAATATGTATATATGCTTTATCATTATCATCACCATCATCATAATCATCGTTTAACATCTATTTTCCACACTAGCATGGGTTAGATGATTTATCCTGTTTGAGGCAAATTGGGTAAGGTGACCGTATCTTGCTCATACAGAACTGTTTCTGGCTTGGTTTCTATGGCTGGATGCCCTTCCTAATGCCAACCACATTTACAGTGAGTGCTGGGTGTTTTTTGTCTTGATGCCTACAAGACCATTTTACAGTGTGGACAGCATGCTTTTTGTTGTGACACCTTCATGACCACTTTACAGAGTGTGCTGGGTGTTTTTTTGTTGTGACACCTACACAACGACTTTACAGAGTGGGCTGGGTGTTTTTTTGTTGTGACACCTACACGACCACTTTACAGTGTGGGCTGGGTGTTTTTTGTTGTGACACCTTCATGACCACTTTACAGAGTGGGCTGGGTGTTTTTTTGTTGTGACACCTACACAACGACTTTACAGAGTGGGCTGGGTGTTTTTTTGTTGTGACACCTACACAACGACTTTACAGTGTGGGCTGGGTGTTTTTTGTTGTGACACCTTCATGACCACTTTACAGTGTGTGCTGGGTGCTCTTTGTTGTGACACCTACACGACCACTTTACAGTGTGGGCTGGGTGCTCTTTGTTGTGACACCTACACAACCACTTTACATTGAGGGCCGAATGCTTTTCGTTGTGATACCAATACAATAAGTTTACAGTGTGAGGTTGGTATGAACAGAATTGTGTGGGTGGGTGCTGGCGCGTGGGAGGTGTATGGAAGTGGTGGATAGTGGTTAAGAGGTGCCTACTAGTGCAAATATATGAAAAAAGGGCACTCACACTTGAAACCTGCTGTGTTTGTAGTCCCTGGCAATCTTGCTGATTTTGCTTACTCCTATTTTAACCTTTTTGGTACTTAACTATGGTATGGTATGGACCAGTAACTCCTGAGGAGTCATAGGGGGGCCATATTGACATATATATATATATGTGGTATGGACCAGTAACTCCTGAGGAGTCGTAGGGGGGCCATATTGACATATATATATATATATGGTATGGACCAGTAACTCCTGAGGAGTCGTAGGGGGGCCATATTGACATATATATATATATATATATGGTATGGTATGGACCAGTAACTCCTGAGGAGTCATAGGGGGGCCATATTGACATATATATATATATATATGGTATGGTATGGACCAGTAACTCCTGAGGAGTCATAGGGGGGCCATATTGACATATATATATATATATGTGGTATGGACCAGTAACTCCTGAGGAGTCATAGGGGGGCCATATTGACATATATATATATATATATGTGGTATGGACCAGTAACTCCTGAGGAGTCATAGGGGGGCCATATTGACATATATATATATATGGTATGGACCAGTAACTCCTGAGGAGTCGTAGGGGGGCCATATTGACATATATATATATATATATGGTATGGACCAGTAACTCCTGAGGAGTCATAGGGGTGCCATATTGACATATGGTGTTTCTAGGGCATTTTTTAAACCTGGTGGAGCTCATTTTCTCTCCAGACCTGAATACAGTAGATTTCTTCCAGAGACGGATAGAGTGAGTGAGAGAAAGGAAGTAGGAAAGAGATATAGAGGAAGAATCAACTCCAGTACTTGACTGGTATTTTTTTTATTGACCATGAAAGGATGAAAGGCAAAGTTAACTTCAGTGTGATTTGAACACAGAGAGCAGAGAGCTGAAACAAATACTGCAAATCATTCTATCTGATGTTCTAACAACTCTGCCAATTCATTGTTTGGTACTATGACATAAAGTTGTTTATTTTCAGTTGTTTATATTTATCTAAAATCATTCCGTCAAAATTTTATGTAAGAACCTTTGTTATGTTATGTTCCAAAACATCAACTAATAATGAATGTTAGTTATTTTACTAAATCCCTCCAAATTCTTGATTGTTTTAAAACCAAGATTTTTTTCCATATGCTGACGCATATATGTATATGTGTGTGTGTGTGTATGTGCATATGCATACATTTATATGTTTGAGTATATACAGGGTGCGGACGATATTTGTTCGCAAGATTACTGTCTAGGAAAAAATAACACGGTAGTTTTATTTTTTAAGATATATTTATCAAACTTAGGTCAGTTTGTCTTCATGATAAACTCGCCATTGGCTTTGATGACGGCCTCAAGGTGGCCTCGGAACCGGCTACAGGCCTTCGTCACTGTCCCCCGACTTAGGCCTGTATTCCCTATTTTGAATTTATATTCTAACAACTTAGTCTTGAGGGCTTTTTTTTAAAACTATCATATAATAGACATCTCACCACCTGGTTTGTCTTCCTCTAGCCTCTCTTCTTACCTTTTCTATGCCTCAGTATCATTCTTCTTTGTCTGCACGTTGGACTACAGTCGTTATTATTCTCTTCTGTTTTACTATTTCTCTCCTTTCTATATTTTTATTTACCTTTTGCTAAGCCCTATTGCACTGGTATTTTCCTTCTTTGTCAGATGACGCACTTGGGATACTTTTTCTTCTATATTTGTGTAATTTGCCTAAAGGTATAACTTGTCTCTACCAATGTGTACTGGAATGAATGGTATCAACCTTAATGTACCAAAACTGTAGTGATTTCCAGAGGTTGACTGAGGAGATGGGACTGTCTGTCTTTCCAATGTTTTTTTCATTGTCGTTGTCCTGTGTGTCCCCCTATTTTGAATATATATATATGGGCTTCCTGATGATTTCTCCCGAATGAAATAGTTCTAGTCCTGTAGAAGCCATTTCTATATTAAATATTCATACTCTGCTATGTATTGAGTACCTTACTTACTGTGGTTACCTCTGATTGAACCCAGGATAAACATATCTTTTAGCACTTACTGGGTCCCTCTTAACCATCACCAAGAAACCATGCTGATCAAACTCGATCTTGATATCTCCTTGAAGAAGATCCCCCCCCCCCCCTCAAGGAAACAATACTTAAAAACACTCATCAGACGTACAGATGAGTTCATTAAGTGTATTAGATAGAGAGCATTCTTCCTCAACCACCCTGATGTAGCATCTACCAATAAAGAGCAGTTCGGATTCAAAACAAATAAGGCACCACCCACCAACAGCCTACTTAAACCATTTGAGGAAGACCTCTTTAAATTGATCAGGGACATAAAATTTCATAGAGCCAACACACCATTCCAAGCTTACTTAAAAGACGAAATGTAGAAAATGAAAAGTTCCCCCAATCTCCATTTCCTCTCCGATAATACCAAAAGCGAAGTGGATTTACCAGAAGCTGACAAAAAGTGCAATCACGACCATTTATAAAAGGGTGAATGAGATGGCTTGGACTGAGACCAATGTGGTTTGAAAAAAAAGAGGGCTTCCTGAATGAAACAGTTCTAGTCCTGTAGAAGCCATTTCTATATTAAATATATATATATATATATAAAAGAAAGTGTGGTAAGATACCAGGGGGAGCATAATGCACCAAAGTACTCGTTACTTAGGATAGTAGAGTGGGTAATTGGAAAAGAGTCAGGACCCCGATGGCTGAGCTCCAGCCGTTTTGACAGCTAGATTCGAACTAAGCCAGTATATATGTATGTAAATGTGTGTTTGCAAAAGGCAAACAGAAATAACAAAGCAAACAACACAGTATAATAAAGAAACATATTATTGTTTTTACACTGATATAGTAGGAAAAGAGTCTCAATGTTTCGGATGCTAATCCTTCATCAGAAAATAGAATGAAAAATTAAAGAAGAAATAGAAAAATTGAGGTGACAGGCAGTGGTGGAAACATAACAGATCCATTCATGTTGCCATCTCCAGGAAAAAAATTGTTGATGCTGGCATTTTGTGTATGATAAAGTTGTTTTAAAAGGTTGTGATTGAGTGTATCTATCTGAAAAAGAAAAAAATAATTTTGTATATAGAGCTGTATGTGTGCGCATGCATATACGTGTGTGTTTGTGTGTGTGTGTTTTTTTTATATGTCTGTACAGTTGTAAGATGCAACTATAGGCAGACTTGCTGATACTATTCACCATAACCTTTAATTACTAGCCACTGCTTCTAATTCAAATCTTCCTCTTGGAGAACTGCTTTGCCATGCTGAAGAAATATATACCTTCCATACACCTCTTGCCTCACTAAGCACACTATCTCCACGCAGAGGAGATATGCAATATCCAGTTTGATGACACAGGATGGTAACAAACCACCTTCCCTGTTAGATACAGTGGCCTTGATCTTTGGTCATAAATCCTTCGTTACATTGGCATTTCCATCTTCATTGGCTTCCTATCATGCCCTTATCAACAAGGTTCTCTGCAACACTGCAGAAACTACTGTGACCAGGGCACATGAGGTCACCTGCAAGCTGAACCTGACTTGACCTTTAGCCTGTCAACACTAAATCTGCCCA
>OZ024744.1:65277546-65280046 GCA_964016885.1 Eledone cirrhosa | reverse complement strand
TCTATATGAAGAACATAAATGGGATGAAGAAAAATCTTGACCTGGTTACAAAGGATATAGGAACGGAGTTTGACCAAGATAAATGCTCATATATGACTATAAAGCGGGGAAAAACTACAACCCAATCTAGCAACATTTGTATCAATGGCCTAACTGTTTCACCGATATCTGACGAGGACTGCTACAGATACCTGGGGATAGATGAGAATATATCCTATAATGGTATTTATAATAAGGAACGTGTATCCAAGGAATATTACACCTGATTAAGAAAAATATGGTCATCGGAACTCTCTGTACACAGTAAAACAGTGGCTCACAATGTGTTTGCTGTGCTTGTCCTAACACCAACGTTTGGAATACTCAATTGAACGATAGACGAAATCTGAGCAATTGATATTAGGACTTGAAAAATACAAAACAACACCAGAAATTTCCACATCAACAGTGACATAGACCACCTCAACTTGAAACGTAAGCAGGGAGGCAGAGGCCTAACATCAATCCAGACAGCATTTGAATGTCGCATCATATCCCTCCGACAACATCTGCGAACCTCGAAGCGTAGGAGCCCATCTATTGATCAAGTCTGTCTGCATGAGACAGATAAGATTATGAGAGTTGGGAGGAACTCCTTGAAAGATACTCCCTACATGATAATCAAAAACTCACACCCAGGGAAACTGCCCAGCAATTGAGCAGCGAATCCATGGATGAAAAACTACATACTTACCAGCAAAAATTCATGTATGGATATGTTGCCAGAAAGCTCCAGAGTAAGAGTAATATAGATAAGGAAAGTAGTCTATCTTGGGCCAACAACCGTTTTTGGCTTTGAAGGATATGCTTTTGCAATCCAAGAACAGGAGATTAACACGAAATACCTGATTCACAAAAGAGATAGAGATGCAGGCAAAACACCTAGATGTGACAAGTGCAGACTGCAGAATTAACATCGAAGATGTCAGCAATGTCATAAACAGCTGTCCAAAGATGTCATCATGGTACTATCTACCTATGAGGCATGATGTAGTGGCCAAAACACTTTACAATGTAATCCGTAGAAAAGATAGTCCCAACAACAAACACATTAAAAGCTACAGCAATGTGGAAGACATACATATACATAATATGAAAGAGTATTGGTGGAATGTTCCATTCAAAACCCCAATAAAATGAAGGTATAACAGACCAGATATTATGATATGGGACAGGGAAAAGAAGCCATGCCCAGTAGTGGAAGTTAGCTGCCCAGCAGATACCAATATAATATTAAAGATTTGTGAAAAGGAGAATATTTATGCAGAACTGATGAGAAATCTGCAGATACTCCACCCTGACTATACCTTCAGATTTATACCTGTGATTATTTGGGCACTAGGATATGTTAGTAACTTCCTCAAAACAAATTTCGAGAAGCTGGGCTTCACAGAAACAGAAAGAACACAACTAGTTAGGAAATTACAAGTACAATCCATTAATGGAACAGTAAAAATATGTAAAACATTCAAAAAATTCTGCATCTAATAACTCCATGTACACATGTACAGATACAAAGCATATGCACATGCACATATAACTCAAAACATCCACATCCACACATACAATAACATCCATACCTGCACACACATGCATGCATGCAGACATGCATACATGTCTACCTAGTTGTTGTGTAAATTCCAATGAAAGAGTCTTGTATCTATGTTAGAAACTCTCTCTCTATTGGAAAAAATTTGTGAAATTATAAAATGAGAAGAACATACATACATACATACATACATACATACATACATACATACATACATACATACATACATACATCATGAAAAGTAATGCACAATTGTCATTCCTGAATTGGTGTAATAATTGTTTCTACTTTAAGCACAAGTCCAACAATTACTCCAATGCATTACTGGTACTTTAATTTAGCGACCCTGTAAAGATGAAAGGCAAAGCTAACTTCAGATGGATTTGAACTCAGAATGTAAAGGGTCATAACTTTATGCTGCAAAGCATGGTGAATTGCGCTCTACCGATACTGCCAATCCACCAATCAATTGGCAGGGAAACCTTTGTTGTAGAAAGTAGAAAAAATATATACAAAATATTTTGGTAACATGTAATCTTGTTAAAAAATCCTCTGTAACAACTACCATTACAACTTATATCTCACTGAAAGAATTAATGTTCTTTCAGGCTAGAAAACACTTCTGAGTGACATAGAAAAGCAAACTGTGGCAGATATGTTTCTTCAGTAGCCCTAATTGGTGATCTGATCAGTTAAGTAGGAAAGAGTCTAGAAACTTTTGAATGATATATTTGTAGTGAGAGCAATTGGTTGAAGAGGTTTGTTTCCAAGGGGTCATAACCCACTGAAGTGTGTGTCCATTGGCTCAGATAGAATCACCATCATCATCATCATTTAACGTCCATTTTCCATGCTAGCATGGGTTAGATGGGTTATCTCAGTAGAGGCAAGTTGGGTTAGGTGACTGTATCT
>OZ024744.1:65272546-65275046 GCA_964016885.1 Eledone cirrhosa | reverse complement strand
GTGAAACCTGAAAAAGTTAATGAGGGCGTCACCGAAGAGGAAAGTACCGGTCTTCAACCCTCTCAGATGTGTCAACCATACAATCTCTTTTACCATGGCCACCAAGCAGATAAAAACCGCCTGCCCTTCTCAGCTAAAGGAAGGCAGTGGGGCAATTCTCACAATGGACTCAGCTGATAGCTGGATCTGTTCTACACGTGACAGCAGGTGTTCGACATAAACCCACAAGTCAGCAATGCTCGGACACTGGACGAGTGCGTGCAGGACGGTTTCATCGACCTGTGTGCATATCGGACAGGCTCGGTTGACGGCACTTCTATACCTGTAGAGTTTATCGCGAACTGGCAAGGCTCCTCGGTAGCACTGCGAGGCCAGGGATTTCTGGAAGTTGTTCATGGGCCCTGGCTCGAAAGTTCTCCTGAAGAGATTGGCTAGTTGGTTTTCGTCGACGCCTAGAGTCTCCCCAAGAATGTTGTTCCTCTATAGAAAGCCAAGGTGGAGTTTCCAGTGATTGTATTGCTCGACTGGTCGAGAGCCATGAGCGCCTGAAGATATTCTAGTCTCCAAAGTGCTTCCTCTCGGTCTTCGTTTGACCCAGGATTGCAGCTGCGCCAAGGAGACAAGCTGGGAAAAGTTGTGTCTAGCAAAGGGCGACCACACCTGGTCAACATCGAGGAAGAGGTGGTGATGCCGTAGCCTGAGCGCATGTCTCCGCATCATCAGCCATGGCATGCCCAGCCCTCCGCATAGCAGGTGTTTACAGCAGATGGACTGCCTGACCATCGGAGCACATCCCTTCCACAAAAAGCGAAAGAGCAAATGCTCCAGTGCAGTCAGGTGAGGCTTAGGACAAGGCATGACGGTCAGGTGGTAGTAGATGACGGACGCGATGTACGCATTCGCCACTTCCGCTTGACCTTTCAGGGATAGTTTCCTCTCGGCCCATTTCTGGGTGAGAGAAAACACCTTGCTCGTGATCTCCTCTCATTTTTTGTCCGTCTGGGGGTCTGGACCAAACCAGACCCCTAGCAATTTAACCGGTCCATCTGTCCAGTGCCCAACGATGCTGTTGGGCAGCATGGACCTGCCTCTACAGGTGCCGAGTTGCAGGCCTACTGATTTTTCCTGGTTGATTATTGCTCCTGTCACTACCTCGTATTCTCTTAGTGTAGTGCCGATTGCTCTATGTGTTTGGTGTTCGACACCACTACGGTGATGTCATCTGCATAAGCTGACACTGTTCTTCCGCATCCTAGTTCATGTGGGATCCCCCTCAACGTCTCCAGTTTGTGCAGTAATGGCTCAAGAGTCAATACGTACAACAAGGATGAGAGAGAACATCCATGGCAGATTGAGCACATGATGTTGAACGGTTATGAAAGGTGACCATTCACTCTCACCACAGAGCAGATGTCGCTGTGCATGGCAGCAATCCAGCCTCTGAAGACAGGCCCAAAGCCAGCTGCTCTCAGGACTGCTGCCAGATAACGATGGTCGACCCTATTGAAAGCTTTTGACTGATCTAAATTGATCAAAGACCCACCCATGCCAGGTTCCCTAGCTACCCTCTCTACGATGTATCGCATGAGGTGGAGGTTGTCGTGGATGGATCTGTCTGGAATGGCACATGTTAGCACCTCCCCTACCAGACCACCAACGACAAGCACCAGCCTCTTTGCTAGCACCTTAACCAAAATCTTGAAGTCTGTGTTTAGCAGAGTTATGGGCCTGAAATTATCTATGTTATCCCCCTTGTTCGGATCCTTTCTCAGCAGTGCCACCGCTCCTCGGCTCATAGAGCTGGGAATTCTCCTGTTCTGCTGCCTGTTGCAGTAGACGTCTGCCAAGAGGTCTTCGAATAGGTCTGGCATATGTAAAATTCGTAGGGCAGACCATCCAAACCAGGCGATTTACCCATTGTGCAGCTAGTCATTGCCTCCTGTACTTCAGCAGTTGTTATCGGCCTTTTGCAACACTCCGCCTCAGTGGCCGAGAGCCGCGGCAGTCCGTCGAGGTAGGCACTAAAGTCCATTCCGCAATGCGATAATGATTTCATTTATTGGCCACATATATAATAATAATAAGAATAATTGTTTCTACATTTGGCACAAGATTTAATCCAACCCAGTGCATTACTGGTACTTTATTTTAGAGACCATGTAATGAAGAAAGGCAAAGTTAATCTCGTATTTCTACATTTGGCACAAGACCAACAATTTGAAGAAAAATTAACCCTAGTATGTTACTTAACTGGTACAATATTCTACTGACACCAAAAAGATGAAAGGCAAAATTGACCTTGGCTGGATTTGAACTCAGAATGTGAAGAGCTGGACCAAATATCACAAAACATCCAATCCACCATGGTGAGGATTTTCTTTTATTTGCCACAAGGGCATCGGATGAAGGAAACATTATTAAGACAAGTTACAACATGAAGGTGAGAGCTTACATAGAAATGAGAAAAAAACGTATATATATATATATGATGTGTTGTGTA
>OZ024744.1:65257546-65262546 GCA_964016885.1 Eledone cirrhosa | reverse complement strand
GGGCTAGCAATGCTTCTGGGGAACACTGTCCATTTGAGACAAAATCTATAGTCAAAGAAATGTTAAAGCTTGTCAGATGGACCTGTCCAAGATGGACATAGAGCAATGATACTATTCTGCATACATTCATCCCGTGTCCATACATTGCTGACTTTTGGAGTTTTGTCAAACAGCTATTATCACATATATGACAAATCCAGCTAATGGCTGACTCCATTGTGAAGATCGCCATGCCACCTTCCTTTGGCTGGGAAGGTAATTTTCATGGTGGACGAAACTGGAAGGACTGAAGACAAACACTTACCACTTCAGGCAAACCCTCATCGGCTTGTTACTTAACTTGATTGAATATCCAAATGCTCAGCAGCTGCACGTTTTGGTCAAAGTTAGAAAAGCAAGATGTCATTTTTGTGGGAGCACAAACCATCTTAAGGCTGTTTGCCTCAACAGAAACCCTCATTGGTGCCAATGCCACAACTGCAGCATCAACAAAAACAACCACAACACCACCATAGTAGTACAGACTGCAAACCAACAACAACAGCAGCAGAAACTAACTCCAACTCCATCTTCAGCACCACCAAGCCTCACCCCTCCACTACCACAACCACAAGAAGTTTTCCCCAAACTACAAGCCAACCAAGCCCCTCCCCCCAAAGCAGCTACATACCTCTCTACTACTCTGCTCCCTACTTCTGACATAGACTCTCTACAGAGAAACAAAGAGGAAAATGTGGGTCATAAAAGAGAGTACCCCAGGCTAAAAGCCAACAGACTAAACAGCGAAGAAGAATATCTGACATCCCGCAATATAATGGAGATACTCTGTCGGCTATAATGAGTGTTCCAGTTGATTCGATCTATGCAACAGCCTGATCGTGAAATTAACGTGCAAGTGGCTGAGCATTCAACAGACACACATACCTTTTGTGTGGTCCTTTGAACTTCAGGTAGAACTCATTTTTGCCAGCTGAGTGGACTGGAGCAACATGAAATAAAGTGCCTTGCTCAAGGACACAATGCGTTGCCAGGAATCAAACTCACGACCTTATGACTGTGAGTTGAATACCCTAACCACAAAGCCATATGCCTTCACAATATAATATACAAGAACTTAGAACACCACAGCAACAGCAACAGAAGCAGAAATAGGAAGAGCAACAATAACATCCACTGAAGTCAAAATCACAAACAACTATCAACAATTTCCCATTTGTCTGGAAGGACAACTCTGAATTAATGGACTACCTAAACAAATATGGAGATATAGTAACAGATGGAGTGGAATTAAAAGAATTCCACATGATAACAAAAACCAACAAACTTCTGATACACACATTACTAGGAGTCTATGCAGAACTTCTGGAAAGGTTTCCATAGGACGTAGGAGACTTTAGAAAGTAGCCTAAATCCAAAATGCTCCAAGGCCCTTTCAGGTACATATAGGAGGAACAACCTTAAGGCTTCATATTACCAAAAGATTTGCCACAAAGCCAATGTAAGTAACCATCTCCCATTTTCCTTTTGTTTCTTTTCCTCCTTGAATGGCCATACTCAGAGAGTGGATTGCATAAATGTGTTAGAGCACATGTGTTAAAGAATGAAGCTTTAAGGGTGGTTCAATGGGTTTGAATAATGGTAGCACAAAATGACAACAAAGTTGCAATTCGATCTCTGATGGACCACAGGTGTGGCAGGAAGGTAGAGGGTGGGGGTAGTGAAATATGACCCTAAGCAGATGTGTCCAGATGTTCCAGCAGCACTTTGCTGAACTTTTTGTGAGGAGCATTGATCTGGAGACAAGAGATTTCAGCTCTATCTTAATAGCTTGTCATGATAATGCTGAACCAGTATGTAAAGGACAAAGTGACAGGGCTGGATGGTTAACCCTATGCCAGATTTGCTTGCTACAGCCTTGACAGGTGTCTACTGCACCTGGCAGCAGACTAGCAGCATCTCCAAGCTATCCTATAAGTAGTGGGTTTTGACCCTGTTTTCAGAAGCTGGATCACCTCAGTCTTCAGTGGCATCTGTTCAGTGCTCAAACTGCTGAATGACCATTTATCAGAACAATTCCATATTGAACATTCAGTCTGTTAGCGTTGTCCCTTCTCCTTTCTCCTCTATGAGTTGGTTTCAGAGCCTCTGTTGTAGGGAATGGAAATTTAAGAGGAATCATCCCACTAGTACCTAGCCACAGGAGAGCTGTGTCTGACTCTATGACAGTGATGTCATAGAGTCAGACACTTCAGATATACAAGTAGTCGGTACTATACTGGAAGAATGCCAGCAGATTACTGGAGTTTGCCTTAATCAGAACAAATCAGTGGGCTTGAAACTTGGCATGAGGAGAGGCATGACCAATCCAGCCAGCAAACATCTCTGCTACTGGACTGACAGCTGGGTCAAGGTACATGAAGTCTGGTTTGGACTGGACCTCCAGGTAGACAACAACTGGGATGAGTTTACATCAAAGTTAGCCAATCTAAGCCAGAAATAGACATAGAGAAAACTGTCCCTCAAACGTCAGGCAGAGGTAGAAAACACTACATTGCTTTGTACCATGCCCCCTCAAAATACATGACTAGATTAGAACAGATGCTCTTCCACTTTTTGTAGAAAGTTCTGCTGGTCAGAAAATTAATTTGTTACCAACATCTACATATGGTGACCTCATGAAGCCATTGCTTTTGATGTACAGACATGTGCTACAATTAACACACCTGTGGAACTACCTAAGGGCCACAACAATGGTGAATGTGAAAGTAAAGCCTAACAAGTGTGGGCATCTTTCGTGTCATATCTTTCTGCAGATGATCTCTCTGATGGAGTTACAGTTATTAGTCAAGCTCAGATGAAGGTTGGGTGACTGGGATCTAAAAAGTTTATAACCAAAACTAAAAAAATAAATATTCAAAGAAATCGAACATACAAATTTCCCAAAAGGGGAGAAGACCTCCAGGAGTCATTCATAGAAAAAGCCCACAAAAGCCATGGTCATTCTATTTAATTATGACTTTCTGTTTTGAGTTCAAGTCTCACAGAGATCAACTTGGCCTTTCATTCTTCCGAGTTCAATTAAAGTACTGGGGTGGGATGGATTTAATCAACTTTACTCTACTTAAAAATTGCTGGCAATGAGCCTATTGTTAGAAACCATTATTATTAGGGCATTCAAATTCCACCAAGGTTAGCTTTGCCTTTCATCCTTACGGGGTCAATAAAATAAAGTACCAGTTACGCACTGGGTCGATTGACTCGACTTTCCATTTCCCCCTGAATTTCTGGCTTTGTGCCTAAATCAGAAACCCTTATTAGGTCAGTGGATTGGTAGAATCGGTAGAGCATCGGACAACATGCTTAGTGACATAGAGTTATGTCCCTTTACGTTCTGAGTTCAAATACCACCGAAATTGTTGGCTTTGTGCCTAAATCAAATCAGAAACCATTATTAGAAATGTTAGAATTGAGGGTGGTGAATTGGCAGTACCGGTAGAGGGCTGGACACCATGCTTTGACGCATAGAGTTACGGCTCTTGCCATTCTGAGTTCAAATCCCGCTGAGGTTAACTTTGCCTTTCATCCTTATGGAGTCGATAGAATAAAGTACCAGTAATACACTGGGTAATTGCTGGCCTTGTGCCAAAAGTAGAAACAATTATTAGAATTGTTAGAGCATTGGAGAAACACTTAGCATTATATGTTCCAGCTCAGGACGGTGGGTGGCAGAAACGGTAGAGTGCCGGACAACATGCTTTGCAGCCTAGAGTTATGGCCCTTTGCGTTCTGAGTTCAAATTCCGCCATGGTTAGCTTTCCTTACAGGGTCGATAAAATAAAGTACCAGTAACGAACCGACGTTGATTTAATCAACTTTCCCCTGCCACCAAAATTGCTGGCCTTGTGCCTAATCAGAAACAATCCATGCTTTGCAGCATAGAGTCATGGCCCTTTATAGTCTGAATTCAAATCCTGCTGTGGCCAACTTTGTCTTACCTCTTTCTGAGGTTGATAAATTAAAGAGCCAGTCAAGTTGGGGGGTAGGGGCTTTGCAATGTCTTTATCCTCTACCCTAAAAATTGTAGGCCTTTCCCCTAATTTAGAAATCATCACAATCGTCGTCATCCTCATCATCATCATCATCATCATCATCAACATCATCATCATCATCACCACTATCAACATCATCATCACCATCTTCATCATTATCATCATGATGGCCTTTTGCCTAAATTAGAAATCATCACCATCATCGTCGTCACCATCATCACCATCATCGTCATCATAATCATGTCATCAACATCACCATCATCATTATCATCATCATCATCATCACTATCATCATCATCGTCATCACCACCACCACCACAATCACCATCATCATCATCATCACCACTACCACCACCTACCACCACCACCACCACCACCACCACCACCACCACCACCACCACCACCATCATCACCACCACCACCACCATCACCATCATTGTCATCTTCACCACCACAATCACCATCATCACCACCACCACCACCATCACCATCATTGTCATCTTCACCACCACAATCACCATCATCACCATCATCACAATCACCACCACAATCACCACCACCACCACCACCACCACCACCATCATTGTCATCTTCACCACCACAATCACCATCATCACCATCATCATCATCACCACCACCACCACCACCACCACCACCATCATCATCACCACCACCACCACCACCATCACCATCATTGTCATCTTCATCACCACCACAATCACCATCATCACCATTACCATCACCACCACCACCACCATCACCACCAACACGACCATCAGCATCACCACCACCATCACCACCATCACCACCACCAACACCACCATCAGCATCACCACCACCACCACCACCACCATCATCATCATCATCATCGCTGCCACCACCGCCACCACCACCACCGCCATCACCACCAACACCACCATCAGCATCACCACCACCGCCACCGCCATCACC
>OZ024744.1:65240046-65252546 GCA_964016885.1 Eledone cirrhosa | reverse complement strand
TACCACCACTATCACCACTATACCACCACTACCACTATACCACCACTATACCACCACTACTACCATGCACACTGCCACCACCATCACCACCACTACTGCCATGCACACTGCCACCACCATTACCATCATTAGCACCACTATACCACCACTACCACCACTATCACCACCTCTATCACCACCACTACCACCACTACCACCACTATACCACCACTACCACTACCAACACCACTATACCGCCACTATACCACCACTACCACCACTACCACCACTATACTACCACTACCACCACTATCACCACCACTATTCCTACCACCACTACTACCATACACACTACCACTACTACCACCACTACCTTCACAACCATTACCACTACCACAACACTACCATCACCACTGACATCACTACTTCAACACTAACAACACCACTACCACCACTACACTACACTACCACCACTATCACCAAACCACCACCACCACCACACTACCACCACCACCACTACCACAACACTACTATCACCACTGACACCACTACTTCAACACTAACAACACCACTACCACCCCACCACCATCACCACCACCAACACCACCACTACCAACACCACCAACACCAACACTGCCACCACCAGCACCACCACCACTACCACCACTACCACCAACAACACCACCACTACCACCACCACCACCACCACCACCACCACCACCACCACTATCACCACACCATCACCACCACCACCACCACCACCACCACCACCAACACCACTACTAACACCACCAACACCAACACTGCCATCACCAGCACCACCACCACTACCACCACCACCAACAACATCACCACCACTACCACCACCACCACCACCACCACCACCACCACCACTATCACCACACCATCATGGTAGTGTAGTGGTAGTGTAGTGGTAGTGATAGTGGTAGTGATAGTGGTAGTGATAGTGGTAGTGATAGTGGTAGTGATAGTGGTAGTGATAGTGGTAATGTAGTGGTAGCGTAGTGGTAGTGTAGTGGTAGTGTAGTGGTAGTGTAGTGGTAGTGTAGTGGTAGTGATAGTGGTAGTGATAGTGGTAGTGATAGTGGTAATGTAGTGGTAGGGTAGTGGTAGTGTAGTGATAGAGTAGTGGTAGTGATAATGATAATGTAGTGGTAGTGTAGTGGTAGTGTAGTGGTAGTGTAGTGGTAGTGTAGTGGTAGTGTAGTGGTAGTGATAGTGGTAGTGATAGTGGTAGTGATAGTGGTAGTGATAGTGGTAATGTAGTGGTAGAGTAGTGGTAGTGTAGTGATAGAGTAGTGGTAGTGATAATGATAATGTAGTGGTAGTGTAGTGGTAGTGTAGTGGTAGTGTAGTGGTAGTGTAGTGGTAGTGTAGTGGTAGTGATAGTGGTAGTGATAGTGGTAGTGATAGTGGTAATGTAGTGGTAGCGTAGTGGTAGTGTAGTGGTAGTGTAGTGGTAGTGTAGTGGTAGTGTAGTGGTAGTGATAGTGGAAGTGATAGTGGTAGTGATAGTGGTAGTGATAGTGGTAATGTAGTGGTAGAGTAGTGGTAGTGTAGTGATAGAGTAGTGGTAGTGATAATGATAATGTAGTGGTAGTGTAGTGGTAGTGTAGTGGTAGTATAGTGGTAGTGATAGTGGTAGTGATAGTGGTAGTGATAGTGGTAATGTAGTGGTAGTGTAGTGGTAATGTAGTGGTAATTTAGTGGTAGTGTAGTGGTAGTGTAGTGGTAGTGTAGTGGTAGTGATAGTGGTAGTGATAGTGGTAGTGTAGTGGTAGTGTAGTAGTAGTGTAGTGGTAGTGTAGTGGTAGTGTAGTGTAGTGATAGTGGTAGTGTAGTGATAGTGTAGTGGTAGTGTAGTGGTAGAGTAGTGGTAGTGTAGTGATAGAGTAGTGGTAGTGATAATGATAATGTAGTGGTAGTGTAGTAGTAGTGTAGTGGTAGTGTAGTGGTAGTGTATTGGTAGTGTAGTGATAGTGTAGTGGTAGTGTAGTGGTAGTGTAGTGGTAGTGATAGTGGTAGAGATAGTGGTAGTGTAGTGGTAGTGTAGTGGTAGTGTAGTGGTAGTGTAGTGGTAGTGATAGTGGTAGAGATAGTGGTAGTGTAGTGGTAGTGTAGTAGTAGTGTAGTGGTAGTATAGTGGTAGTGATAATGATAATGTAGTGGTAGTGGTAATGTAGTGGTAGAGTAGTGGTAGTGTAGTGATAGTGGTAGTGTAGTGATAGTGTAGTGGTAGTGATAGTGGTAGTGTAGTGGTAGTGTAGTGGTAGTGATAGTGGTACTGTAGTGGTAGTGATAGTGTAGTGGTAGTGTAGTGATAGTGTAGTGGTAGTGTAATGGTAGTGTAGTGGTAGTGTATTGGTAGTGTAGTGATAGAGTAGTGGTAGTGATAGTGGTAGTGATAGTGGTAGTGTAGTGGTAGTGTAGTGGTAGTGATAGTGGTAGTGATAGTGGTAGTGTAGTGGTAGTGTAATGGTAGTGTAGTGGTAGTGTAGTGGTAGTGTAGTGGTAGTGATAGTGGTAGTGTAGTGGTAGTGTAATGGTAGTGTAGTGGTAGTGTAGTGGTAGTGTAGTGGTAGTGATAGTGGTAGTGATAGTGGTAGTGATAGTGGTAGTGATAGTGCTAGTGTAGTGGTAGTGTAGTGGTAGTGTAGTGGTAGTGTAGTGGTAGTGTAGTAGTAGTGTAGTGGTAGTGATAGTGGTAGTGATAGTGGTAGTGTATTGGTAGTGTAGTGGTAGTGTAGTGGTAGTGATAGTGGTAGTGATAGTGGTAGTGTATTGGTAGTGTAGTGGTAGTGTAGTGGTAGTGTAGTGGTAGTGATAGTGGTAGTGATAGTGGTAGTGTAGTGGTAGTGTAATGGTAGTGTAGTGGTAGTGTAGTGGTAGTGATAGTGGTAGTGATAGTGCTAGTGTAGTGGTAGTGTAATGGTAGTGTAGTGGTAGTGTAGTGGTAGTGATAGTGGTAGTGTAATGGTAGTGTAGTAGTAGTGTAGTGGTAGTGATAGTGGTAGTGATAGTGGTAGTGTAGTGGTAGTGTAATGGTAGTGTAGTGGTAGTGTAGTGGTAGTGATAGTGGTAGTGATAGTGCTAGTGTAGTGGTAGTGTAATGGTAGTGTAGTAGTAGTGTAGTGGTAGTGATAGTGGTAGTGATAGTGGTAGTGTAGTAGTAGTGTAGTGGTAGTGATAGTGGTAGTGATAGTGGTAGTGTAGTGGTAGTGTAGTGGTAGTGATAGTGCTAGTGTAGTGGTAGTGTAGTGGTAGTGATAGTGCTAGTGTAGTGGTAGTGTAATGGTAGTGTAGTGGTAGTGTAGTGGTAGTGATAGTGGTAGTGATAGTGCTAGTGTAGTGGTAGTGTAATGGTAGTGTAGTGGTAGTGTAGTGGTAGTGTAGTGGTAGTGATAGTGGTAGTGATAGTGCTAGTGTATTGGTAGTGTAGTGGTAGTGTAGTGGTAGTGTAGTGGTAGTGATAGTGGTAGTGATAGTGGTAGTGTATTGGTAGTGTAGTGGTAGTGTAGTGGTAGTGTAGTGGTAGTGATAGTGGTAGTGATAGTGCTAGTGTAGTGGTAGTGATAGTGGTAGTGATAGTGGTAGTGTAGTGGTAGTGATAGTGGTAGTGTAGTGGTAGTGAAGTGGTAGTGATAGTGGTAGTGATAGTGGTAGTGTAGTGGTAGTGTAATGGTAGTGTAGTAGTAGTGTAGTGGTAGTGATAGTGGTAGTGATAGTGGTAGTGTAGTGGTAGTGTAATGGTAGTGATAGTGGTAGTGATAGTGGTAGTGTATTGGTAGTGTAGTGGTAGTGTAATGGTAGTGTAGTGGTAGTGTAGTGGTAGTGATAGTGGTAGTGATAGTGGTAGTGATAGTGGTAGTGTAGTGGTAGTGATAGTGGTAGTGATAGTGGTAGTGTAGTGGTAGTGATAGTGGTAGTGATAGTGGTAGTGTAGTGGTAGTGATAGTGGTAGTGATAGTGGTAGTGATAGTGGTAGTGTATTGGTAGTGTAGTGGTAGTGTAGTGGTAGTGTAGTGGTAGTGATAGTGGTAGTGATAGTGCTAGTGTAGTGGTAGTGATAGTGGTAGTGATAGTGGTAGTGTAGTGGTAGTGATAGTGGTAGTGATAGTGCTAGTGTAGTGGTAGTGTAATGGTAGTGATAGTGGTAGTGATAGTGCTAGTGTATTGGTAGTGTAGTGGTAGTGTAGTGGTAGTGATAGTGGTAGTGTAGTGGTAGTGATAGTGGTAGTGATAGTGGTAGTGATAGTGCTAGTGTAGTGGTAGTGTAATGGTAGTGTAGTGGTAGTGTAGTGGTAGTGTATTGGTAGTGTAGTGGTAGTGTAGTGGTAGTGATAGTGGTAGTGATAGTGGTAGTGATAGTGGTAGTGTATTGGTAGTGTAGTGGTAGTGTAGTGGTAGTGTAGTGGTAGTGATAGTGGTAGTGATAGTGCTAGTGTAATGGTAGTGATAGTGGTAGTGATAGTGCTAGTGTAGTGGTAGTGTAGTGGTAGTGTAGTGGTAGTGATAGTGGTAGTGTAGTGGTAGTGATAGTGGTAGTGATAGTGCTAGTGTAGTGGTAGTGTAATGGTAGTGTAGTGGTAGTGTAGTGGTAGTGTAGTGGTAGTGATAGTGGTAGTGATAGTGGTAGTGATAGTGCTAGTGTAGTGGTAGTGTAATGGTAGTGTAGTGGTAGTGTAGTGGTAGTGTAGTGGTAGTGATAGTGCTAGTGTAGTGCTAGTGTAGTGGTAGTGTAGTGGTAGTGATAGTGGTAGTGATAGTGGTAGTGTAGTGGTAGTGATAGTGGTAGTGATAGTGCTAGTGTAGTGGTAGTGTAATGGTAGTGTAGTGGTAGTGTAGTGGTAGTGTAGTGGTAGTGATAGTGGTAGTGATAGTGGTAGTGATAGTGGTAGTGATAGTGGTAGTGTAGTGGTAGTGATAGTGGTAGTGATAGTGGTAGTGATAGTGGTAGTGTAGTGGTAGTGTAATGGTAGTGTAGTGGTAGTGTAGTGGTAGTGATAGTGGTAGTGATAGTGCTAGTGTAGTGGTAGTGATAGTGGTAGTGATAGTGGTAGTGTAGTGGTAGTGTAATGGTAGTGTAGTGGTAGTGTAGTGGTAGTGATAGTGGTAGTGATAGTGCTAGTGTAGTGGTAGTGTAATGGTAGTGTAGTGGTAGTGTAGTGGTAGTGATAGTGGTAGTGATAGTGGTAGTGTATTGGTAGTGTAGTGGTAGTGTAGTGGTAGTGTAGTGGTAGTGATAGTGGTAGTGATAGTGCTAGTGTAGTGGTAGTGATAGTGGTAGTGATAGTGGTAGTGTAGTGGTAGTGTAGTGGTAGTGATAGTGGTAGTGATAGTGGTAGTGTATTGGTAGTGTAGTGGTAGTGTAGTGGTAGTGTAGTGGTAGTGAAGTGGTAGTGTAGTGGTAGTGAAGTGGTAGTGATAGTGGTAGTGATAGTGGTAGTGTAGTGGTAGTGTAGTGGTAGTGTAGTGGTAGTGTAGTGGTAGTGAAGTGGTAGTGATAGTGGTAGTGATAGTGGTAGTGATAGTGCTAGTGTAGTGGTAGTGATAGTGGTAGTGATAGTGGTAGTGTAGTGGTAGTGTAGTGGTAGTGTAGTGGTAGTGAAGTGGTAGTGATAGTGGTAGTGATAGTGGTAGTGATAGTGCTAGTGTAGTGGTAGTGATAGTGGTAGTGTAGTGGTAGTGATAGTGGTAGTGATAGTGCTAGTGTAGTGGTAGTGATAGTGGTAGTGATAGTGCTAGTGTAGTGGTAGTGTAATGGTAGTGTAGTGGTAGTGATAGTGGTAGTGATAGTGGTAGTGATAGTGCTAGTGTAGTGGTAGTGATAGTGGTAGTGATAGTGGTAGTGTAGTGGTAGTGTAGTGGTAGTGATAGTGGTAGTGATAGTGCTAGTGTAGTGGTAGTGATAGTGGTAGTGATAGTGGTAGTGTAGTGGTAGTGTAATGGTAGTGTAGTGGTAGTGATAGTGGTAGTGATAGTGCTAGTGTAGTGGTAGTGTAATGGTAGTGTAGTGGTAGTGTAGTGGTAGTGATAGTGGTAGTGTAGTGGTAGTGTAATGGTAGTGTAGTGGTAGTGTAGTGGTAGTGTAGTGGTAGTGATAGTGGTAGTGTAGTGGTAGTGATAGTGGTAGTGTAGTGGTAGTGATAGTGGTAGTGATAGTGCTAGTGTAGTGGTAGTGTAATGGTAGTGTAGTGGTAGTGTAGTGGTAGTGTAGTGGTAGTGATAGTGGTAGTGATAGTGCTAGTGTAGTGGTAGTGTAATGGTAGTGTAGTGGTAGTGTAGTGGTAGTGATAGTGGTAGTGATAGTGGTAGTGTAGTGGTAGTGATAGTGGTAGTGTAGTGGTAGTGATAGTGGTAGTGATAGTGCTAGTGTAGTGGTAGTGTAATGGTAGTGTAGTGGTAGTGTAGTGGTAGTGTAGTGGTAGTGATAGTGGTAGTGATAGTGCTAGTGTAGTGGTAGTGTAATGGTAGTGTAGTGGTAGTGTAGTGGTAGTGTAGTGGTAGTGATAGTGGTAGTGATAGTGCTAGTGTAGTGGTAGTGTAATGGTAGTGTAGTGGTAGTGTAGTGGTAGTGATAGTGGTAGTGATAGTGGTAGTGTAGTGGTAGTGTAATGGTAGTGTAGTGGTAGTGTAGTGGTAGTGATAGTGGTAGTGATAGTGCTAGTGTAGTGGTAGTGATAGTGGTAGTGATAGTGGTAGTGTAGTGGTAGTGTAATGGTAGTGTAGTGGTAGTGTAGTGGTAGTGATAGTGGTAGTGATAGTGCTAGTGTAGTGGTAGTGTAGTGGTAGTGATAGTGGTAGTGATAGTGGTAGTGTAATGGTAGTGTAGTGGTAGTGTAGTGGTAGTGATAGTGGTAGTGATAGTGCTAGTGTAGTGGTAGTGATAGTGGTAGTGATAGTGGTAGTGTAGTGGTAGTGTAGTAGTAGTGTAGTGGTAGTGTAGTGGTAGTGTAGTGGTAGTGATAGTGGTAATGTAGTGGTAGTGTAATGGTAGTGTAGTGGTAGTGTAGTGATAGAGTAGTGGTAGTGATAGTGGTAATGTAGTGGTAGCGTAGTGGTAGTGTAGTGGTAGTGAAGTGGTAGTGATAGTGGTAGTGATAGTGGTAGTGTAGTGGTAGTGAAGTGGTAGTGATAGTGGTAGTGATAGTGGTAGTGTAGTGGTAATGTAGTGGTAGCGTAGTGGTAGTGTAGTGGTAGTGATAGTGCTAGTGTAGTGGTAGTGATAGTGGTAGTGATAGTGGTAATGTAGTGGTAGCGTAGTGGTAGTGTAGTGGTAGTGAAGTGGTAGTGATAGTGGTAGTGATAGTGGTAGTGTAGTGGTAGTGATAGTGGTAGTGTATTGGTAGTGTAGTGATAGTGTAGTGGTAGTGTAGTGGTAGTGATAGTGGTAGTGTAGTGGTAGTGTAGTGGTAGTGATAGTGGTAGTGTAGTGGTAGTGTAGTAGTAGTGTAGTAGTAGTGATAGTGGTAGTGCAGTGGTAGTGTAGTGGTAGTGTAGTGGTAGTGATAGTAGTAGTGTAGTGGTAGTGTAGTGGTAGTGTAGTGATAGAGTAGTGGTAGTGTAGTCGTACAGTAGTGGTAGTGTAGTTGTAGTCTTGTTGCAGTGTAGTGGTATTGAAGTGGTAATGATAGTGGTAGTGTAGTTCAAAGGACCAGCTTTGTCACACGCTGTGTCACACTGAATCTCCCTGAGAACAATGTAAAGGGTACACATGTCTGTAGAATGCTCAGTCATTTGCATGTTAATTGATTGGTTCAACTGGAACACTCGTCACCGTAACTGATGGAGTGCCTCCTCCACCACAATGGTAGTGTAGTGGTAGTGTAGTGATAGTATTATGTAGTGGTATTGAAGTGATAATGATAGTGCTAGTGTTGTGATAGTGTAGTGGTAGTGTTGTAGTAGTAGTACAAATTACTGTTTTCATTTCTGCCTTTTTTCCGGCTCCAAAGGCTAATTTATCCAACTTATTCTACTATTTTATAATTGAATATATATCATCTGTGGCAGCTTTCCATAATAAAAGAAAAAGAAATTCCATATTTTAAAACTTTCTTCATAAATGTATCAGTTAATTTTACATCTCAGCCATTTACTATCTTTATTTAGGAATTTACTTTAGCGCAATACTGAATTGAAGACCGCGAGTTTGGCTTTTGCACCAACCTCCCTTCTTCTGATTACTGAATGCACAAGCTCCTACAATTCTTGCACTTAATTCAGCCTCCTGCCTTCCATCACTCATGAACACGGCCCTGAGATATTTGAACTTCTCTAGCTGCTTCAGTGGAACTCCATTCACATGTAGAGTGCACCACTCAGGCTTCTTTGGGAGGACGAGTGTCTCAGTTTTTGCAGCACTGGTTTTCATTCCACCCGTGCAGCACTTGGCATTAAACCTATCAAGTGCAAGTCGAAGATCATCTTCTGTTGAGTTAAGTAATACCATGTTGTCTGCAAATTCCCTCACCTATGGTAATGAATCTTGGGTAATGACCAAAAGAATACGATCATGAATAGAAGTGGCCAAAACGGTTAGGCCAAGGTTGGCCAAGGTCAGTATGTAAACCCCTTGTTTCTAGGCTCTGCTTCCATATTTGGAATTTCTTCTCCAGTTTCACCATAGACTCAGGAGTTCCCATGAGCAGCTGGACTTAAACTTCTCTGTATGATAATAAACAGGAGAGGGCTAAGAACAGAGCCTGTATGCTAAATACCTCACTATAATCATTGTTAATCTTAAATTTTCTGACTGCTTCCCTGTACATAGCTTGTACAAACTTGTACAAGCCACTTATCTACTCCTAGTTTTTTAAGAGATCACCAGATTATGGCACTGGGAACTCCATTAAAAGCTTTCGCTAGATCAACAAATGCCAAGGAAAGCAGCTTACTTTTAGATAGGTACTTTTCTTGTGGCTGCTTCTTCAGGAAGAGAGCATCTGTGGTGCTTTTGCCTGGTAGAAATCCAAACTGCACCTCATCCATATTTACCAGGTCCCTAATCAGCTGTATTATAACTCTTTCCGTTACTTTCATGACCTGATCCATCAACCCTTGCGGCAGTTGACAATGATGCTGCTGTGCCAATCATTTGGTATGACACCATTTAGTATTACTTGGTTAACAATACGTGTGGTTATGGTATGTCTTACTGACCCAGGTGCTTTCAACATCTCGACAACTATTCCCGATGGACCGGCTGTTTTCCCAGTCTTCATATCCTTAATTGCCTTATTTACTACACAGCTGCTGATAAGTATGGCTGGGCCCTCTGTAGGGTACATTTAGAGTATGGTCTCTTTCTCCCATACATTACATTCTCCTCATTCAGTAATCTTTCATAATGGCTCTTCCATGTAGTTTTCTTTTCAGTGCCTGTGAGAGCAAGTGCGTCTTTATCATCCCGGACACACTTCTCACCAATGACATCACAATTTTCCCTAATGCACTGCCTCAAATCCTGAACACCTATTTTCTTCTTTGTCCACTTATTTCTGAGAAAATCATGGGGGCAGAAACCTCAAATACTCCTTCCAGCAGATCCTGTTAGAAGCATCCGTCTCCAACTGATCCAGTTGGATTCCCAAGCGAGACCAGCCAAGCTCATGGATGTTATCCAACCATCTTGCTTGGGGTTTACCCATGGGCCTCCTGCCCATTAGTTTTGCCTGTGTAATCTGTCTGGTGCTAATGTGGTAAGCATTACAGTGCAGCATGTTGGCCCAATATCAAAGACCTGAAACTTTGTCTATTAACTGACTAGGCGTCAAATAGAGCAAGTTGCATCTGACAAGAAAATGAATTAACATCCGGCGTAGAAAGTGTCGGGCAACAGAGCTCAAAAGGCACAGACTAGATAAAAACTACTCAATAAAGTTACAAAAATGTGGTGCAATGTATGTATGCACATTGCAAAAAAAAATTTAACCTACAAATACAGAATATTTACAAGCGTAAATACTTGGAAAAATGAAAAGTTGAAAGAGAAATGACAATTGAAATATCCAAGAAAAGTGAACAAATGATCGCATAGAGGGAAAAGAAAAGAAAATGAATGCATGTAAGAATGAAAAATGCAATACAATAGAATGTTAGGCGCTAGTGTGGCATATTGACGCACTGTCAGAGTCAGTAATTTGCGACCAAAAGTGCTGTATCACGTTTCGGAAGGCTTGAGTATCCAAGAGAAAAATGCCAGAGGCTGCAGGTGTCCTGAATAAAATTGCTGTAAAACAGCACCAACTGCTGTATCCGATGCCTCAACCACAAGTGAAAGCTTTGCATCAGAGAAAGGATGGTGGTGAGGGCATAATTATGTGTTGGTGTTATTGTTAAGAATATTCTCCGGTTGAGCTTAGATTTTTTTTTAAAACACCAAATGGAAGCAAAATAGGATTAAAATTTTCACCATTGGCGGTGAGTGGGAAAAAATTACTTTTAACAAGACGCAACATGTGAATTTGGTAGCCATTTAAAAAAAAATATCCACATGTCGTAATTTCAAAATGCTGCTAAATTTTATTAAGGAATATTTCCCACAGAAACATTCCCACATCGGAACGTCACCATTTTAGCAGAAATACTTTAAATTGTAATAAAGTATTGGTTGTGGAAAGGATTAGAAGGCTGTTAAAACATGATATAAAGGTTTATTTTCTTGCAAATATATTAATACAAGTTGTAGGAGAGTGAAGAGCTGCAAATTAAGGCATAGTTAAGTTGAAGAATAGAAATATAATTCTCCTAAGAAAATCCAGAACATAGTTACATTGTTCCACTCAGTAATAATCTGGAACGTAACTACGTTAGTAATAAGTCTTTACATGTATCAAATATTGGTAGCAGAAAGGCATAGTTAAGTTGAACGATAACAATGTGTGTGAAATATATTTAGGTAGGAAGAATGTTGCTGGGCCCTTGCTGAAAGGGCCAAAGTTTCTTCGTTAAGTGCTATATCTTGCTAGTAGATGATGCATCAACCGGGATTGTAATTTGTGAGAACTGGTGTCAACGAATGTGTTAACCGCAACTCTTGGGCAGAAGTTGTCCTCTGTATTCATACTCCGCCAATCCCTAAGGACTGCTGAATGACAAAGCACAACCAAACCATTCCATAGCCATGAAGTAGTGCCATTGCTTGCTACATGCATATATATATTGAGTGGCACAACTCATACTGTTTCAACCTGTTTTGTTGCATCCCAGTGTGTAATAGAATGAATAGTATCAACCTTGATAGACTGAACCTTTAGTGATCCCCACAGGTTGACTGAGGAGAAGAGACATTGTTTTTTTTGTAGTCTTTATTCTTTGCACCCCCTGTTTTGGATTCATATTCAAAAATCTTAGCCATGCAGGCTTTTTGAACCTAACAAATAATAGACATTACACTGCCCAGTCTGTCTTCCTCTATTTCCTCTTCCTACGTTTTCTATGTCTCTATGTCATTTTTCTTTGTCTGTACGTTGGACTATAGTCTATATATTTTTCTATTTTTCCTTTAAATTTTTCTCATTTGGCTATGTTATTGCACACTGTATGTATGCATGTACAATGAAGAAATATATTAGTTTAGTGCTTAATATAGTAGGAAGAGTGTTTTTATGTTTCAGACCCTAGTCCTTCATCAGAAAACAGAATGAGAAATAAACAATGAAATAGAAAGATAAAGAATGAGAAGAAGGAGTATAAAAAAATTTTTTTCTCAAAAAATCACATGTGGATTCACTTAGCCATTTTGGAGAAATATATATATATTACACACATACATACACACACACATACATACATACATACACACATACATACAAACATACATATATACATACTCAGATATATATATGGGTACTTGAGACAAAAAACACAGACCATAGAGGGGATAAACCATAATAAAATCCCACCATGAAGGATATCTCCATGCAATTCAGGAACAAGAAATCCCCACCAAGTACCTACTTCACAAAAGAGGAAGGTCATCAGTTGACAATAAATGTAGGCTGTACAAAACAAAAACCAAAGTTATCAGCCACATTATTGCCACCTGTGAAAGAATGTCTTCTTGTTACTATCTCCTCATATGGTATGATGTGATAGTTAGAACAATCTGAAATGTATTACAGAAGACAAAAATAAAAACAAATAGGGAGGAATATATTGTGAGTGATGGCTCAAAGTAATATTGGTGGAACCTAAAAATAAAAACTACCACCAAATTAAAGCACAACCAGCTTGATATTGTAGTTTGGGACCACACATTAATAACATGCGCTGTTGTAGAAGTCGGCTGTCCACTTGATATCAATATGGTAAGGAAAATTCATGAGAAAGAAGATATCTACAGACCATTGATGAAGAGTTTGCAGAGCCAGTATCCAAGATATATGTTCAGCTTTATATCCATTATTATTGGAGCTATAAGGGCGGTGGATTGGCAGTATCGGTAGAGGGTCCGGCACCATGCTTTGAAGTATAGAGTTTCCTCCTTTTATGATCTG
>OZ024744.1:65160046-65237546 GCA_964016885.1 Eledone cirrhosa | reverse complement strand
ATATTTTCAGTAACTTATTTATTGTATTGTATTATGTTATGTCTAATTGAGAGGTATCATCTTAAGTCTTTAGACAATATAATCTTTGTGTATTTTTTTGATAAACGCACATATATATAATTTAATAATCAAACTTTTTTAAGTTTAATTATAAGGCCTGTTGATCCTTTAGGCATTCAAATTGTTAATCTTAAAATTCTTTAAAAAGTATAACTGTAATTATTTTCTAAATTATATAATATAAACTATTTTCAATATAATAAAAATAATTTAATATTATATAATAAATTTAGTAAAGTTTATCTTCATGAGGTTGTAAAAACATTATGTTTTCTTTCTCGTGTTTGTAAATCCTTTAAATTTGATTTAATAAAATTTGATTTTATAAATTAAATATGATAGTATACTTTAATATTAATACAGATATTTATTAAATTTTATAACCTAAAATATTATTCATTACTCTGAACTAACTTAAATTAAATGATTTGAATGTTAATGGTCAACCAGATATGTTTGGATATATATTGGATATATAGATAATTGTCTAAAGACTTGGTATTAACCTTCATATGAATACACCCAATTATATTTAAAATTCCAATTGATGAATATTTTTAGATATTTCAATAATTCAATGAATTGAGTTTTTTCCTTTTTCCTAAAGCTAAGCCCAAATGTTGTTCTAATTTAATATCTCCCTATATTATTACATTATAAAAGTTATTCCTCTTTATCTCTCTCTCTGTAATCAACTCTCTTTTGTTTTCTAGGCTCCTGCTAGCTATATTATCCCCTCATCTGTTTCTTCCTCTATGCCTTTCTTTTCTTTCCTCTTTCTTCAGTAATTTAAATTATTTGAATCTTTAACAGTTATATTGCTGCCATGTATTTTTTAAAGCTTTCTCATAAGCACCCTCTCTATTATATGTATTATATGTAGTTATTATTTTTTTTTCATGTTTTCAATATTAAGGTATATAAATATTGAGTTTTGTCATATCTTACTCACTACCATGACTGAATCTTAACAATCTACTATGTCAAGGTATGTCATGCATCATCTTATTTTATCTGATGAGGATGTACTGTTGAAGTTAACTCAGTACTTCTGAAATATGTATAATAAAATATACTTGATCACAAGAATATCTATTTTGTTAATATTTTGAATTAATATATATATATATATATACATATATATATATATACATATATATATATATACATATATATATATACATATATATATACACACACACACACGTATATATATATATATAAATACACACACACACACATATATCATCATTATCATCATCATTGTTTAACGGCCATAAATATATATATTTATATATATATGTATATATATATATATATATATATATATAATTTCATTATCATTTCATTTTATGTCCGCTTTTCCCTGCTTGCAAGGGTGGGACAGGAACTGATTCTGGCTTGATTTCTACAGCTGGATGCCCTTCCTAACACCAACCTCATTTACAGTGAGTGCTGGGTGCTTTTTTTCCGTGGTGCCTACACGTCCACTTTACAGTGTGGGCTGGGTGTTTTTTTGCCGTGGCACCTCCACGACCACTTTGCAGTGGAATGATAGGGACCCCAGTCCCTATCATCTCATTTCTAAAACTGAGTAAACTGGAGCAATGTGAAATAAAGTATCTTGCTCAAGGAAACAACACATCATATATATATATATATATATATATATATATATATATATATATATATATATCACATATATATATATACATCGCATCTCCAAAGCAACTGATGCTTTTGTCAAACTACATCACTGCCAATGGAGTGTCAGGGGTATATCCCTGAAAACAAAGATTGCAATTTATCGTGCAGTGGTACTGACAACACTCTTACATGGCTCAGAGTCATAGACACTTTACCACACTCACATACATAAGCTTGATGTCTTCCACAAACACTGTCTTCGGTCTGTCTGTGGATATGCACTTTCTGACAGAGTCTCCAATGACAAACTGTTCACAAGGTGCAACATTGGTGGGTTTGAATTAGTTCTGATGCGATCCCAATTCAGATGGGCTGGTCATGTCCTATGGATGTCTGAGACAGCACACCTAGGGTACTGTTCTACAGTCAGCTCCAGGATGGTGTGTATAGTGTTGGGGAGGCCACTACCTCAATATAAGGACAAACTGAAGTACAATTTTAAGTCTGTCAACACACCTCTTTCTTCGTTTGAAGCCTTGACTGACAACCAAAAAAGATGGAAAACCGTCTGCCTAGAAGGTGTAAAGAACTTTGAGAAATCTTGTTTAGCTCACCTCTGTGAGATAAGATCTAACACCAGAGTCTGGTCAGGCATTCCAGCCTGCTGTGTTCAAGATCCTGTTACCTGCACCAAATGCGGATTAATGTGTAAATGTAAGCAGCTGGATTGAAGTGCCTTTTGAGGCATAAACATAAAACAATGAATTGAAAAGACTGTTGAACCCTCATACATGGAATTGACAAGAGATTCCATCATATATAGTATATATATATATATAGAGAGAGAGATAGGAACGAGTAGGACCCCACTCTACTACCCTAAGTATTGAGTACTTTGGTGCGTTATGGTCCACCTGGTTCCTTACCACATTTCCTTCGTTATATATATATATATATGTGTGTGTGAAAAAAGGAAAACAATGATTTCACTTGTAGTTCTAAACAATTTGATTTAATTTTATATTATAATATAAATTTTTTTATAATTTCAAATATACCTAACTGTACCAAGGATTTCACACATTTTCCAATATATATATATATATATACACACATACATATATACATACATAAATATATATATATCATCATCACTATCATTATCGTTTAACGTCTAAATTCCACGCTAGCATGGGTTAGACGGATTTGTCCCATTTAGAGGCAAGTTGAGTCAGGGGACTGTGTCTCGCTCATATAGGACTATTTCTGGATAGTTTTCTATGATTGGATGCCCTTCCTAACGGCAACCACATTTACAGTGTGTACTGGGTGCTTTTTGCTGTGTTTTTTACACGACCACTTTACAGTGTCGGCTGGATGTTTTGTGGTCCCTAAAGAAACTAGGTGTTGAGGAATGGCTTGTGAGGACCGTGCAAGCTTTGTACAGAGGTGCTGTCAGTAAAGTGAGAGTAGGAATGGAGTTTAGTGAGCAATTCCAGATACAAGTAGGAGTACATCAGCCCGCTCTTGTTCATTATAGTCCTCCAAGCCATAACAGAGGAGTTTAAGACTGGCTGCCCATGGGAACTTCTCTATGCTGACGATCTGGTTCTTATAGCAGAATCAGTAGAGGAGCTAGAGAATAAATTCTGACTATGGAAACAGCAGTTGGAAATAAGAGGACTGAGAGTGAACCTAGCTAAGACAAAAGTGTTGATGAGTAGAAAATAGGACAAAACTCTGATTCCATCAGGGAAATGGCCATGTTCGATATACAGAAAAGGAACTGGCATAAATTCTATAAAATGTACACAATGCAGATCTTAGGTACACAAGAGATGTAGTGGGATAGCAGGCAAACTAACAGGTAGGGAAAAATACGCATGCAGTAGATGTACAGGGAAATTTGACAGTAGAAATCGCATTGATAGACACATTTTTCAAATGCAGGTAGGTTCTATAGAAATGGTTGATAGCTTCTGGTACCTAGGTGATCAGATTATCATGGAAGGGGGATGTTCCGAGGCCATAGTATCTAGAATAAGGATGAGTTGGAAGAAGTTTAGGGAGCTGTTTCCTCTGCTGACGAAGAAGGGTTTCTCTCTGCATACGAAAGCCAGTTATATGATGCCTGTGTGAGGTGCGCGATGCTGCATGGTAGTCAGACATGGACAGAAACTGCAGAGGATATGCGATGGGTGGAGAGAAATGAGGCAAGCATGCTCCGTTGCAATGTCAATGTACGTGAACGACCAAGCATGGATGTGTTGAGAGAGAAACGCTGGGTAAAGAAGTGACAAGAAATGCCAGTTGAAGGAAGATGCAGTAGAGGAAGACCACGAAAAACATGGGTGGAGGTGGTGAGAGCAGACCTCAGATCGCTGAAGCTCACGGTGGAGCTGACGAAGGACCGTGACAAGTGGAGAGATGATGTGCTGAAAAGGACCTGTCCCATCCTTGCAAGCAGGGAAAAGCGGACGTAAAATGATGATGATGATGATGATGATGATGACATATATACATATATATATCATGATATATATATATTTGCGTGTATATACATATATCATACATATACCATATATATATATATATATATACACAGGGTGCGGACGATATTTGTTCGCAATTTTCAACTGCTAATTTTATGCAAATTCTTTTTACTTCCGTTGTCACAGAAAAAAACAGTGACTATATTTCCATTATTTATTTTCAGAATAAATGATTATGAATAATTTTGAACCTCCAAATTTGTGGAAGAGACTCGGAGTTCTTGGAATCCGCACTGGGAGGACAAATAAGGAAATTTCAGACTTTCTCAGCGACAGCAGGAGAATGGAGGAAGTGGTCAGAAAGGAATTGGAAGATTCAGGATTCGACTACGAAGCAACATCAGAGAGGAAAACACATGATCGACGATCTGACGCCTTCAGAACGCCCGAGTTCTTCCCTGAGGGCCTCAAGCTGAACACCGATGGCTACATTCGCGTTCTGAGCAAGGTAGTAAGGCCCTGGATCGACCAGGTAGCTGCTGGTAGACCGTACGTGTGGCAGCAAGACTCAGCGCCCTGCCATACCAGCCGAAAGACCCAAGCCTGGCTATCAGAGAACTTCGTCGACCACACTTCACCTGACATCTGGCCTCCCATCTCGCCTGACTGCAACCCCCTCGACTTATTTGTGTGGGGTGCAGTGGAACGAGACACCAACAGATCTAACTGCAATACGAAAGACGATCTGAAGGCCAGAATTACAAGTGCCTTTAGGGGCCTAAGTTGGGGGACAGTGACGAAGGCCTGTAGCCGGTTCTGAGGCCGCCTTGAGGCCGTCATTAAAGCCAATGGCGGGTTTATTGAGTGAGATCGAAAGAACAAGTCATGAAGACAAACTGACCCAAGTTTGATAAATAAATCTTAAAAAATAAAACTACTGTGTTATTTTTTCCTAGACAGTAATCTTGCGAACAAATATTGTCTGCACCCTGTATATATATATTTCATAAATATATACTCATACACATCATACATATACACATATATATATATCATCATCGTCATTTAACATCCATCCTTCACACTAGGATTGGGGGATGAGTTGACCCTTAGGGAGAAAATCAGGTCAGAGGTCCATGTTTAGCTCACCCGGTGCAGATTTTGGCTTGGTTTCTAGAGCTGGGTGCCATTCCTAACGGCAACCACATTTACAGTGTGTGCTGGGTGTTGTTTGTCGTGTCACCTACACGACCATACTACAGTGGGGACTGGACACTTTTGTCTTGGAACAAGGCAGGTGGGAGGAAGCTTGGGGAAATTGCAAACATAGGTAATAGGAGAGAAGTTTGAGGAAGGTGTTGCCTACTAGGTATAAGCCTCAGCCTGAGAATAATAGAAGGTGACTCTTCTGTAATACTGCATAGCACAAGAGGTCGCGTTCCTGTGTCATTGCCTTTGAGAGGTATAATTGTGCAAGGTCAGCTTTTATTATCTCATCCCAAGTCATCCTAGACCTGCCCACTCCACAGCTACCATCAACTTTGAGCGTTCTGCACCTTTTTATGCAGCTGCCATTTTTCATAAGCATAACATGTCCATACCAACACAATCTCCTCTCCTGCATGCAACAACTGATCCCTCTTATGCCTAATTTTTCACGCAGTACATTTATACCTTACCGTTCACATATATTGCTATTTCACATCCAGCGAAGCATGGAGGCGTCATTTCTTTCCAATCTTCACAGGTCCTCAGCACACTGTGCCCAGGTCTCGCTGCTGTGCAACACTGCTGTTTGAATACATTGCCTTTTGAGGGAAAAGCCTTCTGTAGTTAGTAACAGTAGAAGCTCCTGAACTTTCTTCAGCCTGATCTCACTCTGGTTACTGTGCTTTCAGAACACCCTCCCCGATTACTGATTTGGTCGCCATGGTAACAGAAACTATCTATCACTTCAACTGAGTCCTCTGAGCATTTGAAGGTGATTGTATCCTGAGGGTTCTTTCTCTGTGCCACAAGTAAAACCTACATTCTTTGTTAGCCTTCCTGAGGTCCCACTACATCTTTTGTGTACCCATTGCTTGCATTTGGTACATAGAATGGAATTTCTATTTATTCCTTTTCTGCACACTGAGCAGAGCCATTTCCCAGAGGAGATCTGGGCTTTGTTTTCCCTTCTACGACATAGATTAGTTGTCAGTGACCTTAGAATAAGGGCTAGGTGTACTAAGAGACAAAAGCCAATCTGGAGAAGAAAGTAACAAATTCAGAGATATTGTACCTGATGTCTTTAACAGTAAGGAAGTGGAGATGGAGATATATGACATAAAGAAAAACTGGGAATTTCTTTGTGACAACCTGCTGGAAGACACAAACCAGTCCTTAGCTGGAGCAATGTCCCAGCATGATGGAGGATGACATGGTGGTGGAATAATAAGGTAAATACAGCCATAAAAACAAAAAGACAAATCCGGAGAGACTGAAAGAAAGGGAGAGATGAATAGCTAGATGACAGGTCATGTGCCGAGTATACCTAGAAAGGGAAGATGCAGAAAAGGAAAAGTTTGCACATGTTCTGTATTGTGAAGATGAGAGGTATGAAATGTTTCTAATTGCGAGACAGTGCGCTAGAAAAATATGATGTGGTTTGGGTGCATTTGAAATGAGAGCAGAGCACTTGTCCTGCCTGGTGTCAAAAAGAAGGAAGCATGGAAGACTTAATATGAGAGACTGCTGAATGAAGAGTATAAATGGGACAGCAAGGGCCTACTCCATACAAACCCAACAGAGGGGACCAGCTATAAAAGTTGGCAACAGTGTCATAGATAAAGCAATCTTATGACATGAAGGTATGGAAGGCAGTTTGACTATTTGGTATAGAAGCACTAAAAGAATATTGAAATAGATTCCTTCAGTTGCCAGGAGGTTCCTTAGAATTTGTTGACAATTTTTGTTACCTAGGCAATCAAATTAACAGTGAGGAAGGTTTCATTCTAAGTGTGATAGTCAGGATCAAAACAGGTTGGAAGAAATTTAGAGAGCTGTTACCTCAGCTGACAACAAAGGGCTTGCAGAAGATATGGTGTTACTTAATTCATCAGAAGGTGATCTCCAACAATTTGATAGGTTTGATCCTGGATGAAATGAAAATCAGTGCTGCAAAAACTGAGACACTTGTCCTTTCAAGGAAGCCCGTGAAGTGCACTTTACATATGAATGGAGTTCCACTGAAGCAGGTAGAGAAGTTCAAGTATCTTAGGGCTGTGTTCACGAGTGATGTAAGGCAAGAGGCTGAATTAAGTGCAAGAATTGCAGGAGCTGGTGCAGTAATGCACCAGCTTCAGCATTTGGTAATCAGAATGAGGGAGGCAGATGCAAAATCTAAACTCGCTATCTTCAATTCAGTATTCATGCCAACCCTTACCTATGAATCTTGGGTAATGACTGAAAGAATACAATTGTGAATGCACACTGCTGAAATGGGGGTTCCCCTGAAGGGTCTTTGGAGTAACGTTACACGATAGAGTGCTTAGTTTGAAGATTTGAGAGTCACTTCAGGTCGAGCCACTCTTCTCCGGGTTGAGAGATCACAGCTCTGATACTATGGCCATATGGTTAGAATGTCTCAGGCTAGAATCACACATCACAACACAACTTTAGATCAGTTTGACAATTGCCACTGACGAATGTGAGAAAGTTCTCCAGAAAGTTAACCAGGAATCTTAAAAAAAAATTCCCAACGATGTTAAAGAACTTACTAGATCTACATAGCAAAATTGTAAAATTGTAATATCATAAAATCAAATTCTTTAGAACTACAAGTGAAGTTATTCTTTTCCTTTTTTATGTATATATATCATCATCATCACCGTTTTACGTCTGTTCTTCCACTCTAGCGTGGGTTAGATGGGTTGTCCTGTTGTAGGCAGTGTCCGGTCGGCTGACCATGCCTTGCTCATACTGGAACTGATTCTGGCTTGATTTCTACAGCTGGATGCCCTTCCTAACACCAAACTTATTTACAGTGAGTGCTGGGTGCTTTTTTTCTGTGGCGCCTACAAGTCCACTTAACAGTCTGGGCTGGGTGCTTTTTTGCCATGGCACCTCCACGACCACCTTGCAGTGGGAGGGTGTGGGGACATATTGTCTATATGCTTCAGCTTCAGCATGTACTCGTGGGGGGGTCGGGTCTTCTGTATTACTGCGTGACGCCAGAGGTCACGGTCATGTGTCATCACCTTTGAGAGGTGTAATTGGGTAAGGTCGGCTTTTATCACCTCATCCAGGTCTTCTTGGGTCACCCCATTCCGCGGTTCCCATCGACTTCTAGTGCTCTGCACCTTTTTATGCAGCTGTCATCCTTCATACGCAAAACATGTCCATACCAATGCAACTGCCTCTCCTGCACACAGCATTTGATTCCTCTTATGCTCAGTCTCTCTCTCAATTTGTTTATGCTTTGCTGTTTGCGTATATTACTATTACACATCCAGCAGAGTATGCAAGCTTTGTTTCTTTCTAATCTATGCAAGTCTTCCACAGACAGCACCCAGGTCTCACTACCATGTAACATTGCTGTTCGTATACACGCATTATACAGTCTGCCTTTCATTTTGAGGGAAAAGCCTTTTGCAGCTAACAGTGGCAGTAGCTTCCTGAACTTCTTCCATCCCGTTCTTACCCTAGTTATTGAACTTTCCGAACACCCATCTCCGCTGCTAATTCGGTCACCTAGGTAGCAGAAGCTGTCTACTGTTTCTACAGAGCCCTCCCAGAGTTTGGTGGTACTTGTTTCCTGTGGCTGTTTGCTGCTTGCTGTCCCAGCACAGCTGCTACATGTGAAGCCTACATTCTTAGTTAAGCTTCCTGAGATCCCACTACATCTTTTGTGTACCCATTGCTTGCATTTGGGGCAGAGAATGGAGTTCTTACCTACACCTTTCCTACATACTGAGCAAGGCCATTTCCCTGAGGGGATCTGGGTTCTGTTTTCTTGTCTACTTACAAGGACCTTAGTCTTTGTCAGGTTGACTTTGAAACCCTTTCTTTCTAGTCCCTGCTTCCAAGTTTG
Organism: Eledone cirrhosa; assembly: GCA_964016885.1. Taxonomy (NCBI): domain Eukaryota; kingdom Metazoa; phylum Mollusca; class Cephalopoda; order Octopoda; family Eledonidae; genus Eledone; species Eledone cirrhosa. Next base: position 65,228,276 of record OZ024744.1, on the reverse strand, counting down.
GAATTTCTTCTCTAGTTCTACCATAGATTCAGCTATAAGTGGGAGGTCATCCCCATACAAGAGTTCCCATGGGCATCTGGTCTTAAACTCCTCTGTTATTGCCTGCAAAACTATCATGAACAGGAGAGGGCTAAGAACAGAGCCCTGGTGGACACCGACCTGTATGCTAAATTATCTTTATATATATATATATATATATCATCAGCATCATTTAACGTCTGCTCTCCCTGCTAGCAAGGGTTTACATAGACCATGTCATTATCGAAGCAGGAAGTACTGACCTCCCTGATAGACCGAGGGTTCTGTCTATCTATCTCTCTATATACATACACATATATATATGTGTGTGTGTATATATATAGGATATGACACAGGAACACAACAAGTGGAGGGAGATTGTGCTGAAAAGTACCTGTCCAACCCATGCCAAGCATGGAAAAACAGGTGTTAAATGGACGATGATGATGATGATATTTGCTAAAATTGACTGTTATTTTATTACTTTAAATTTCATGCCAAGTAATGCAACCCTTGGATGTTTCGTTGTGCTTCCTTAAGAAAGAGAACATCTGAAGATATCTTGGCAAGAAACTTAAAGTAATGAAATAATGGCTGTTTTTAATTATTATATAATAATAAATATTTACTCGTAAAAATTGTTCATGCATAGAAAATACATATTCGGCATTACAAAAGCAATCTCTCTTTTTATATTAGACACACAGACACACATACATAAATAGGCAGTGAAAACCAATACAGAATACAGAATGGAGGACCTATGTCGCTTTCCAGAATTAGTGTTCCAGCTGTTTGATCAATAGAACAGCCTGCTGTTGCTGCTGCTGCTGCTACTGCTTCTTCTTCTTCTTCTTCTTCTTCTTCTTCTTCTTCTTCTTCTTCTTCTTCTTCTTCTTTGCCTTCTTCTTCTTCTTCTTCTTTGCCTTCTTCTTCTTCTTCTTTGCCTTCTTCTTCTTCTTCTTCTTCTTCTTCTTCTTCTTCTTCTTCTTCTTCTTCTTCTTCTTCTTCTTCTTCTTCTTCTTCTTCTTCTTCTTCTTCTTCTTCTTCTTCTTCTTCTTCTTCTTCTTCTTCTTTGCCTTCTTCTTCTTCTTCTTCTTTGCCTTCTTCTTCTTCTTCTTTGCCTTCTTCTTCTTCTTCTTCTTCTTCTTCTTCTTCTTCTTCTTCTTCTTCTTCTTTGCCTTCTTCTTCTTCTTCTTCTTCTTTGCCTTCTTCTTCTTCTTCTTTGTCTTCTTCTTCTTCTTCTTCTTCTTCTTCTTCTTCTTCTTCTTCTTCTTCTTCTTCTTCTTCTTCTTCTTCTTCTTCTTCTTCTTCTTCTTCTTCTTCTTCTTCTTCTTTTTCTTCTTCTGCTGCTGCTGCTGCTGCTTTTTTCTTTACCCACCTATTCCCGAGAGGGTTGGAGGGGCAGAATTCTCAAATATTCTTTTCAGCAGCAACTGTCTCCAACTGACCCAGCTGGATCCCCAGGTGAGACCAACTGAGCTCATGGATTATCCAACCATCTTTCTCTGGGTCTACCCCTGGGTTTCCTGCCTGTTGGTTTTGCCCATAAAATGGAACAGCCTGCTCATGAAATTTATGTGTAAGTGACTGAGTATTCCACAGGCATATGTACCCTTAAAGTATTTCTCAGGGAGCTTCAGTGTTATACAATGTGTAACAAGGCTGGCCCTTTGAACTATAGGTATCATCATCATCATCATTTTACGTCCGCTTTTCTCTGCTTGCAAGGGTGGGATGGGTCCTATTTAGCACAGCATCTCTCGGGTATATTTCATCTAATTTCGGTTCATTCATCCATATATCTAAAATCGCCCAGAATCAAAATCCTATTCATAATTGTCTTTCTATAATTCTGTCTCACTGTTCTAAAAAAATTTTCTCCACGTTGTTCTAAATAATCTTCCCGCTACCATTTTGGCCGAAAATTTTTTCCACGATTCATAGAAATGGCCTCTCTCTCACTCTCTCGGCCCTCTAAAGTTGCTTCACCCTCACTCCCTCTCTATCATATACGTCGCTCTCTCACTCCCTCTCACTCCCTACGCACCAAATATAAATATAAATAAGCCTGTTACGGGGCACAAAACTCAGAATTTGTCAACTTTTATTGATGGTCAGTCGGCTTCTAAGAAATGTAACGTACAAATATCATTTTTTTCTTGCCTCCCCACCCTTCGGTTCATTCATCCATATATCTAAAATGGCCCAGAATCAAAATCTTATTCATAATTGTCTTTCTATAATTCTGTCTCACTGTTCTAAAAAGGTCCTCTAAAATCGCTTCACCCTCACTCTCTCTCTATCATATATGTCGCTCTCTCACTCCCTCTCACTCCCTACGCACCAAATATAAATAAGCCTGCTCCTCGCTAACTACCCCATACCCCTTCCTCCCGCCACCCACTCTCCACCTTTATTATTTGGACTAATCACAAGTCAACGGCCTATGCTATCACTTCTGGTTGCTTTTCGATATGATGGATGGACTAAGGAATTTCTGGAGAGTCTGAAGAATCTGGACACCCGAAGACAATGCCAAAGATAACGACAAATTCACCTCATGCTCCCGGACGAAAGGGCAAGGCCCCCTCCTCTTTGTTGCGGCCGCGGATGGCCAACATAACCCCAACCCCATCCACCTCACCCCTCCCTGCGCCCCACCCACCAAACGCAATCCAAAACTTCAGAGTTGGTACTATGAATGTAGGCACCTTAAAAGGCCGCTCTAACGAAGTTGTAGAAATGCTTGAACGTAAGGAGGGTGATGTTTGCTGTATCCAAGAGACCAGGTGGAGGGGCGGGTCTGCTAGATTCATTGTGGGTAAAAAAATGATGCTATAAGCTTTTCTGGGTGGGAAATGACAATGGGCTGGGTGGGGTAGGATTCATGGTAGCAGAAAAATGGGTGGATAAGATAATAGACGTAAATAGAGTGAATGACAGAATAATTAAAATAAGACCTGTTCTAAATAGAACTACTGTGACGGTAATATCTGCATACGCGCCCCAATCCGGACTGCCTGGCGCTATAAAAGACAGTTTCTATGAGACACTGATGCTCACTACCTCCCAAATAACCGACAGTGACTATATAATTATTGCTGGCGACCTAAATGGTCACGTTGGACAACATTGTGACGGCTATGATGGAATCCACGGAGGCTATGGGTTTGGTACTAGAAATGAGGAAGGCTCCAGAATCCTGGAATTCTGTGACGCAAATAACCTAACTATCTGTAACACTAATTCCATCTGTGATAACATTTTACACGTTTTTATTGTATGTAAACTTCCCCCTTTGTATTTGTCCCCTTCTTTTGTGCCCCTGTGGCTAATAAAGAAATATATCTGTAACACTAACTTCAAAAAACGAGACAATCACTTGATCACCTACAGATCAGGGGAACATACCAGCCAGGTAGATTATATCCTTACCAGAAGACGTGACAGAGTGTCTGTTGTAAACACTAAATCCCTCCCCCATGAAGAATGCACCTCCCAACATAGACTCATAATTAGCGACCTCATAGTCAGGACGAGACATACTCGACAGCAGAAGAGGTCTATCCTCAGGAGAAAAATATGGAAGCTAAAGAAAGGACCCCACAGCCAGAAATAAATTTAAAAGCATATTACTTGATGCTTTCGACAGTAAGGAAGAGCATTTAGAGTCGTACAATATAGAGGAACAGTGGGAATTCCTGAAAGCAAACCTGTTGATAGCGGCAGACGAAGTCTGTGGCTGGAGCAGGCCTATAGGCAGGAGGAGAGTAACATGGTGGTGGAACAGTAAGGTGGAGGAGTCAATTAAGGCCAAAATGCAGGCTTGGAAAGTATGGCGGGATGGGGGAAGTAGAGAAGACTATCAAGTAGCCAGGAGGGAAGCTAGGAGACAAGTGTACTTCGCAAGAAGGGAAGCAGAGGAAAGAAAGTTCAAGCATGTTCTACAACGCGAGGACCAAAAACGTGAGGTGTTCAGGATTGCTAGGCAATGTGTCAAGGAAAACCGTGATATTGTCGGGGAGAAGTGTGTACTTAATGATGATGGTGTACTTGCCATCACTGATGCTGATAAGAAGGTAGCTTGGAAGTGTCACTACGAAAGGCTACTAAATGAGGAGAATAAATGGGAGAAAGACAGTCTCCCCCACATCGACCAATAGAGGGACCAGCAGTGCAAGTCGAAGGTAGTATAATAAGTAAGGCAATCATAGATATGAAGACGGGTAAGGCGGCTGGGCCTTCGGAAATAGTTGCTGAGATGCTGAAAGCCTCTGGAACGGTGGGACACACCATGGTGACCCGGATAGTAAACCAAGTCATACAGAATGGGGTTGTTCCGAAGGACTGGCGTAGCAGCATCATCATTAACTGTTACAAGGGTAAAGGAGATGCCCTATATAGGAGTAACTATAGAGGCATTAAATTAATCGACCAGGTCATGAAGGTCACGGAAAAAGTAATAGCGCAACTAATCAGAGAGAGAATTGATCTAGATGAAATACAGTTCGGGTTTGTGTCAGGCAAAAGTACCACAGACGCTCTTTTCATTGTACGACAACTACAGGAGAAGTACTTAGCTAAAAGTAAACCCCTATACTTAGCTTTTGTAGACCTGGAGAAAGCCTTCGACAGAGTCCCCCGTTCCATTATCTGGTGGGCTCTTAGAAAACTAAGTGTTGATGAATGGCTTGTGAGAGCTATACAAGCCATGTATAAAGAAACAGTCAGCAAGGTTAGAATTAACAACGAATATAGTGAAGAGTTTAGCGTAAAAGTTGGTGTTCATCAGGGCTCTGTTCTTAGCCCCCTACTATTTATTATTGCCCTTCAGGCTATAACAGTGGAGTTCAAGACCGGCTGCCCATGGGAACTCCTATATGCAGATGATCTAACGCTCATAGCTGAATCAATGGCCGAATTAGAGAAGAAATTCCAAACATGGAAACACGGCCTAGAATCAAAAGGCCTTAAAATTAACCTGGCTAAGACTAAAGTTCTAGTTTGTAGGAAGGAAAATAGGGCGCCGGTCCCATCCGGGAAATGGCCATGCTCAGTGTGTAGGAAAGGCGTAGGTAGAAACTCCATTTTATGTCCCAAATGCAAAGTATGGGTGTATAAAAGATGTAGTGGGATCACAGGTAAGCTAACTAAGAACATAGATTTTACATGTGCCCGGTGCTCTGGTGCAATAAGTAGCAGCAAGTGCCCACAAAATACTAGCTCTTTCAATTGCACAGAGGGTTCTATAGAAATAGTGGACAGCTTCCGTTACCTGGGTGACAAAATCAGCAGTGGGGGAGGGTGCTCTGAAAGTACAGTAGCTAGAGTCAGAACTGGATGGAAAAAGTTCAGAGAGCTTATACCTCTATTAGCCGCTAAAGGGTTCTCCCTAAAAATTAAAGGCAGGCTGTATGATGCCTGCATACGAACATCAATGTTGCATGGCAGTGAGACCTGGGCATTGTGTGCAGAGGATATACGCAGACTAGAGAAGAACGAAGCTTGCATGCTCCACTGGATGTGTAATAGTAATATATGTGAACGGCAAAGCATTAACGAACTAAGGGAAAAATTAGAAATAAGAGGGATCAGATGTTGTTTACTCGAGAGAAGGCTACGTTGGTATGGTCACGTGATGCGCATGAAAGACGACAGCTGTATAAAAAAGTGCAGGGCAATAAAAATAGACGGTAGCCACGGAGTAGGCAGACCCATAAAAACCTGGGACGACTTGATAAATTCCGACCTCACACACTTACACCTCTCCAAGACAATGTCACTGGACCGAGATCTTTGGCGGTACTCAGTAATAGAGAAGACCCGCCTTACCTAAATACAAAGTAAAACCTACTACAGTCAGTAGGCACCTCTAACAAAATACACCCCCGTCCCACTACCCCCACCACATCCACACCGCCCCTTTCAATGTAAAGTTATGTTGGTACCACAACATCCAGGCCGAAACAAATGAGGTCGTGTAGGTGTCACAACAAAAAAACACACAGTCCACGCTGTAATGTGGCCGTGTGAGTAACACGGTAAAAACCTCCCAGTTCCACACTGTAAATGTGGTTGGTGTTAGGAAGGGCATCCAGCCGTAGAAAACCCGCCAGACAGTCCTATGCGAGCAAGACAACCACTCTTGCCTCAAGTGGGAAAACTCCCGTCCAAACCAATGCAAGCGTGGAATACTGACGTTAAACGATGATGATGATGATGATGATGATGAATGGGCTTCCAAACAGTTTCCATCTACTCAATTTCACTCACAAGGGACAGGTCAACCCAAGGTAGGGGTAAATGACACATACCCAAGATGCCTTGATGTGGGATCGAACCTAATAATTGTGAAGCAAACTTCTTAGCTACATCATCATCATCATTTTACATCCACTTTTCCCTGCTTGCAAGGGTTGGACTTGTCCTGTTGTGGGCAGTGTCTGGTTGCTGACCTTGTCTCGCTCATACGGGAACTGATTCTGGCTTGATTTCTACAGCTGGATGCCCTTCCTAACACCAACCTCATTTACAGTGAGTGCTGGGTGCTTTTTTGCTGTGACACCTCCACGACCACTTTGCAGTGGAATGATAGGGACCCCAGTCCTATCATCTCATTTCTACAGCTGAGTAAACTGGAGCAATGTGAAATAAAGTGTCTTGCTCAAGGAAACAACACATCACCCGGTCTGAGAATTGAACTCACAACCTTTCGATTGCAAGTCCAATGCTCTAACCACTAAGCCATGTGCCTTCATATATTTTATTCCATCTCTCTAACATTTGAATACATACACATTCTTCCTCTCTTTTTCCTTCTTCATTACAAAACCAATTGCTTTCTATAGTAAAGTATGTATGTATGTCACATGGTACCATGGGCCCAGCACTATGTATCAATAATTGTCACAAGTGTAGCGTTTGTACCAGAGTTTTCAAGTTTCTGGCTGGACTAAAAAGTCACTCGTTCAACGCATCGGTAGGGGTTCTCCTACATGGATATAAAGTGGTGGCCGTACTCTAAAACGAGTTGGCAGCCACCATGTATGTATGTATGTATGGTTCCGTAACGCCTGATAAAGTTGTAGGGGTGCTGTATTGACAGACACCGTTTCTTAGGCACATAAACCTGGTGGAGCACATCCCTTTCCATGCCTGAGTAAGAACAATCTTTGACTAATAGACGTTAACCTGTTTGACACCAACCTACCCCTAACCACCTCTAGATTTATGAAACAATGTCACCTATTTTAAAGAGATCCTTTTAAAATTAAAATCTTCTAACATAATTTGATTTAAGAATCTTTTATTCAAGTAACGAGGATCAGCTGAAAAATGCATAGGCTGACAAAGACACTCTCATGAAATGACCAAATGAGGTTTATTTTTAAACATAATCCCTGGAAAGAAACAATGCAGTTATTAATAAATAGAGTTGAAATTAATGCAGGCAAGATTTCATAGCTCTAGCATCACTCCTTCATAGGCCGACCAAGATACTCTCATGGGATGACCAAACAAGGTTTATTTTTCAACATAGTCCTATGCGAGCAAGACAACCACTCTGCCTCAAGTGGGAAAACCCCCGTCCAAACCCATGCAAGCGTGGAACGCGGATGCTAAACCTGATGATGATTGTCCCTGGAAAGAATCAATGCAGTTATTAATAAAAATAGTTGAAATTAATGCATGCAAAATTTCACAGCTCTAGCATCAATCCTTCATAGTCAACCTACGAACTTTTCAGCTGACCCTCATATGTTACAAATACAATCTTGATAATGAAATAATTAATAACTTTAGTAAATCTCTTTAAATTCTTCATTAATTAATTCAAATGCAGTATATTTCTTAAATATGGTAATGAAAGAATTAAGACATCATTTTCACAAATATATATGAATGTGTACAGCCATATAAATCTGAGTGTGTGTGTGATTGTGCGTGTGTGTTGGGAGGGAGATGTCTGTTTTTGTATGTTGGCCAAAAAAACACTTTTTCTCATTCACTTTTCTCCCATTCGGAAATACTTTCCTATGATACTCATGAACCTTGAAATTCTTGTCTATATGATGCTCTATGCTTACTGATAGATTTTTTGGTTGCCTGTAAATTATATTTGCACTGGTCTTTCAGATGTATATACACTTCTTTATAATATTACATTCCAGGCTATCTACTCATACAACATACTTGGATGTTTCTAGGAGTTTAAAACTATTTTATTAGCGATAGCATCCCTAACTAATATATATTCTAGTCTATGGTACTCCATACCATACCAGCTAACTTAATACTTACTACCCTCATGTAACCTGCCTTAACCCTTTAGCATTTACATTACTCTATATTTACTATTGTATTTTCGTAGTAAACACTTTATCTCACATAATATCTCACATAATATCGAATCTATGAGATTTTGAAGCTATTATAATATATAATAAATAAAATCGTCAATTTCATCATCATCATCATTTTACATCCACTTTTCCCTGCTTGCAAGGGTGGGACGAGTCCTATTCAGCACAGCATCTCTTCATTTGTCACGGTCCTTTGTCATCTTCAGCGATCTGAGGTCAGCTCTCACCACCTCCGCAATTTATATATAATAAATAATGTAATATATACTATGTATAAATAAATAAATATATATTTTTCTATTTTACTATATTTATCTATATTATAAAGCCGGCGGCCATAAGTATGTAACAAACTTTTCGCCAAATGGCTCAACCAAATAGCACCAAATTTGCACCATAGATGTAACTTTTTCCAAGTAAGAAATTGAGGGTATTTTTGTCTTTTAAATTTCGTTAAAAGATTAAAGATATTTTATCGTTTATTTAAATATTCACTTCTTTAAAATTTTCAAATGTCAACACTTCTGGTTATACAACATTCCTCTCTCTTTCTTAGTCTGTCTTTTGAGATAGATACATAGCTATAACGTCACACCCTTATAATATGTCTCTGTATGTCTGGCTGTCTGCATTAGATACATAGCTATAACGTGGCACGCTGTCTGCCTTCATGAACCAAAGTATCGTCTTCCTGTTTTCCTTCGGTTGCAACGTTTTTCGAAATATTTACTTCTGCATTCACAGATTGATTTTTTTTTAGAAGATCCCGTTTCAGAAGATCCCGTTAAGGGTGAAAGCAGCGATTCTTTGCTTAAACTTTAATCTGTTATTTTAATATATATATATATATATATATATATATATATATATATATAATTATATATTCGTGTACAGATATTTTTGCTTACACAAAAACAAAATATAAACAAACGTATTTATTTCATGAAAGCTCAGACGGCTTATCGTCATTGTTACTGCTGATATGCCACCCAAAAAGTCCCAGCCTGGCCGCAAGATCAAATTTTCCAGAAGAAAAAATGTTACTAGAGCAACAGAGAGACTAAGCTTTGCAATTACCATCAACAAAGCTCAGGGTCAAATCCTAAAAGTGGCTGGCCTTCATCTGGGAAAACCATGCTTCTCCCATGGTCAATTGTATGTAGGATGCTCTAGGGTGAGCTCGCCAAACAATCTCTTCATCTTTGCTCCCGAGGGCCGAACAAAAAATATTGTATACTCTGAGGCTCTAACAATGTAATTTATGTATTTTCTGTTACTTGGAATTTCCATTATGGTTGTACAAATTATTGTAAAATTTGTTAAAAAATGTGTTCTCTGTTCAGCCTTTATTGTTGTAACTATCAATTTTCTTTAACGTACTGGCTGCTGAACTGGGGAATCCTAAAAACTATTCAAACCCAACATCAGAGCACGTTAACCCCCTGCCCCCTCACTGGCTTGAGAGGGCGTGTGGTATCTTTGCACTTGAGTGGAGGGGGGGAATCCTGAAAAGATAAAATGCCGGTATACCTAGGCGGGCGCCAGCCGGACGGGCCAGCTAGTATATAATATGTATCAATTGATATTTAATATACTATTATATGTATCTAAAGAGACAGACAGATACACATGCACACACACACACACACACACACATATACATACACATATGTTCACATGCAAATACACGCATACATAGTATAAGACACAAACCACATGTGAAAATGTTCCTACTGTCATATTCCACTACAAAATATACCTTCTTTGTAATCATCATCATCATCATCAGCAGCAGCAGCAGCTATACCACAGCCCACAAAGGCTTTTACCTTCACTGGCGCTTTCCGAGGAAGATGTGGACTCCATAAGCTGTTGCAAAGGTAACAGAAAAGCAGTAACTCTGAATACTTGTACAGGGGAGACATGGACTCCTTTAGACATAGAGAAGGCAACCTATCTAGAAGAACAGTGTCTCCAAATAAAAACAGACAACCTTCCTAAAATTGGTGGCATGATAAAACACACCCAGTTGATGCTGGAAGATGGTAGGTGATTGGAAGGACATCAAGTCAGAAAAAACATGCAAAATATCCTGACCAGCTCATCACTGATAAATGTGCTGAGTATTGTAATGGGGTGGTTAGGCAGTGTCACATAACCGTGTGCAAAAACCAGAGGCATATCTAGGGTATGGCAAGCATGGCACGTGACATGGGCGCCACTTGAAAGGGGGCGCTACTTGGACTACACTTTCTATTTAAGTCAAATAAGTTATCATCAGAGAGTGAAAACAGAAACTTCTTCAGATGTATGCTCTATCTCTCATTATCAAGGTTGAGAAACACTATGGTGGCTGGATCATTAAACCATTTATATAGATTATTAGGGCCATAGGGAAAACTACAGTGCTGGGAACTACATGGTCACAGAGGCATACCTCATAGTATGACTTGTCAAATATTTTAATAGGGTTTTAATATTTGTCAAAGATCAGTATTACACAGATCACTCCCTTTAAATACACTAACACTTTTGTCAATACTTTACGTATACTTAAGTGTAAAGGATACCTGTAGAACAAATGAAAATGCAGTTTAATATCCTAAACCCTTGTTTAGGATATATATATACTGTTTAGGATATATATACTGCCAATCCCATTGTCTAACAACTGCTATATAACTTACTGCATGGGCAGGGGCATATTTTCAATATAGGTGCTATTTTCCCTTGTTACACCTCTGGCAAAAACTATTGACAGTCATCAAGTAACTGCACATTCCCTTCATGGTACCAAACACTGTAAACAAAAGAAAACTCTCCTTTACTTTGAGGGAATGTATTTCAGGGCTGTCACATTGTTGGAATGATGAATAGTAGATATGGTGAAATTGAAATGCTTGAATGAAGACACGTAGATGTGTTCAGTATATAGGGGATGAGATGGGGGTGAGTTTCAGCCAAACTCCTCAGATGCAAAGGGCATAGATAAGAACTCTTCTAAATAGGAAACAATGATGGAATACTAGCTGAAAAGTAAATAGATAAGATAATTGAGCTAGTTAGAGTATGTACTAGGATTTAGATTAGAATAATCATAGGCAAGAGAACAACAACAGTTATCTCCCTTTATACACCACAATTCGGGCTAAGTAAAGAACAAAAGCACCATTTCTATGAGGACCTCATGCAGACGATTTCAGTAACAGATGACAGCAATTTCCTTATCCTGCCTGGTGACATCAATGGACATGCTGGCTAACACCAGGATGGCTACTTTGAAGTGCATCAGGACTATGGATATGGCTGGAAAAATGAAGTGGTATTAAGACTCCTAAAATTCAATGATGCTAATGACTTAACTATTTGCAACATTACCCTCAGGAAACCAGCCAGCCTCTTGATCATCTGCTGATCAGTTGAACACACAAGCCAGATCGATTTTATGCTCATTAGAAAACAGGATAAGCAGATGATTGTGAATACTGTTTTTCTCTTGAGAGGTTGTAACACCCTGTAGAGACTAGTTATTAGTAACATTAGAATAAGAACTCGATGGAATCAGAAATGTAGGAGAAGAGGGGTTTGGAAACTAGGGGGAAGCAGAAAGCAATCTCTAATAGCTAAAAGAGAAGTTAAATGTATGTTCAGAAAATTTCCACATGACATTGAGAACAACTGTAAGTTTCTATGTGACAAAATCGATGATTGGAGCTAGGTAGCCACCAGATGAAGTAGAGACTTAGTAATGGAATGGGTGATAAGAGACAGACATGAAAAGACATAACCCTTTAGCCTCTACATTACTCTATATTTACTATTGTATTTTTGTGGTAAAGGCTTTATCTTACATAATTATCTCACATAATATAGAATCTACGAGATTTTGATATTGTTTATTTTGAGAACAATACCTTAACATCAGTATGAGTAGCCAATTAAAGCCAGTTTGAACAGAAAGAGGTGAGAGAATTCTGACTGGATATGGCCAGTTTAAATACTAAAGCGTTAAAGAAAGGTGGCAGAAGAGAGCAATCTCAAATAGCTAAAAGAGAAGTTTTACAACAGGTTTAGAATTGAAGAGAAGCTAGAATTAGGAGGTTTGCCAATGTCATACAATGAGAGGATCAAAGGCATGAGGTATTCAGCATTGCAAGGCAGTGTGTCAGTGAAAGTTGAGATGCTGTTGAGAAAAAGTGTGTTTCGAATGACACTGGAGCATTTAACCTCATTTTTGTTCATAAGAAATAGGCTTGGAAATGTTACTGTGAATGGTTACTGAATGTGGAAAATGAGTGGAAGGAAGAGGAACTATCTCCAACAGAACCAACAGAGGAACAGCTATTGGGATTGACAGTTATATATGTCAAAAAAGCCACCATGTGTATAAAAATGCAAAAGTTACCTGACCACCAGAGATAGTTGTTGAGATGCTAAAATCATCTGAAGTAGGACTTAACTCTTTAGTATTTAAACTGGCCATACCCGGCCAGAATTTTCTCACCCCTCTCTGTTCAAACCAGCTATAACCAGCTGTTCATACTGTTAATAAATAATATCAAAATCTTGTAGATTCAATATTATGTAAGATAATCATGTGAGGTAAAGCCTTTACAGTGAAAATACAATAGTAAATATAGAGTAATGTAATGCTAAAGGGTTAAGTTATTCACTTGCATAGTCAATTAGGTAATATGTGGTTAGCAAAGCAGTAAAATCATTAATCATTATAAGAGGAAAGTGATAACTATAGAGACAATAAAGTGATGGATCAAGCTATGAAAGTAGCACAACTGATTAAATTAGATGCGATGCTGTTTGGTTTTGTGCCAAAAAGAAGCACCTTTTCTTGCTGAAACAAGAGAAATTTCTAGCCAAGTGTAAGCCCCTTTGTAGATCTGGAAAAAGCATTTGACAGAGTACCATGATCCATCATATTGTGATCTTTAAAAAAACTAGGTGTAGATGAATGGTTTGGGAGAAGCAGTGCATTTGGGAGAAGCAATGCATGATATGATGTTAGTAATGTGGGAGTAAATAATGAATTTATTGAAATGTGCAGATATGTGTTCATCAAGGCTTAATCTTTAGCCCACTTCTGTTTATTATATTTCTCCAAGTCTTAACAGAGGAATTAAGGAATTAAGGTCTATGAGAACAACTGATAATCAATATCTGATAGTTAAATCTGAAAGAGCTTGAGAAAAAGTTCCATCATGGAAACAAAACCTAGAATAAAGAAGCCTCAAAGAAAACTTTGTAAAGACCAAAGTAAGTTATTGTGAAATGGTTGTGCTTGTTATACAGAAAAGGATTAGGTAGGAATTCTATATGGTGTAATCAATGTAACATATGGATATACAAGATTTAAAATGGGATTGTAGGCAGTCTAACTGAAAGGGTAGATTTGTATGTAGAAAATGTACAAGGTAAGTGTACAAGTGACATAAACAATTTTCAATTTGAGGAAGGTTCAATGGAGGTTCTGTTGGGTGGCTTAATAAGCAGTAGAGGGGGCTGCTCTAAAAGCTTAATAAGCAGTAGAGGGGGCTGCTCTGAAAGCATAATAACCAGAATAAAAAAAAAAGTTCACTGAGTTAGTACCCTTGCTGGATTTTCTCTCTAAGTATAAAGTAGACGGTATGTTGCCTATGTGCAAAGTGCAATGCTGCATGGTGGTGAAACATAAGTAGTGATTGCATGGATTATGCAAATGCCAGAGAAAAATGAAGTAAGTACGATCTGATGGATGTGTAATGTTAACATGATTGAATGATATAGCGTAGATGAACTGAGGGAAAAGCTGAGTGTAAGAAGCAGTGTATAAATAGAGATTATTTGCACTAATATGGAGACATGATGTGTATGGATGGTAACTGTTGGGTGAAGAAATACCAAAAGATCCCAGTGGAAGGAAGCTGCAGAAGAGTAAAACTGAGAAAGATCTGGATGGAGGTGGTGAGAGCTGATCTCAAGATCTCAACATTCTGAACCTCACAGAAGAGATTATGAAAAAAGAAAACGCAACAAGTGGAGGAAAGATATGTTGAAGAAGACCTGTCTAACCCTTGAAAGATCATTTTGTTGGTGAAGTTTAACTCCTGGTCATTTCTTCCAATAAAAACTTTCAATCTTGATTGATCAGCCTAAGATCAAAAGCAATTCAGCCTTGTTTAACTAATCTATTTTTCAGATATAGTGTGATTAAAGATTACACTATATAATGTATCCTTTTTTTTAAAGGCAACAGTGTGTATAATTTGGAATGATTTGGCTGTTACTTATAATGGCTCACACAACTATATACTGGCTTCTTTATTGATTCAATGATCATTTTGTTGTATTTATTTAGCCCCAGGTCAGCCCTAATTGAACAAACCTATTATCAAAGGCATTCAAGCCGTGAACATCTTATCTATCTGTATATATTGTATACAATTATATTTCCCAATACGTCGCCCTTGTGTTGAAGATGTTACGGTATGATTTGAGGAAATCTGGTTGACTGATTGCATGGAGATTTCATTGTAATTCTCTTAATCCCATTGGTTTCAGCAATTTTAAGCTTTTGTTCCTCATGAGGGTTTTTTTTTTTCTTTTGCTATTTAACTATAATATGAATAAAGCTTCTCTCATTTATGTATGAATATAAGTTTTATATTTGCATATATGTGTGTGTCTACTTTCATATATTTTTCTCTTCAAGCACATTCATTACTATCATTACTATGTGTCTATGTCTATGTGTAGTCCGTATGAATCTTGTGAAAGAGTTTATGCATTATTTGTATGTATACATACACGTGTCTTGAATGTGTATTTGTATGTGTATATGTGTATGTTTGAATGTGTGTTTGCATGCATTTGTGATTAGATGCATGTGTTTTAGTATGTATGTGTCTAGGTGTCTATGTATATGTGTGTGTGTGTGTGTATATGTGTGTGTGTATTTCATATTATGTATGAATCTTGTGAAAGTGTTTGTGTTATTTCTATGTATGTATACACATGTGTTTTGAATGTGTATTTGTATGTGTGTGTATGTGTGTTTGTATGTTTGAATGTGTGTTTGCATGCATTTGTGATTTAGATGTATGTGTTTTAGTATGTATGTCACTAAGTCGTGTGTTTGTATGTGTGTGTATGTTTGTGTGTGTGTGCGTTTGTGTGTATGTGGTGATGATGGTGGTGGTGAGGGTGTCAGTATGTTTTTGTACATATTACTTCCTTTATATTGATGGCTCAAAATTACTTTCCTTATTGATATAAAATAAGAATACAGGTAAAATTCAGTTATGACAAAAACCATTATAACAAATTTTTCAGTATAACAGGATTTATTTCAATCCCCGAGGTAATAACAAACAAACACTTGATTTGTTTTGGTCAATCTCGTTATAAAGTATTTTTTGTTATAACAAATTATTTTTTAAAACCCTTGAATTTCGTTATAACAGAATTTTCACTGAATTAAATGAAATGTCTTTGATTTTGATTGTTACAACCCCAGAAATATTTTAGAAGTTATTTTAAGAAAAAAAGAATACATTAAAAAGCATGGCCTCAGCCGGATGGCTGAAACAGGTAAAAGAGTAGAGATATGTAAATGTATCCACCATGACAGTAAGAGGTCCTCATTTGTATGAGGTGTGTGTGTGTGTGTGTGTGTGTGTGTGTGTGTGTGTGTGTGTGTGTGTGTGTGTGTGTGTGTGTGTGTGTGTGTGTGTGTGTGTGTGTGTGTGTGTGTGTGTGTGTGTGTGTGTGTGTGTGTGTGTGTGTGTGTGTGTGTGTGTGTGCGTGTGTGTGTGTGCGTGCGTGTGTGTGTGTGTGTGTGTGTGTGTCATGAAGTGATATATGTCTGTGTATGTGTGTGGGCACGCGTATGTATGTGTGTGTGTGTGTGCGTGTGGGCACACATGTGTATTTATGTATGTGTATCTACATTAGTGTGTATATGTGTGTATATGAGTGTGTTTGTGTGTGAGCACATGTGTGTGTGTGTTTGTGCATGGGCACATCTGTGTGTATGTGTGTGTGTGAGTGTATCTACACATGTGTGTCTGTGTGTATGTGTGTGTGTCTGTGTATGTATGCGTTTGTGCGTGGGCACATGTGTGTGTATGTGTGTGTTTGTGTGTGGGCACATGTGTGTGTATGTGCATGCGTGGGCACATGGGTATGTATGTGTGTGTGTATGTACACATGTGTGTGTGTATGTGTGTTTGTGCGTGGTCACATGTGTGTGTGTGTGTCAGTGTATCTACAAGTGTATGGTTGGAATTATTTTGTGTTTTTTTATGTGTGTCTTTGTTTGATTCATGTTACTCTGGGTTTTCTCATGTGTTCTCAGAGGAACATCAGAGAAGAAATCCTTTTTTGATGACACTGTGAGGACATGGAAGGAACTCAAGAGTAACATTACTCAAGGCTGGCCGTAATAAAAATGTTTTTCAGTACTCACTCTTGTGACTCGTGTTTGGTGTTAGGAAGGGCATCCAGCTGTAAAAATCCCAGCCAAAATACAGTTCCGTTTGAGCAAGGTACGGTGTGGCCAACTGGCCAGACTTGTCTCATAACATGGACAACCTGTCTAACCCATACAAGCATGGAAAAAAATAAACGTTAGATGGTGATGATGATGATGATGACGATATATATATATATAAATTTTGCTGGACAGTCAACTGCTCTGTTTAATCAGCTCTTAAATATTACTGGAATTTCCTAAGAATCCAGCTTCTATAAATCTCGGCAGAAGCAAGGGAGTGAGTGGTGTTGATAAATGACAGCAAGCAAGAAACAGGACTGTCGATCAGTCTTCTTTGCTTTTGCCGAGAATAAGTAAGTGACATAGTGACTACTTTAAAACTCATAGCGAATGGTCTTCAAAATGTTTTTAATTAAACATACAGTATATTGCCAAATATACTATACATACATTTATATATATATATATATATAGTAATAATATATATATAGTAATATATATATATAGTAATAATATAGATATAGTAATATATATATATAGTAATAATATATATATAGTAATAATAATAAATTTGAAGACTAAAATCCAAAGAGGGCTCAATAAGGATAAATATATATCAAATATATAAGAACCGTAGAGCAAATATTTATTTGTTAGTTTCAGAAGATCCCGTTAAGGGTGAAAGCAGCGATTCTTTGTTTAAACTTTAATCTGTTATTTTAATAAATATATATATATATATATATGATGATGATGATGATGATGATATATATATATATATATTCATTCATATTTATATATATATATCATCATCATTGTTTTTCATGCTAGCATGGATTAGACGGGTTGTATAGAACTGTTTCTGGCTAGATTTCTACAGCTGGATGCCCTTCCTAACACCAACCATATTTACAATGTGTACTGGGTGCTTTTGATTTGACACCTACACAACCACTTTACGGTGTGAGCTGGGTGCTTTTTGTCATGATACCTACATGACTACCTTACAGTGTGTATATATCTTCATCATCATCATTGTTTAACGTCTTTCTTCCATGCTAGCATGGGTCAGACGGGTTTGTCCCATTTAGAGGCAAGTTGGGGTGAGCGTATCTTGCTCATATAAGACTGTTTCTGGCTGGTTTTCTACAGCTGGATGCGTTTCCTAATGCCAACCACATTACAGTGTGAACTGGGCACTTTTTGTTGTGTTGCCGACATGACCACTTGTATATATAGCACTAATACAGCGTTAAGTATAACAGGGGTGAATATAAAAGCATATACTTTATGTTTATATATAATAAACATGTGGGAGCAAAAGAATATTCTTTTGCTACAAAAAAATTTATTTTTCTCACTTTTATTACAGATATGTCAGTATCAATCGAGAATACCAGACAGTGCAGTTTTAAGATTTAAGATCTCATCAGCGACATTCACTGAACCGGTACTGACATGGAAATAGGTTAGAGTCTATATAGATTTTGCATTATAAACATTTGGTGGAGATGTTTATTTGTATATAGCAAATAGAAAATATCTGATGATCATTTGCATATACTATGAACTTGGTAGGTTATAATTAATTGGCAGTAACACTAAAATAGTGTTGAGCTTGGTAGGACTGTATATGAAAGCATATGCTATATGTTTATATACAATGAATATATGGGAACCTTGCTATATATATATATATGCATATATATATGCTTTCATATACAGCCCTACCAAGCTCAACACTATTTTAGTGCTACTGCCAATTAATTATAACCTACCAAGTTCATAGTATATGCAAATGAGCATTCCCATCAAATATTTTCTATTTGCTATATACAAATAAACATATATATATATGCATATATATACATATAAACATATATATATATATATATAAGTTATATGTATCATCATCATCATCATCATCATCACCACCACCACCACCATCATCATCATCATCATCATCATCATCATCATCATCGTCATCATCATCATCACCATCATCACCATCATCGTCATCACCATTTAACATCTATTTTCCATGCTTTCATGGATTAGAGTATATATATATACATATATATGTATGTGTAGATGTATGTATTTATATGTATATATATATATATATATATATTTATACATATATACACATATATATGTATATATATGTAAATATATGTAAATATATATATATGTGTATATATGTATATATACATACATATATATATATATATATATATACACACATACATACATATACACATACATACATATATACTCTCTCTAATCCATGAAAGCATGGAAAATAGATATTAAATGGTGATGACGATGATGATGATGATGGTGATGATGATGATGATGATGATGATGATGATGATGATGATGATGATGATGATGATGATGATATGATGAAGATGATAATGATGATGGTGGTGGTGGTGGTGATGATGATGGTGGTGGTGATGATGATGATGGGGATGATATATAAGATGTTAAACAGATGAGCAAAATGCAAATACAAAAGTATATGTTCATATGTGTGTTAACATTATAATTCCTCACATACTCTACTAAATATATTCAAGTAAGGAGCAACATGGTAAAGTGAGTTGAGCTGATCATACAACTTAGTCGGAGCAAGGTACCACAAAATGGATTTTTGAGGAAACTGGAACATTTGGCTGCAGCAGCAGCAGCAGTAGCAGAGAAGGAGGCATAAGTATCTTGATTTCTATGAATTGGTACAAGAAGGAATTACACATACACATATGCAAATACACACACACACACACACACACACATATATATATATATATATATATATATATATATATATATATATATATACGTATATATTCATTTTATTAAGGCTAAATAGGGAGTCTTGTTACTCTGGAGTTTCGCCTGTTTAACCCTTTAACATTTATATTACTCTATATTTACTATTGTATTTTCAAATAATATCAAATCTATGAGTTTCTGATATTATTTATGTTAAGAACAATACCTTAACATCAGTATGAGTGGCTGGTTACAACCAGTTTGAATAGAAAGTCGTGAGAGAATTCTGGTCAGATACAACTGGTTTAAATGCTAATGAGTTTTAGCAGGCAAAACTCCAGAGTTACAAACTCCCTATTTAGCCTTAATGAAATGAATATCAAAACTCTACCTTGGTATTGAGTACTCCTTTCTCTCAGCCATCAACGATAGACAAAATTAACAGATATAGCATCTCTATAACTTATGCTAGAGTACACTTTGAAATATTAGGTAGCATGCAACTCTGCTAGGAAATTATTTATAATAATACATATGCATATATAGAAATGACTTCTACAGGAGTAGAACTATTTCATTTGTTTGAAATCATCAGGAATGTCCTGAAACAGTTCTAATAATATAGAAGTAATTTCTAAATAATATATATGCTTATTCTGAGCACATTATTTTACTATTGAGCACATTATTTTACTATGATCTTTTCCCAATTCCCTTTGGGATACCATCTTTAATTATATATATATATATATATATATATATATATATATATATATATATATATATGAGAAAAATCCTGAAAAACTAGTGGCTGACATTCTCACATAGCTACATGCCAAACTAGAACATATGGCTCGATAGATAACATAGAAGTAAAGAACCTATTTTCAGATAGAATCAACACAACACTCAGACAAATTATGGAGGCCACACACATAATAGAAAGTAGACCAAATTTCAACAGAAAACATGAATGGACTAGTAACACCTCCACCCTACAATGCAATGATAGAAGACAAAATAGGTCACATGAGAAAAAAAAGAACACGCTGTGGCACAAATGCAAATGAATGCACAGGCAAGGAAAAGAAAGATAGAATAAAAAGAATAAGGCCAGAAAGAAGATGAGACTCAGAGAAGAAGTACAAATAGTCATTGGGGAGGTCACAGAATGTGTGACGAAAGAGCTTCGACAAAATAACCAATGATTAATAATAACAAAGCTGAAATGAAAATCAATTATTGCATGTGTTTTTTATTGGCAAAATCGGCAACTTGGTCATCCTCAAATATAACAATATATATATATATATATATATATATATATATAGCATCATCATCATCAGCATCATCGTTTAACGTCCATTTTCCATGCTAGCATGGGTAGGATGAGCAGTCCCTTTGTGAGAGATCAGGTCAGAGGATCTTGATTCACACACACGGAACTGATTTTGGCTTGTTTGTTACAGCTGAATGTCCTTCTTATCGCCAACCACATTTACAGTGAGTGCTGGGTGCTTATTGTTGTGACATCTATATGACCACTTTACAGTGTCAGCTTTGTACGTTATATTAACTGTTCAACTTAATTTTGTATTACCAAACAGTTTGTAAATACAAACAGTTTGTAAATACAAACAGTTTGTAAATACAAACAGTTTGTAAATACAAACAGTTTGTAAATACAAACAGTTTGTAAATACAAACAGCCCTTTCAGATGGGATAAAAAACTAGTAAAATTTGAAATGGAAAAGCTGGTGAACTGGTAGAGCATGAGATGTTAAATTCTCATATTTGTAACCTGAATTGCTAACATAACAGCTGTTTGCACCATATCATCAGCTCCAACAGAATTGATAGTTGTCTGTAAGCAGTGTTCTGAGTTTGCTACAGGATCAATGTGTATATGATTCTGGTATCTCCCCTACTGATGTGAGGTTGGTTTGAGTTTAGACAGAGGGGTTCAGAGTTCAGTTGCTATGCCAGTTTGAGGGTGAGGGCAGTCAACCCTGCACATGTACAAGACATGTACAAGACTAGGTGGATCTAATGTGGTTTTTCTTGGGTGTCCAGGATCAGTGGTTTGCAATTGACTGACAAGAAATTTTTTCTGGTGACAGTACAATGTTAGGTCAGTTTTCTTGTTGATGAATATAACAGATTGCCTCAATGTGTGCAACCTCTTGATTTTTTAAACTTCTGGCTACAAGCTTAAAATCCTCTCAAAAGATGAAATTGATGGCATTTGAGAGATGTGAAGCTTGATTCTTTGCAGACACCTTTTCCATGTTTTTCTGTTTCTAGGGGTACTTTACTCAGTTTTCTCAACTATTATTTATAGTGATCGACTATTGTTGCAGTCATTTGCATTGGAAATCACACATTTCAAATTTTACCAATAAAAAACATATTTATCTGGACCATAGTGGTTTCTAATGCCTCAACTGAATGTGCAGTTTCAATTACAACTGCATATCCACAGCAATTGCATAAGCAATTTGAACAGGTTGCATATTCATCAGCAGACATTTTTTCTCACGATTGCTCATTGAAATAGTTTGAATACCCTGCCCCTACTGAAGGGATTTAGTGGTTGTTCAGTGTCATGAAACCAGATAAAGGTTGGTTGTTGTAGCAGTTTCAAAATAGTGTTGCAAATAGGTAACAAAATATATATAAACAAGGCTCAAGCCTTCATGTAGTTTCAGGAACAAATCTATAATTAGGAATGCATATACTTAACAGAATATAGCAAAGTCACACTTGTATGAAGGCAACATGAGTTAATTTATCTGCGGTGGCATTAAATCTCATTAATTGTTAGACAAAATGATCTCATAGTTTCAGAATGGCAACTCATTCGATTTAGAAAGAACCATGAATAAACAGCATGCTATGTATGTATAACAATACATCTCTGTTGTGACACTCCTTGACACCTGTGCAGTAATGATGTATGAAATTTCCTCAAAACCTGGTTCAGTCCTGACAACAGCTTATGCACAGGTGCAAACTCATGTCATTTCTGTCATTCAGTTTTAAATAATTGTGACCTGAATTTTTGATGAGATAAGAGTGTTACACCTGTTATTTGAATCTCATCTTACAGATGTATAAAAAGATGGTGACCCAATAACTATCACACATGGAGGTAGATAGAAAATGGGTAAAAGCCAGGATGGTCATGGTCGGAGTGACTCTGATCAAAGATAATTTGTTAACTGATTCACACTGTTACAGTTAGCCAGTACATACAAACATCATCATCAACATCATCATCATCATCGTTTAATGTCCATGTTTCCACTCTAGCATGGGTTAGACAAGTTGTCTCGTTATGGGAAATTCTAGGTCAGGTGATCATGTCTTGCACACACAAAACTGATTTTGACTTGGTTTCTACTGCTGGATGCCCTTCCAAGTGCCAACCTCATTCACAGTGTGGACTGGGTGTTTTTTGTCATGACACCTACACGACCACTTTACAGTATGTGCTGAGTACTTTCTGCTGTGACACCTACAATCACTTTACAGATGGGCTGTATCTTGAAATATTTTCATATTCCATTCTTTCCTCAATACTGAGTAAAAGTTACAAATACAGCATAATGAAAGAACAGGGCATGTTCTGCAAGGAAACACGAAAATGGTGATATAATAGCATACTGATGAGAAAGAGATGGAAGAAAATTATTTTTCATGTGGAAATGATCAATATCTGCCTCAAACATACTAAACATGATTACCCAAACACAGTCCAAACATCAGACAATTGATGATTAAAACAAAATAAGATGGAATTTAAATAAACTATGTGATAAGATGGATGAGAAATGTTCTAAATGTGGTCACATTCAGGTGGTTGAAGGAAAGATTCTTTAGAAGTTCCCAGAGAAATCCTCTGTTGTGGTAATGGACAGGTATTACTACCACCTATTCTCCATTCATCTGCTGTGATTAAAGAACTGTTAATTTAAACTATTGATGATGGTGTCAAATTTATATCTAGTATGAGGGGCTTACAATTCATGATTTCATCTTTCATATCCTCAGATATAATGGGTACTAAATCTTAATCCATTAGGAATATATACACATAAATAGACAATGAGGGTCTTCCATCGATTACCCTTTTATTTAATTGCTTCTACAATCACGAATCATCATCCAGTGATTAGTATTTACATTTATAATATACATATACTATAGGAGAATATAATACAATGGTATCAATACAAAATACACTATCTTCAAGATAGTATGTTTGCACTAGCACACACACACACACACACACACACACACACACACACACACACACACGCACACACACACACACACACACACACACACACACACACACACACACACACACACACACACACACACACACACACACACACACACACACACACACACACTCACCCACATATATAAATTCAAAATAGGGGGTGCACAGAGCAAAGACAATGAAAAAGAACAACGGAAAGACAGACAGTCCCATCTCCTCAGTCAACCTCTGGAAATCACTACAGTTTTGGTACATTAAGGTTGATACCATTGATTCCAGTACACATTGGGACATAACAAAACAGGTAGAGACAAGTTATACCTTTAGGAAAATTACACAAATGTAGAAGAAAAAGTATCCCAAGTGTGTCAACTGACAAAGAAAGGAGAGACCGATGCAGGAGGGCTTAGCCAAAGGAAAACAACAATATAGACAGGAGAGAAATAGTAAAACAGAAGAGAATAAGGACTGAAGTCCAATGTGCATACCAAGAAGGACACTGAGGTGTAGAAAAAGTAAGACAGGAGAATAGGGGAGAACAGGCCAGGTGGTGTGATGTCTATTATTTGATAGTTTAAAAAAGAGCCCGCATGACTAAGTCTTTAGGATATCAATTCAAAATAGGAAGTGTATAGGACAAAGACAATCGAAAGAAAGCAACAGAAAGATGGACGGTCCCATCTGGTCAGTCAAACTCTGGAAATCCCTGCAGTTTTGGTATATTTAGGTTGATCCTATTCATTGGGACTTAACAAAACAGGTACAGGAAAGTGGCTGTACTTGAAATGTAGAAAAAGTGTAGGTAAAAGCTCTATTTGATGTACACAATGTAAATATTGGGTACACATTGGGTGTAGTGGGCAAGCAAACAGAATAGTAGATTTTGTATGCAATAGATTCACAGGGATAGGTTGTGGTAAGAGCATCAGTGAAGTAAACTTTTCCGATATCAGGACGGATCTGTAGAAGTGGTTGATAGCTTCTGCTACCTAGGTAATCTAATTAGTTGTGGAGGAGGATACTACGAGCAGGGCCTATGAGAGGGCAGTCCAGCTAGTACTTTGTTCCGAGGCCCAAGAGCTAAGAAGGCCTCACAGCACACATGCAACATTCATTTTGAGAAAAATCTTTGCCTGCTTTGGGCCCCAGAGGGGTCTTGTACCACTTTGCCAAAATTTCTCTTGGAGGCCCTGACTTTGAGAGCATAGTAGTTACAATAAAAACAAGTTGGAAGAAGTTTAGAGCGCTACTAGCTTGCTTGAAAACTGTTTTTGAGAATGAAAGGCCAGCTGTATGATGCCTGTGTGCAATGTGCGTTGTTGCATAGTAGTGAGACATGAACAGTGATGATAGGGGGAAGAAGACCAGATAGGGGGAAGAAACTGCAATAAAGGAAGACTAAGGATGACTAAGGAAGACTAAAGAAGACCTGGGCAGAGGTTATGAGAGATGATATCAAAGCACTGAAGCTCACAGAGATGACAAAGAACAGCAAAAGGTGGAGGGATTCTATGCTGGAAAAGACCCCTTCGACCCTTGCAAGCATGGAAAAGATGATGATGATATATATAGATAGATAGATAGATAGATAGATAGATATGTGTGTGTGTTTGTGTGTATGTATGTATATGTATGTATAAATCATCATATATATATATATATATATGTATGGATGTTTGTATGTATGTATATGCGTGTATGTATGCATGTAAGTATGTATGCATGCATGTATGTATGTGTGTGTATGTATGTGTGCGTGTGTGTGTATGTATGTATGAATGTATATATGTATGAATGTATGTATGTATGTACAAAACTATGAATGTATACACACACACACACATACATACATACACACACACACACAGACATACACACACACATACATTGAAGGGAACAAGCCATCTAAAAACAGCAACCAAAGCCGCTGCTACCTGGCAATGTTTACGTTATCTGTTAATAGCAAAGAGGTATAGCTCCATGAATCATGCTGGTATAGTTTTTCTATAAACTTGCTTATCCTTCGCCCATATCACCTTCTTTGACCTAGCTACTAATTTTACGCAGACACACACACACACACACTCACACATACACACATACATACATTCATAAATGCATAGATACATACATACATACATGCATACATATATACATACATATATACATACATGCATACGTATATACATATATATACATACATCTATGATTACAATTACGCACACACACACATAAAGTGAGGGAGAGAGAAATGAATATATATATATATATATATATATATATATATATATATATATATATATATATATATATGAATTGAACTATCAAGACCGTAGCGGTATGTCATATATCAAATCATATATTTTGTCTGATGAGGACGTACTGAAAAAACAACACAGTACCTTTGAAAAATATATAATAAAGCATATATTTTGATTATGTGAATATCTTCATTTGTTAATATTTTGAATAATATTAAAACTCCAGGAATATTTTTACAGTTGAGTGCTTTTAATCTATTGTAAAACTGTATTCATTGAGTAATCAATGAACCATATTAATCTTTGGTTATATATATATATATATATTTAAAAGTTAAACAAGGTTCAATGCATACATCAAAGAATGAGTTTTACAATAGATTGGAAGCACTCAACGGTTAAGGTTTTCAAGAGTTATTAATATTAATTCAAAATATTAACAAAATAGATATTCTTGTGATCAATTATATTTTATTATACATATTTCAGAGGTAGTACCATGGTACTACCATGGTACTACCATGACTAAATCTTAACCATCTAATATGTCAGGGTATGTCATTTATCATTTTATTTTATCTGATGAGGATGTACTGTTGAACTTAACTCAGTACCTCTGAAATATGTATAATAAAATATAATTGATCACAGAATATCTATTTTGTTAATATTTTTAATTAATATATATACATATATACATATATATATATATATATTCAGTACATTACTGAATACTAAATAACTATTCTGTTCTTGGCATGGAGCAGCGACTGTCCCAGCGTATTGCTGGTACCTTGTTTTTTGGGTCCGGAGAGTGGAGAGCCGTTGCTCTATGCTGTAAAGCAAACAATTATTATTATATAAAACTGAACTGGAAAAGTCAACAGTTGACATGATTTTGATTTTGTATCAGTACTGACAGTAATATATATATGTGTGTGTGTGAGAGAGTGGTGTGTGTGTTTGTATACATGAGTGTTGGTGTGTGAGTGGCGTGTGTATTTGTATGCATGAGTGTTGGTGTGTGAGTGGCGTGTGTGTTTGTATGCATTAGTGTTGGTGTGTGAGTGAGTGTGTGAGCCGTGAGTGTCAATAAGTGTTTTTTTTTTCTTTTTTATGACCATGCTGTAAAATGGAGGGGTAGAGAGGGCCCATGAGTCCAGTAAGACATCCTCTCTAGTGCTGGTGACACAAATAAAAGCACCCAGTCCATGCTGTAAAGTGGCACTGGTGTTAGGAAGGGCATCCAACCAGTGTATCAATTAACGCTTATCAGCACAGCAACAAATAGGAACAACAACAAAATATGAAGACGTCGCATCTCAGAGTTGCAACACTTAATGTTGGCACTCTCAGAGGTAGATCTGCTGAAATAGCGGAGATGCTGGAGAGAAGGCATGTGGATGTGTGCTGCGTGCAAGAGGTGAGATGGAGAGGTGCCTCTGCGAGACTAGTCGCAGGCAAACATCTTAGCTATAAGCTTTTCTGGGTAGGTAAGGATGATGGGTTAGGGGGAGTAGGCATTTTCCTGGCTGAGAGATGGATCAATAAGACAATAGAGGCAGTTCGAGTTAGTAATCAATCAATTAAGCTTAGATTAGTTGTAGGCAGGACACTACTGACAATCATCTCTGCCTATGCTCCCCAAGTAGGCCTAGGCAAAGAAGAGAAAGACTGCTTTTACGTGCAAATTTTACAAACAACCGCAATGACAGAGGACGGAGACATCGTTATGCTAGCAGGGGACTTCAATGGTCATGTTGGACAGCTCCAGGATGGTTACACTAGGGTAGATGGTGAGCACGGTTACGGCTCAAGAAATGAAGAAGGAGTGAGACTTCTTGAATTTTGTGATGCAAGTTCACTGACTATTTGCAACACTAACTTCCAGACACCTGCCAACCACCTAATAATCTACAAATCAGGTGAGCACATAAGCCAGATTGACTTCTTACTAGTTAGGCAGCGGGACAGGCAGATGGTGTCTAATAGCAAGGCATACCATAGGTTAGTCGTTAGTGATATCTCAGTAAGCAAGAGATGGAATGAGACATACAGGAAGGTGTGGAGAAGAAAGGTCTGGAAGCTAAAAGACCTTTCACTAAAATACAAATTTATGAAAGCCCTTCAAGATGTGTATGACGAAAAAGAAAACAATTTAGAGACGTATGACATAGATAATAACTGGAATTTCTTACGTGACAACTTACTGCAGGCTACTGATGAAACTTGTGGCTGGAGCAGAGCTCCAACCAGACAGAGAGTGACCTGGTGGTGGAACAGCACAGTAAATAAGGCCATTAGAGACAAAAGACTAGCATGGAAGGCTTGGAAAAAGGGTGGGAGTAGAGAAGGATATACAGCCGCTAAGAGAGAAGCTAGACATCAGGTGTACTTAGCACGCAGGGAGGCTGAGAGTAGGAGGTTTGCCAATGTTCTGCGACGGGAAGATCAGAGGTCTGCGGTGTTCCACATTGCAAGGCAGTGTGTCAATGCAAATCAGGATGTTGTTGGAGATAAATGTGTCCGGAATGATGCCGGTGTACTTAGTGTCACGAATGATCAGAAAAAGGAGGCCTGGAAATGTCATTATGAGAGACTGATGAATGTGGAGAACGAATGGGAGAGAGAGAGAAATTGCCCTCAGTAGATCCGACAGAGGGACCAGCTATTGAGATTGACGAATATAGGGTCCAAGAGGCGATTAAGGAAATGAAAGGCTGCTGGACCATCGGGGATAGTTGTTGAGATGCTGAAGGCATCAGGGGACGTAGGCACTAAACTGGTTGCATGCATCATCAATCAGGCTATATATGGTGGTGTCATACCCAAAGACTGGTGCAGCAGTATTCTCATAAATTGCTACAAAGGTAAAGGCGATGCTCTGGAGAGGAGCAATTATAGGGGTATAAAACTGATGGATCAGGTCATGAAAGTGGCAGAAAGGATATTAGCACAACTAATTAGAGAAAGGGTCAAACTAGATGAGATGCAGTTTGGTTTTGTGCCTGGGAAGAGTACAACAGATGCCCTCTTCTTAGTGAGACAATTACAAGAGAGGTTCTTAGAGAAAAATAAGCCACTATACTTAGCCTTTGTTGACCTAGAGAAGGCCTTTGATAGGGTACCTCGATCTGTTATCTGGTGGTCCCTAAGGAAACTAGGTGTTGAGGAATGGCTTGTGAGGACAGTGAAAAATTTGTACTGAGGTACTGTCAGTAAAGTCAGGGTAGGAATGGAGTTTAGTGAGGAATTCCAGATACAAGTAGGAGTACATCAAGGTTCAGTCCTCAGCCCGCTCTTGTTCATTATAGTCCTCCAAGCCATAACAGGAGTTTAAGACTGGCTGTCCATGGAAACTTCTCTATGCTGACAATCTGGTTCTTATAGCAGAATCAGTAGAGGAGCTAGAGAATAAATTCTGGCTATGGAAACAGCAGTTGGAGACAAGAGGACTGAGAGTGAACCTAACTAAGACAAAAGTGTTGATGAGTAGAAAAGAGGACAAAACTCTGATTCCATCAGCGAAATGGCCATGTTCGATATGCAGAAAAGGAACTGGCATAAATTCTATAAAATGCACACACTGCAGATCCTGGGTACACAAGAGATGTAGTGGGATAGCAGGCAAACTAACAGGTAGGGAGAAATATGTATGCAGTAGATGTACAGGGAAATTAGACAGTAGAAGTCGTATTGATAGACACATTTTTCAAATGCAGGCGGGTGCTATAGAAGTGGTGGATAGCTTCCGGTACCTAGGAGATCAGATTAGCATGGGAGGGGAGTGTTCCGAGGCCATAGTATCTAGAATAAGGACAGGTTGGAAGAAGTTTAGAGAGCTGCTTCCTCTGCTGACGAAGAAGGGTTTCTCCCTGCGTACGAAAGGCCAGTTATATGATGCCATTGTGAGGAGCTCGATGCTGCATGATAGTGAGACATGGGCAGCAACTGCAGAGGATATGCGATGGCTGGAGAGAAATGAGGCAAGCATGCTCTGTTGGATGTGCAATGTCAATGTTGAGAGAGAAACTGTGTCTGAGAGAATGTAGTGTGCAAGAGAGGAGACTGAGGTGGTATGGACATGTGATGCGCATGGAGGATGGCCAATGGGTGAAGAAGTTCCAGGAAATGCCAGTTGAAGGAAGACGTGGTAGAGGTAGACCACGAAAATCATGGGCGGAGGTGGTGAGAACAGACCTCAGATCACTGAAGCTCACGGTGGAGATGACGAAGGACCATGACGAGTGAAGAGATGCTGTGCTGAATAAGACCTGTCCCACCCTTGCAAGCAGGGAAAAGCGGACGTAAAATGATGATGATGATGATGATGATATATATATATATAAATTTATTTGGATTTTTAGTCTTCGCATTTATTATTATTGCTATTATTACTATATACATATCATCATCATCATCATCACCATTTTACGTCCGTTCTTCCACGCTAGCATGGGTTAGACGGGTTGTCCTGTTGTGGGCAGTGTCCAGTCGGCTGACCTTGTCTTGCTCATACGGGAACTGATTCTGGCTTGATTTCTACAGCTAGATGCCCTTCCTAACACCAACCTCATTTACAGTGAGTGCTGGGTGCTTTTTTTCTGTGGTGCCTACATGTCCACTTTACAGTGTGGGCTGGGTGCTTTTTTGCCATGGCACCTCCATGACCACTTTGCAGTGGGAGGGGGTGGGGGCATATTGACTATATGCTGCATCTTCGGCTTGTACCAGTGGGAATTTGGGTCTTCTGTATTACTGCGTAACGCCAGAGGTCTCAGTCCTGTGTCATGCCTTTGAGATGGGTATGGTCGGCTTTTATCACCTCATCCCAGGTCTTCTTGGGCCTCCCCACTCCACGGCTTTCACGACTTCTAGTGCTCTGCACCTTTTTATGCAGCTGTCATCCTTCATATGCATCTCATGTCCATACCAATGCAACCTTCTCTTATGCACACAGCATTTGATTCCTCTTATGCTCAGTCTCTCTCTCAATTCGTTTATGCTTTGCCGTTCGCGTATATTACTATTAGACATCCAGCAAAGTATGCAAGCTTTGTTTCTTTCTAATCTACACAAGTCTTCTACAGACAGTGCCTAGGTCTCACTACCATGTAACATTGCTGTTCGTATACAGGCATTATACAGTCTGCTTTTCACTTTGAAGGAAAAGCCTTTTGCAGCTAACAGTGGCAGTAGTTCCCTGAACTTCTTCCACCCCGTTCTTACCCTAGTTACTGTACTTTCCGAACACCACCTCCACTGCTAATTCGGTCAACTAGGTAGCAGAAGCTGTCTACTGTTTCTACAGAGCCCTCCCAGAGTTTGGTGGTGCTTGTTTCCTGTGGCTGTTTGCTGTTTGCTGTCTCAGCACAGATGCTACATGTGAAGCCTACATTCTTAGCTAAGCTGTCTAAGATCCCACTATATCTCTTGTGTACCCATTGTTTGCATTTGGGGCAGAGGATGGAGTTCCTACCTACACCTTTCCTACCTACTGAGCAAATCCATTTCCCTGAGGGGATCTGGGTTCTGTTTTCTTGTCAACTTACGAGGACCTTAGTCTTTTTCGGCCAGTATTGGCCCACGCCATGTCTAACTTAGTAGCACCATATATATATATTTAAAAATTTGTCAGTAATATACTTTACATCTCAATAAACAATTTAGAGAAGCTTATATATATATATCGTGTAGCTGCAATTTCATGAAGAAGGACTCCTGTCTGAAACGTTGAAACCTCCTCCACTTCCACCAAACGTGAACCTAATACAACTCTGTATAAATTTCTTCCTTTGTTTTGTTTGTTTCTATTATTAACTATATATATATATATAATATAATATAAGATCAAAAGATGGTTAAAAGAGTTCCATGTATTTTATTATGCGCATTTCAAAAACAAATATCATCATGCGATGACATTTGCGTTTTCGTCAGATAAAAAACCATTTATATATATGTGTGTGTGTGTGTATGTATATATATATAAACATATATATATATTATAGATACATGTGAGTGTGTGTGTGTAACTATTTATCTATCTATTTACCTACCTATGTATCTGTCAACTGGGATGGACACCCGCGTGAAACTTGCTGGGTAAGTTCTGCTTAAATTTCTGTAGAAATTCTTGACTGTGAACCTTCATTTTTATACCAATATGTAGAGGGACTGCCAGGTCAAATTTTGATCTGGTCAGTCTCTCAAAATATTCTACGCCTTTAGGCGAAATAGTTCATGAAAAAAAAATTTTTGGATGTCGAACACCTACTGTCATGTGTAGGATGCATCAAGTTGTCAGCTGAGTTCACCATGAGGATCACCCCGCCGCCTTCATTTAAGAACGAAGGAGAGGCGGTTTTCCTCTGTCTGGTGGCTATGGCGAAAGAGGTAATATGGTGGATGAGGTTAAAAGACTGCGGGCAAACACTTTTCTCTCCGGACAACAACTTATCCCCTTCTTTAAGTATCACTTCAGAAGGAAGGTGCGAGTGGAGAGAGAGGTGCTACACCCCAGTAAATTCGCTGAAAGGTGGGTGAATGTGGCGAAAATGGCCCGAGTGAATGGGCCTTCTCTGTATATAAACCTCTAGGTTGAGGAAGATAAACAGAAGGAAGACGGGAACACCTACAAAACGTGTTCCTGGTGTTGAGGGTGGTTCTATCCACGGGGGTGTAAAACAACTCTGCAGTAACGTTCCCTATTGGGGATTTCAATTATTTTATTATATATTGTTTATTGTTATTTATTAATGTTAAAGTTATATGATTTTTATGTAAAACCCCCGCCGTCACGTCTTGTAATGTCCCATTTTGTACGCCCCTGTGGCAAATAAAGAAAGATATCTATTTACTTACCTATCAATCTACAGATCTATATATCTATCAAGATACTCTGTAATCTATATAACTCTATCAATCCAATGCATATATGTGTACGTGTGTGCTGGCATGTATGTGTGTGTGTGTGTGTGTGTGTGTGTGTGTGTGTGATATGTATTTATAAAAATATCCACATTCATCTCAACATATGTATTGTAACAGAGCCTACAAGTGAAAATAGAGGGATAAACAGACAGATAGAGAGATAGATAGAGAGATAGATAGATAGATATGTTTCTTTATTAGCCACAGGGGCACAAAAGAAGGGGACAAATACAAAGGGGGAAGTTTACATACAATAAAAAACGTGTAAAATGTTATCACAAATGTAATTTAAAAAGTTAGTCGATTTTCCCCAATAGGGGAGACAGTTCATATGGGTAACACATACCCCCGAAAAAATGTGCAACCCTCATCTCCAGGAGTACGAAGAGTTTGTACTCCTTTCCTCTCCTCCTCCTTTTCCTCAACCTACAGGCTGATATAGAGAGAAGGCCCATTCACTCGGGCCATTCTCGCCACTTTCACCCACCTTTCATAAAACTTGCTGGGGTACAGCACCTCTCTCTCCATCCTGATTCTTCTTCCAAAGTGGTATTTGAAAAAAAGAATCAGTTGTTGGCCGGAGAAAAAGGTGTCTGACCTCAGCCCTTTCAACCTTGTTCACCATACAACCTCTTTCGCCATAGCTATCACACAAAGGAAAACCGCCTCTCCTTCGTTTTTGAAGGAGGGTGGCGGTTTGATCATGACAATGGACTCGGTGGTCAACTGGATTGGTCCCACCCGCGACAATAGTCGTTCTACATAGCCCCACAGGTCAGTGACGCCCGGGCAGTGTATGAATGCGTAGATAGACAGATAGATAAATTTCTTTATTAGCCACAAGGGCACAAAAGAAGGGGACAAATACAAATTGGGAGTTTACATACAGGTATATGAAAATAAAACTATTAATAAAATAACAAATAACAATTGAAATCCCCAATAAGGGGGAGGTGTTACACAGGGTTGTACACACCCCGAAATAATGTACAACCCTCATCTCCAGGAGCACCAAGAGTGAGTACTCCCTTCCTCTCTTCCTCTTTTTCCTCAACCTACAGGCTTATATAGAGAGAAGGCCCAACCACTTGGGCCATCTTTGCCACATTCACCCACCTTTTATAAAATTTGCTGGGGTACAGCACCTCTCTCTCCATCCTGATTCTTCTTCCAAAATGATATTTTAAAAAACGAATCAGTTGTTCGCAGGAGAGAAAGGTGTCTGACCTCAGCCCTTTTAACCTCGTCCACCATATAACCTCTTTCACCATAGCCATAACACATAGGAAAACCACCTCTCCTTCGTTTTTGAAGGAGGGTGGCGATTTGATCATGACAATGGACTCGGTGGTCAACTGGATTGGTCCCACCCGCGACAATAGTCGTTCTACATAGCCCCACAGGTCGGTAACACCCGGGCAGTGTACAAATGCGTGTGCGACGGTTTCCTCGTTGCACACGCATCTTGGACAGATCTTTTTTGAAGGGTCCCTACCCGGGCGCCCGTGTCTGTAGAGCTCCTCGGTAGCACTGCCAGGCCAGGGACTTTTCGAAGTTGTCCATTGGTCCCGGGCGGAAGGTCCTACCGAACAGACTGGCCAGTTCGTCCTCCTCTATGCCCAGAGTTTCTCCGAGCGTGTCGTCGCACTTGCTGTGGACCAACCCTCTATAGAATGTCGAAGTGGAGTCTCCACTGATCGCCGGGTCCATTTGCCAGAGGACTGTGAGCGCCTGAGCACATTCGATGTGCCAGTAGATAGATAGGTGGATAGATAGACAGATAGATAGATTCACAGATACACAGATAGACAAATAGACATGTAGATGAGTAGACAGGTAGACAAATAGGTAAGTAGGTTGGGAGGTAGGTAGGTAGGTAGATAGGTAGGTAGGTAGGCAGGTTGGTAGGTAGGTAGGCAGGTTGGTAGGTAGATAGGTAGATAGGTAGGTTATGTATGGGTTTTTTTGTTGTGACTCCAAAACAACCACTTTACAGTGTGGTGTGGACAGCATGCTATTTCTTGTGTCACCAGCATGGCCCCTGAACATCTCTTTGTTTCCATCCTATAAGGGCATGATTTATCCAGAATATTCCAGTTAATTGTGTACAACAGTGGTCTCCAGCCTTTTTTATATCACGGACAGGCTTCATTCAGGACAATTTTCTGCAGACTTGTAGTTGCACATATGTGTTATTTAAGTGCCCTTTGATAAAGAGAGCAATAATAAAAAGAGCAATTTATTAAAGGGAAGAAAAAGTGTATAATCTTTTGACTCTCATGTAAATCAAAAGACACAACCTCTCCTGTACACTCGATAGAATGTATGACTATATGTAAGAGAGACGCAGACCTCTCGGCCTGCCTGGGAAGTCAGCAGTCCTACTTCAGTACTGACTTGATTTATGTAGACCCAAACAAACCTTTTCTAGCAGGGAAAGTGGATATTTAACAATGACGATGATGAAGATATATATATATGTGTCATCCAGTACTGGGCCTCAAAACTGTAGTAATGTTGTGAGATGGGTTTAGCGTGGCCGACTGGCCTGCCTCTCCTCATAGCAGTGCCATCCAGTACTGGGCTCCAAAACTAGGGTTCCGTTGTGAGACGGGTTTGGCGTGGCCAACTGGCCCGTCCCTCTTCATAATGGAGCCATCAAATTCCACAATATTGTAAAATACACAGGCAAATTTACAGTTCTCACCAGAGCAAGGTGTGACATGGCCAACTGTGGCCAGATTTACCTCCCAGCATGGATGACCCATCTAACCCATGCAAGCATGGTAAAATGGACACTAAACAATGATGATGATATATATATATATTTGTGTGTGTTTATATATAAGTGTGTGTGTGTGAGTGTATTTATGTATATATATGTGTGAGTATACATGTATGTATATATGTGTGTGTGTATATATATGTGTGTGTGTGTGTGCGTGTGTGTGTATTAGAGTACTGGAAACAACATTCATGAAACAAGAGTAAGTATTATAAATGACACCCTCATCCCCATCTTGTCTTTAACAGAACTTACTAATACTACTAAAAGTCAAAAAAATATGTTAGTAGAATTGGTAGAGTAGCAAGCAGAACTTGCTAGAAAACATTATTTGGCAGTTTCAGTAGAGGGTCGGACGCCATTCTTTGATGCAAAGAGTTACGTCCCTTTACGATCTGAGTTCAAATCCCGCCGAGGTTAACTTTGCCTTTCATCCTTACGGGGTCGATAAAATAAAGTACCAGTAATGTACTGGAAAATTGCTGGCCTTGTGCCAAAAGTAGAAACAATTATATCTTCCTATGTCAATACTGTGAAATGCATCTGCACACACACACACACATATATATATGTGTGTGTGTGAGAGAGAAAGAGAGAGCGTGTATGTATTTTAGTGTGAACACACTATCTTCAAGATAGTGTGATTTGCATTAATATCATTGTTTTGTAAATTCCTATAGTATATATGTAACTGGAAATAACTATGAAAACTGCTAAACATCCCTTACATCCCATACACGGAGCACAAAACAAAACAACTTTGCCAAGCAGGAAGTTAACAAATATGTTGGCAGACAGGAAGGAGGATTTTAGACAAGAAGTTGTGGTGGGATTCATGACCATACCTTGCAATGGGGAAAAAAAATGGAAGCGTGCCTGGTATGGTCATGAATCCTACCACAACTCCTCTAAAACCATCTTTCAGGACATATTTGAGGGAGGGTGAAGGAGAGACAGACAAAGAAAATCTTGGTCCAACAACATTAAAGACTTGACTGGTCACCACACTGGTACCCTTCTAAAAATGATGGAGAATAGTGGCCAGTGGCAACAGCTGACTACAAAAACATCTAGAGTGGCACCCAACGAGTGGCTGCACCAGTTTCTGGAACGTGACTGATTGACATAAACTGCAAAAGGTAGTGATTCCTGATATTCTGAAGGCAATTAAATATGAGAGTATTTGCTGGGAGACACCCCACCCCGCCATCAATTGCATGCATACACACACTATTTAGTACCCATTATGTTTGAGGATGGGAAAACTAAATCATGAGTTATAAGCCCCTAATATTAAATCTAAATCTTACACTCCTATCAATAATAATAATAATTGTTTCTACTTTTGGCACAAGGCCAGCAATTATCCTGGTGTATTACTGGTGTTTTATTTTATCGACCCCGTAAGGCAAAGTTAAACTTAGCAGGATTTGAACTCAGACCATAAAGGGCCGTAACTCTTTGCTGCAAAGCATGGTTTCAGACCCTCTACCCGTACTGCAAATCTACCACCCTTTATCAATAATAATTGTTTCTACTTTAGGCACAAGGCCAGCAATTACCCAGTACATTACTGGTACTTTATTTTATCGACCCCGTAAGGATGAAAGGCAAAGTTAACCTCAGCGGGATTTGAACTCAGAATGGAAAGGGCTGTAACTCTATGCGTCAAAGCATGGCGTCCGACCCTCTACCGATACTGCCAATCCACCACCTTAATAATAATAATAATCATTAAAATTATTGTGTACAGTGCTCAGATGCACTGCAACTCAGCAAAGGTGTAAATATAGTACATAGAATAATGTACAAATGTCAGGAAAGTGAGCAGAGTATGTCATGATATACACACAGATACTCACAGATACATGCGCGCGTGTGTGTAAGGGGGGGGGGGGGGGATATCAGGTGTAGTGTTGGCGAATTTTGGGAAGCATGGAGGTTTTAAAGGATGCAGTGCCCCGACAGCTAACAACTGATGCAGGTAGTTTGTTCCATTCTTCAGAAACCCTGAGCGTGAAAAAATGTTTACGAAATTCATGGGAGCTGTACTGTTTTCTGATTTTGTAATTATGTCCACAGTGGTTAGACACATGGAATTCAAAAAGGTGCTCAGGGTTGTTGTTGGCAAGATGGAGATTCGTGATTTGTAGAAGCAATTAAATAAAAGGGTAATCGATGGAAGACCCTCATTGTCTATTTATGTGTATATATTCCTAATGGATTAAGATTTAGTACCCATTATGTCTGAGGATATGAAAGATGAAATCATGAATTGTAAGCCCCTCATACTAGATATAAATTTGACACCATCATCAATAGTTTAAATTAACAGTTCTTTAATCACAGCAGATGAATGGAGAATAGGTGGTAGTAATACCTGTCCATTACCACAACAGAGGATTTCTCTGAGAACTTCTAAAGAATCTTTCCTTCAACCACCTGAATGTGACCACATTTAGAACATTTCTCATCCATCTTATCACATAGTTTATTTCAATTCCAGTCTGATGTTTAGAATGTGTCTGCTCAACCTTGTTTAGTATGTTTGAGGTAAGATGTATATTTTTGCCTTGCAATATATATATATATATATATAACGAAGGAAATGTGGTAAGGAACCAGGTGGACCATAACGCACCAAAGTACTCAATACTTGGGGTAGTAGAGTGGGTAATAGGAACCAGTAAGACCCCGACGGCTGAGCTCAAGCCGTTATGACGTCCAGAATTAGCCGTCGAAACGGCTTGAGCTCAGCCGTCGGGGTCTTATTGGTTCCTATATATATATATATATACATGAGATGTGAGAAAAACCACAGACCCTCCATCTCAACTCTACTTTTGAAAAGCAGAAGAACTGCGAAACCGGTAAAGGAACCAAATAAATATATATATTTTTTTAAAAATAAAACTCCAGTTGCATTTTAGATTTCATCTTTTTTTCTTTATACTTTCACTCGTGTAGGACACCTCGGTTATTTTTCATTTTGTAAAAAAAACACCTCACTTTCTAATATATATATATATATATATATATCATCATCATCATCATCATCATCATCAACGTTTAACGTCCGTGTTCCACGCTTGCATGGGTTTGGACGGGGGTAGTCCCACTTGAGGCAAGAGTGATTGTCTTGCTCGCATAGGACTGTCTGGCAGGTTTTCTACAGTTGGATGCCCTTCCTAACACCAACCATATTTACAGTGTGGACTGCCACGGCCACATTACAGCGTGGACTGTGTGTTTTTTTGTCGTGACACCTACACGATCTCATTTGTTTCGGCCTGGATGGCGTGGCACCAACATAACTTTACATAGAACGGGGTGGTGTGGATGGGGTGAGGGTGGGGGTGGTGGGACGGGGTGTATTTTGTTAGAGATGCCTACTGGCTGGAGTAGGTTTTACTATATATTTAGGTAAGGCGGGTCTTCTCTGTTACTGAGTACCGCCAAAGGTCTCGGTCCAGTGACATTGTCTTGGAGAGGTGTAAGTGTGTGATGTCGGAGTTTATCAGCTCGTCCCAGGTTTTTCTACGTCTGCCTATTCCGTGACTACCGTCTATCTTTATTGCCCTGCACTTTGTTATACAGCTATCGACTTTCATGAGCATCACGTGTCCATACTAACGTAGCCTTCTCTCGAGTAAATAACATCTGATCCCTCTTATCTCTAATTTTTTCCTTAGTTCGTTTATGCTTTGCCGTTCACGTATATTACTGTTACACATCCAGCGGAGCATGCAAACTTCATTCCTCTCTAGTCTGCGTATATCCTCTGCACACAATGCCCAGGTCTCACTGCCATGCAACATTGCTGTTCGTATGCAGGCATCGTACAACCTGCCTTTCATTTTTAGGGAGAACCCTTTAGCAGCTAATAGTGGTATAAGCTCTCTGAACTTTTTCCAACCAGTTCTGACTCTAGCTACAGTACTTTCAGAGCACCCTCCCCCACTGCTGATTTTATCGCCCAGGTAACGGAAGCTGTCCACTATTTCTATAGAACCCTCTGCGCAATTGAAAGAGCTAGTATTTTGTGGGCCCTTGCTGCTACTTATTGCACCAGAACACCGGCCACATGTAAAATCTATGTTCTTAGTTAGCTTACCTGTGATCCCACTACATCTTTTATGCACCCATACTTTGCATTTAGGACATAAAATGGAGTTTCTACCTACGCCTTTCCTACACACCGAGCACGACCATTTCCCAGAAGGGACCGCCGCCTTGTTTTCTTTCCTACAAACTAGAACTTTGGTCTTAGCCAGGTTAATTTTAAGTCCTTTTGACTCTAGGCCGTGCTTCCATGTTTGGAATTTCTTCTCTAGCTCGGCCATTGATTCCGCTACGAGTGTCAGGTCGTCTGCGTATAGGAGTTCCCATGGGCAGCCTGTCTTGAACTCCTCTGTTATAGCCTGAAGGGCAATAATAAATAGTAGGGGGCTGAGAACAGAGCCCTGATGGACGCCAACTTTTACGCTAAACTCTTCACTATATTCGTTGTTAATTCTAACCTTGCTGACTGTTTCTTTATACATGGCTTGTATAGCCCTCACAAGCCATTCGTCAACGCCTAGTTTTCTAAGAGCCCACCAGATAATGGAGCGAGGGACTCTGTCGAAGGCTTTCTCCAAGTCGACAAAAGCTAAGTAGAGGGGTTTACCTTTAGCTAGGTACTTCTCCTGTAGTTGTCGTACTATGAAAAGAGCATCTGTGGTACTTTTGCCTGACACAAACCCGAACTGCATTTCATCTAGGTCAATTCTCTCTCTGATTAGTTGCGCTATTACTTTTTCCGTGACCTTCATGACCTGGTCGATTAATTTAATGCCTCTATAGTTACTCCTATCTAGGGCGTCTCCTTTACCCTTATAACAGTTAACGATGATGTTGCTATGCCAGTCCTTCGGAACAACCCCATTCTGTACGACTTGGTTAACTATGCGGGTGACCATGGTGTGTCCCACCGTGCCAGATGCCTTCAGCATCTCAGCAACTATTTCCGAAGGCCCAGCCGCCTTACCCGTCTTCATATCCTTGATTGCCTTACTTATTATACTCCCCTCGACTAACACTGCTGGTCCCTCTATTAGGTCGATATGGGGGAGACTGTCTTTCTCCCATTTATTCTCCTCGTTTAGTAGCCTTTCATAGTGACACTTCCAAGCTACCTTCTTATCAGTGTCGGTGATGGCAAGTATGCCATCATCGTTAAGTACACACTTCTCCCCGACAATATCACGGTTTTCCTTGACGCATTGCCTAGCAATCCTGAACACCTCACGTTTTTGGTCATCGCGTTGTAGAACATGCTTGAACTTTCTTTCCTCAGCTTCCCTTCTTGCTAAGTACACTTCTCTCCTAGCTTCCCTCCTGGCCACTTGATAGTCTACTCTACTTCCCCCATCCCGCCATACTTTCCAAGCCTGCTTTTTGGCCTTGATTGACCCCTCCACCTTACTGTTCCACCACCATGTTACTCTCTTCCTGCCTACAGGCCTGCTCCAGCCACAGACTTCGTCTGTCGCCAACAGCAGGTTTGCTTTCAGAAATTCCCACTGTCCCTCTATATTGTCCGACTCTAAATGTTCTTCCTTACTGTCGAAAGCATCAAGTAATATGCTTTGAAATTTATTTCTGGCTGTGGGGTCCTTTAGCTTCCATATTTTTCTCCTGAGGATAGTCCTCTTCTGCTGTCGAGTACGTCTCGTCCTGACTATGAGGTCGCTAATTATCAGTCTATGTTGGGAGGTGCATTCTTCATGGGGGAGGGATTTAGTGTTTACAACAGACACTCTGTCACGTCTTCTGGTAAGGATATAATCTACCTGGCTATATATATATACATTATGAAGAGAGAAGAAACATTTAGATATAATTAGTAATAAAATGTATCATACCTAAACTGTTCCTAGATTCCTCGACTACGTAGTTTCGTGGCATAAACAAAAACAATACATCATAAAGATATAGAGTCCCTGCGAGGTCTGCCGACTTATCAAGAGGATACCTCATTTTACTAGCTTCAAGAACGCGTCTACATGACGTGAGAAAGAATCCCAAAAGGCGGAGGGGGAGATAGTCACGCGATATAACGGTCGAGAAACAGAGCTAAGCCTCTTATAACCCCGAAGAAAATACCACGGAGGCGGAGGGGGTATTCATATCGAAGCCACAGAAGAGGTGGTGAAGGAGGCGAGAAGTATGAGTAATGGCAGCTTTCCAGCAGTCACCACACTTCAAAGATTACTCGACCAGAGGGAGTTATGAACAATATATTTAGAAACACACAGATACATGCGGACACACACATATACATGAATGCATCCACACCCAACCGTGAGTCAATGGTGCCAACCTCACCGATGTTGCTCAATGAATGACTGGGACAGACCAATCCGGTTGAATTAGACTGAACCAGTATCAGAGTTAAAAATACATTATGAAGAGAGAAGAAACATTTAGATATAATTAGTAATAAAATGTATCATACCTAAACTGTTCCTAGATTCCTCGACTACGTAGTTTCGTGGCATAAACAAAAACAATACATCATAAAGATATAGAGTCCTTGCGAGGTCTGCCGACTTATCAAGAGGATACCTCATTTTACTAGCTTCAAGAACGCGTCTACTGTGTGTTTCTAAATATGTCCGTGCTGCAAACAGCACGGACACTCTATCTCAAAATTATTTTTGAAAAGCATTTAGAAATGCGCAACCGGTAAAAACTTAAAAACTTAAAACCACAACTGAATACTAACCCATACAATCACTAATACTCTTTTATTCCTAATTAAACCATTTTTCAACTGTGAACAATTTGTCAGCATTTTCTATTCCGTTTACCAATATATAATAACTTGTGTGTTACACCTCTATTCTTTTAACTATATATAGTGGTTAGACCATTGGCCTTGCAATCGAAAAGTTGTGAGTTCAATTCTCAGACCGGGTGATGTGTTGTTTCCTCAAACTTTATTCTCGTCAACGTCGCCGTGAGTGCTACATTATCTGTATGATGTGGAAAATATTCCATCAGCTTAGCCCAAATGATGTTGGCATCATCTTTAGTGTACACGCAAGGCTTGGGCCCCGTGCTATCCGCCCAGAACAAAAATCCCACTCGCATCACATAACAACAATACGTCACAATTATTTCACCTCAATTGGCCCTGCACTCTTTAACATTACACCAAGACACATCAAAGCAGAGACAGACCCCATCAAGTTCAAGAAGTCTTTGGATAAATTCCTTCAAGAAATCCCGGATAAGCCTCCTACACCCGGATATACCTCCGTAAACAATAACTCTCTGCTCGAGTGGGCCATGGTGCCCAAACACTGATTTGTAAGACTTCGCCAGGTGGTGCTATTAAGTTAGACATGGCCTGGGCCAATACTGGCCGAAACCTATCAAAGTTATCAAAGTTATATATATATATATATATATATATATATATATATATATATATATGTGTGTAGGAAAGAAGATAAGACTCTAATACAGTAAGTGGAACACCCCTGTTTAATATGTCAAAAAGTAGTTGGCAGAAATTGCATAATTTGCGCACAGTGTAATCTATGGATGCACAAGAGATGTAGTGGGATTACAAGCAGGTTCAAGGAGAAGATAAATTTTGATTGTGGCAGATGCGCATGAAAAATAACTACTAAGAACACATCTGAAATGATAGATTTTCTCAACTGCCAGGGATACTTTCTAGAAATTATTGGCAGCTTTTGGTACCTAACTGACTTAATTAGCAGTGAAGCAGGGGATGCTCTGAAAGCATAATAGCTAGAGTAATAATGGGATGGAAGAAACGTAGGGAGTTGGCACCTCTGTTGACAACAAAGGACTTTCCTTTCAGAGTAAAGAGTAGATTGTATGATGCCTGCATGTTTACAGAAAAGCTACATAGCAGTGTGATACGGGTTTTGACGGTGGAAGATCTGTGAAGGCTAGAAAGAAATGAAGTTAGTATTCTCCAGTGGATTTGTAATATTAATGTGTACGAATGGTAGCATAAGTAAGCAGAGAGAAAAATTAAGCATAAAACGACCATTTTGCAGTATGGACTTGGGGCTTTTTATTGTGGCTCCAAAATGACTACTTTACAGTGTGGACTGGGAGCTTTTTGTTGTGGCTCCAAAACAACCACTCTACAGTGTGGACTGCATGCTATTTGTTGTGTCACCAACATGACCCTTGAACATATCTTTGTTTCTTTACTATAAGGGTGTGGTTTATCTAGAATGTTCCAGTTAATCATGTATAAGATCCCTTTATCCTTCAGGTCCCATACATGACTTGTCAGTGCAGCAGTCAACTTCATTTCCTGATATATATGTAATGGAGGCTAGAAAGAAATGAATCACATATGCTCTGATGGATATCTAATGTTTGTGTACAAGAGAGAAGATAGCGTTGGTATGGACATGTGATGCATATGGAATTTGACAGCTGTATAAAGAAATAAAAGAGATCTCAGTGGATGGGATTCATGGAAAAGGTAGATCAAGGAAGACTTGGGATGAAGTAGCGAATCCCAACCTCACGAAGCTGAATCTCACAACAGAGATGATTTAGGACTGCAAGAATTGGCAACATGTGGTACTGGAGAACACTCACCTACTGGTATAAAACATGTCTATATATGACTCTGTCTATGCATGTTCCCACCTTCCCCATTGCTCATTAGTAACTAGTTTTACCGTTACTGTACCCGACTTTAACCAGAATTATTCCAGCCACTTTAAATCCCATCACACCTGTCATAGCAAGTGTTCTCATCATATACTCCCCACCCTTCTCAGCTCTCTTATCACCCTGTCACCCCCCCCCCACCTACACACTCACACACACACACACACACACACACGCACACACACACACACACACACACACACACACACACACACACACACACTGCACTTGTCATACACCCATAACATATTTCCTCCCCAATATCCCTGTAGCCACCCCCACTCTATCCA
This sequence comes from Eledone cirrhosa, assembly GCA_964016885.1. Classification (NCBI taxonomy): domain Eukaryota; kingdom Metazoa; phylum Mollusca; class Cephalopoda; order Octopoda; family Eledonidae; genus Eledone; species Eledone cirrhosa. The sequence continues at coordinate 65,183,353 of OZ024744.1, read as the reverse complement.
GAATCATTTCCATTCTTCTTAACCCTTTACCATTTACATTACTCTCTATATACTAAATATACTCTATATATACTATATATACTCTATATATACTATATATACTATTATCTCACATAGTATTGAATCTATGAGATTTTGATATTATTTATTTTGAGAACAATACCTTAACATCAGTATGAGTGGCCAGTTATGGTTGGTTTGAACAGAAAGAGGTGAGAGAATTCTGGCCAGACATGGCTGGTTTAGATCCCAAAACGCCTGTCAATAGCTGTTTAGTAACTGTTCTTACCACTACTGTATCGCTTTTCTCTACAGGGTTACCTGTCACTCCTTTCCTCTCTCACATGACCCTGTCATATCTCAACACACTTGTTATACATCATGCTTGTCATCATCCTTACTTCTTCCCACTCATCAGCGGTTACCCCTGACATCATGTCTGTCATCTCCCCCCCCCCCCACCTCTCCATCTTATCCGCCACTAAACAGGGCTCACTTGAGACAAGTCATCACCCCCCCCTCCTTCTCTAGGGTAAAGAGGACTCTTCAGTTGAATCGATGATCAACATCCTCCCTAGTGTTCATGTCATGATAAAACACACCATGTACACACTGTACACAAGTGGTTGGTGTTAAGAATGGCTTACATACATACATGATGGGTGCCCCCTCGTTATTGAGTATGCCCATTGCACGATATAACATTATTAACAATTATTAATTAGTTCTATCGTGGTAAGGGCGGTGGATTGGCAGTATCGGTAAAGGGTCGGACATCATGCTTTGACGCATAGAGTTACGGCCCTTTCCATTCCGAGTTCAAATTCTGCCGAGGTCAACTTTGCCTTTCATCCTTACGGGGTCGATAAAATAAAGTTCCAGTAATGTACTGGGTAATTGCTGGCCTTGTGCCAAAAGTAGAAACAATTAATTTGTTCTATCGTGCAGTGCTTGTGCGTGAACATTTTTTTAAAGTGAGAAAGACTGTGCGTAGAGGCAATCCCACTCTCTGAGCAACAGTAGCTATAACCCGAAAAGAATAAAAGATCAACATAGCCACAGGTTTTATGTTGGAGTTATCCCAGTTTCCTGAGTTGCCTTCGCCTAGAAGAATGCCCTGATAAAGGCTAGAGGTCCTTCACTCCTAGTGGTTTAACTGCGTGATCGGGTATCCAACTTATTTCTATGTCCCTATGCATATACATACACATGCATACATGTATATACGTATATACACATGCATACATGTATGTACATATTTACACATTTTTGGATGGCCGTTGACTCTTATGAGTTCTTCCGCCCTTTGTCAGGTTTTGTTTTTTTGTCTTGCAGGGTGTCCAAAAGTAAAGTTGGTTGGGTTGCCGGTTTAGTTGCTGATGACCCGACCATGTGACAGGTTGTACTAGCTTACATACATACTTACATAAATGAGGAATGCTGTGTCTTCACAGATGATTGCTGTCTCTTATTGATTCTCCGTTATCGTCCCATCTCCATCCATGACTTTGTTGGCCAGTTGTAGATCTGCATGGTTTACAACACAGATGACAGAAGAGAGTTTTGCTTTCCACAGGACCGGTGGCGTCACCCTGTGGTACACAATCTTTATGTACCACCAGTCCGGAACTAGTTCTACACACTTTGTTGCATATCACACATGTTGTTTCGCTAAGTCTTTCTTGAGTGGTGATGCAGGTAGTTATCCTTTCATGTGACTTCAGGTGATTAACATAACCAGCCTTTGAGAGGAGTACACGCTAACAGAAATTTTATGTCCAACTACTGATGACTTCATCATACATACACGTACACATACATACATGATGGTTGCAACTCGATTTCAAGTAATGCTATCACTTGATAATTAAGCATGAGCATCATGGACTTTGGCTTTTTAGTCCTGCTAGGGACTTGCTTATGCCATGCATCGAAAAAAATGCCACATATCAAGTGATGCCTGTGCTTGAAGCTTTTTTAAGTGAGGAAAGGCTTTTCACGAGTCCAATCCCACTCTCTGAACATTAAATGCACTAGCATGTGTAGTGTGTATATCGATATTATACACAGGTATATATACATGTAGGTATGATACCTCAAATAAAATCGTAATTGACAATATAAACAGAAATTGAACGAAGACGTTGTTACACTGTCTTATGTAATCAGTAACGTAATCCATGATACATTAAAAAAAGACGATATTATGCATAAAATGCATTAGGAGAAAATTAGTGACAGAAAATTAGTATGTTTATTTAAGTGATTGACAACACACACTCTCTCTTTCTATATATATGGTAGTTGAAGTAGTGGTGGTGGCTACGATATACTGGAAGTGTAACTTTGAAAAGAAGTCAATTTTAAATTATTTATTTTTACGAAATTATTTTTGTTTACGAAATTTAGTAGATAAATTATGTAATATTCATTCATTATTTATTTGAATTGGCAGTATCGGTAGAGAGTTGGACGCCATGCTTTGACGCATAGAGTTACTTCCCTTGCCATTCTGAGTTCAAATCCCGCCGAGGTTAACTTTGCCTTTCATCCTTACGGGGTCGATAAAATAAAGTACCAGTAATGTACTGAGTAATTGCTGGCCTTGTGCCAAAAGTAGAAACAATTATTTATTCAAACTAATCCAACTTATTTTACTAACGGGATAAAAATAAAATAAACCCTGCGCAGTCCCGCAGACCTTCTTTTATTATAGTTTAGATTTGCCCAAAAAGAAGAACTGGCCTACATCATTGGAAGCAAACAAAGTTGCAGGTTTTATATCAGAGTGACATTCTCCTAGAGAGATGTCTTAATGAAGACTAGGAGTCTCTCGCTCCATGAAAAAAAAACAAAAAACTTTATTGGATGTCTGTTGACTCTCCTGAGTTCCTCCGCCCCATGACTAGTTTTGTTTTTCATCCTGCAGGGTGTCCAAAATCACACTCCTCCCCAAGCTAGCTTGGTGGGGTTGCCAGTTTAGTTGCCGACGACCTGACCATGGACAGGTTGTACTGGGTTACATGTTACCAGTAGCACTGGAGAGTGACCTGACATACATACATATATACATACTCTCTTAGATCAAATGATGCCTGTTTAACCTTTTTGCATTTAAACTAGCCATATCTGGCCAGAATTCTCTCACCTCTTTCTGTTCAAACCAGCTGTAACCGCTACTCATACTAATGAATAAATAATATCAAAATCTCATAGATTTGATATTATGTAGGATAATTATGTGAGCCTTTACTGTGAAAATACAGTAGTAAATATAGAGTAATGAAAAAGCTAAAGGGTTAAGAAGCTTTTTTAAGAAAGGCCTTGCACTTGACCAATCCCGCTCTCTCAACAACAGTGACTGCTATCCAAAAAGGTGCCATTGAGTCACAAGTTTTACATCAGAATTTTCCTTTTCCTAAAATGATTTTCTAATAAGAACTAGGGATCTCTTATTCTTAGTGGGCTGTACCTCATGCTTGGGCACCAAACTGAGTATTTTCATGTTCCTGTGCATACATGATGGCTGCAAACTCTGCCAGGAGTACTGCAATCGCTTGTCTAATTATAGAGTTTGGTGCAGCCACATAAACCTGTAACATATCCTGAACAAGCAATGCCTGTGCTTTGAAGGTTTTTTTAATGGTGAAAGACCTTGCACTCAACCAATCCCACTCTCTGAGCATCGAAAACACTACCTGAAAAGGAGAACTGGTCAACATCATTGAATGCTTCCGAAGCTGCAGGTTTTTTTCAGAGTTTCCTCACCTAGAAAGGTGTTGTGACAACAACTGGCGGCCTTTCACTCCCAGGTGAAATAAAAAAAAAAATACTGTTTGGCCGAGTCTTGTATTTCATCCCGACCACACATGATGTTTCTTTTTTCGTGCAATGGCCATACTCGATAACGAGGGGGCAGCCATCATGTATGTATGTGTGTGTGTGTGTGTTTGTACGTATGTATGTAATAATAATAACGGTTTCTAATAATAACAATAATAATAATAACAATAATAATAATAATAATGATTTCATTTATTAGCCACAAGGGCCAACATGTAGGGGACAATACAAAGACAGGGACAGTGGAGGTTTACAATAAGGTCGAGTAAAAGTGCACAATGGCAAGACTAATTTAACAATGAAGATATAAAAATATAAAATAAACTATGCATAAATATAACAAAATAAATTCCCCTATAGGGGTGGACGACCCAGGGGTGACTCGGGTACCCCACCAATCCTGAACCACCCTGCGCTTCTAGGGCACCCAGGGAGAGCACCCCTCTCCTCAAGTTAGCTAGCCTATAGGCGCATGGTCAGAGTAGGCCCATTCACACTGGCCATTCTCGCCACATTCATCCACCTTTTAGCAAATGTACTGGGGGGGGGGGACTTCTCTCTCCACACTCACCTTCCTTTCCAGGTGAAACTTGAAGTAATAATAATAATAATGCTTTCTTTATTAACCACAAGGGTTGACACAAAGTATAACATTAAGGAGAACACAGGACAAAACAGAGTATGTGACAAAAAAGGAAACAATGAAAAAATTCCTCAATAGAGAGGGAGACCTCCGAGGGTCGCTTGTGGAGAAAGCCCACAAGAAAAGCCACGGTTACCTTGACCGCTAGGGCAAATGCCTTTTTCCAGTTTTCCTCCTACGATGCTAGAGGCACACGCTCAGGGTAGACCCATTCACATGGGCCATTCTTGCCTCTCCCACCCACCTTTCAACAAACTTCCCTCTCCACCCTGATTTTCCTTTTCAGGTGAAACTTGAAAAAGTTAAATAGGGTGTCACCGAAGAGGAAAGTACCCGTCTTCAACCCTTTCAGACGTGTCCACCATACGATCTATCTTACCATGGCCACCAGGCAGATAAAAACTTCCTGCCCTTCCCAGCTAAAGGAAGGCGACGGGGCAATTCTCACGATGGACTCGGCTGATAGCCGGATCCGTTCTACACGTGACAGCAGGTGTTCGGCATAAACACACAAGTCAGCAATGCTCGGACACTGGACGAGTGGATGCAAGACGGTTTCATCGCCCTATGCGCACCTCGGACAGGCCCGGCTGACGGCACTTCCATGCCAGTCGAGTTTATCCCGAACTGGCAAGGCTCCTCAGTAACACTGCCAGGTCAGGGATTTCTGGAAGTTGTCCATGGGCCCCGGCCTGAAAGTTCTCCCAAAGAGATTGGCTAGTTGGTTTTCGTCGACGCCTAGAGTCTCCCCAAGGACGTCGTCGCTCTTTCCCTCCACTAACCCTCTATAGAACGCCAAGGTGGAGCTTCCACAGATCGTATTGCCCGACTAGTCGAAATATATATATACATACACATATACATATCTATATATACATATACACATACACACACACACGATAACAATTAACAGTGCTGCGATCGAATGTGGCTTTTTAGCCCAGCCAATGATCTAAAATGTCTTGCACAGAGTCGGCAACCAAAACATTCACTGGGAATAGTCGGCTGTGGTTGGAGTTCGTGTACTTTTGCATGTCGCTTGAGCCCTCCTGCTGATCTACATTCTCTACCACATGCTTGGCAGGCATGATGAGTAGCATCTCCAACAGCAGCCTGGTAGTCAACCACTGGTCTTACTTTATGACTGCGAAGATGACTTTCGAGTCCAGCTTTCCTGAGGCAGAGTCTCGCACAGACGCTGCATTGCAGCGCCATAGGGGGACAATCGCTATCTGGAAATGCAACAGCAATGTCCTTCCTCACACCCCTTTACTTTCTCGTATGCGATTCGAGATGCCTCAAAGGCAACTTTTCCCCCTATAAGTCTTTCTCCATTTATTATGATCAGCAGCAACATTTTCCCAAGTATCAGCAGAGATGTTAGCGTCTTTCAAAGAGGTTTTCAACGAATCCTTATACTTCTTTTTTTGGTTTATGTGGAGGTCGTTTTCCTTTAACTAACTCTCCATAAATACGTACATACATAAATGCATGCATGCATACATACGTACGTTTATACATGTTGGCTGCCAACTCATTTTCGAGTACGGCCACTACTTTATATCCATGTAGGAGAACTCCTACCGATGCGCCGAACAAGTGTGACTTTTTAGTCCAGCCAGCGACTTGAAAACTCTGGTACAAACACTACACTTGTGACAATTATTGACACATAGTGCTGGGCCCATGGTACCATGTGAGGACAAGTGCAGAGAGATCTCCAGATATAAAGCAATGCCTGTGCCGTGAAGCTTTTATAGTGAACAAAGGCACTGCACAAAACCAGTCCCACTCTCTTAACCAAGATGATATTTACCAAAAAGAAGAACAAGTCAACATCATTGGATACCATCAGGGTTGCAGGTGTTATATCAGAGTTTTCCTTCTCCTAGAATTCTGCCTTGACAAAGGCTAAGGGGTCATCTCTCCCGCTTATACATACACACATACATACGTATGGTGTTGGACCTCCGTCGCTGTCCGTCATTCAACCAACGGAATTGACGTTTCATAGACACGTGTATCCTTAACGTAGTTTTCGGGGATATTCAATTGTGACACAGTATAACAAGATTGGCCAGTTGAATTCAATTTTGCTAGCAACGGTTCAGGAATCCAACTCGCGACCTAAAGATCATGGGCTTGAACACCTTAACCACTAAGCCACGCACCTTCACACACGCACACGCACATGTACACACGCATATACCATATACAAGTAAAACTATATATGCAAATATGTGTGAAGAGATAGGTCCAGTGAGAGAGAGAGAGGGAAGATAGAGAGAGAGAGAGGGGGAAGGAGAAAGAGAGAGAGAAGGAGAAGGAGAGACAGGGTGAGGGAGAGAAGGAGAGGAGAGCAGGAAAGAAGAAATTTCATACGCTATCACATCAGATATCACTTTTCCGTCTCTCTTTCATTCGCACGCACTCTTTATCTGACTCTGTTTTTTTCTCCTCTTTTCTCATATCTCTATCTCTATCTCTATCTCTTCTTCCCTCTCATTCATCTAGTTCACCCCCTCCGCCTATTTTTTTTGCTTTTTTGTTTTGTTTCTATTTTACATCGCATACCTTTACAGTTCAAACCCACCTTATATTACTACTACTACTACTACTACTACTACTACTACTACTACTACCTCCACCACCATCACTACTACTACTACTATCCCCCACCACCATCACCACTCCTTGTTGGCCTCCTATTTCCAGCTAGTCTGCCCAACACCTGAATGGTTTGAAACTTATACGTAGCTCATGGCTGAATGAAATCAGTGTGTGTGTGTGTGTGTGTGTGTGTATGTGTGTTTGTATGTGTATGTGTGTATGTGTATGATTTTTCTTTCTTTTTTATTAATGTTTATATTGTGTTCTTGCGTTTGCAGTGTGTCGATAGGAATGTGTGTGTGTGTGTACGGATATATATATATATATACACACATACGTATATATATATATATATATATATATATATATATATATATATATATATATACACACATACATACATACGTACATATATATATATATATACAAACATACGTACATAATACGTACATATATATATATATATATATATATATACATACGTATATATATATATATATATATATATATATACATACATACGTATATATATATATATATATATATATATATATATATATACATACATACGTACATATATATATATATATATATATATATATATATATATATATACACATACATAATACGTACATATATATATATATGTATATATATATATACAAACATACGTACATATATATATATATATATATATATATATATATATACAAACATACGTACATATATATATATATATATATATACAAACATGCGTACATATATATATATATATGTACGTATATATATATATGTACGTATATATATATATATATATATATATATATATATATATATATATATATATATATACACACATACATACGTATATATATATACACACATACATACGTACATATATATATATATATATACATACGTACACATATATATATATATATACATACGTACATATATATATATATATATATATATATATATATATATATATATATATATATATATATGTACGTATGTATGTGTGTGAGTGTGCTGTGGTACGCGCGGGCGCTGACAGCAATGAACAGTCTAAGAATGAATGAAAAAATTCCACCAATAAAGCCACTAATGTTATTGGTAAATACTACAGCTGCCACCATTATAAACGAGACTACTAATCTGTAGTTAACTTTCTGCACTTGCAGACTGCTTAAAACAAACTATTTCGCATTAGCCGCCACCACCACCACCACTTCTACTACCACTACTACTACTACTACTACTACTACTACTACTACTACTACTACTACTACTACTACTACTACTACTATATCATCACAAACAGTCATACGTAAACACTGGTATCTATATACATTTACATCACGAATCTTCTTATAAGTATTAATAAATAATTGTTTCTACTTTTGGCACAAGGCCAGCAATTACTCAGTACATTACTGGTACTTTATTTTACCGACCCCGTAAGGATGAAAGGCAAAGTTAACCTCGGCGGGATTTGAACTCAGAAAGGCAAGGGCCGTAACTCTATGCGTCAAAGCATGGCGTCCGACCCTCTACCGATACTGCCAATCCACAAATAATATTAGTTTTAGCATAAGCTCAAGGCCAGAAATTTGTAGGGTATGGGAACTGTCGATTATATCGATCCAAGTATTTGATTAGAACTTTATTTTATCCACTTCGGTAAGAAAAAATAGCTAACTCAACTTCGACTGGATTTGAACTCGGAACATAAAGTAAATACCGCTCGCACTAACGATTTGCCAATCCAACCTGCTAAAAGTACTGATTATAGCAACAGACTACATCAGAACTATGGTTGTAGGTATTTCTAAGAAACTGCATTTTACGTAATTGTTTCATAAGCATTAACATCACTTCTAATCTACATCATAAATGTTGCTCTATGTACTACTACTCAGGACTGTGAATAGCTGGTAATAAGCACAGACCAGATGTGAAATGCAGACCCATTTCAAACTGCATGTGGAGGGCCTTTGTTTGTAATGGTGGATGGGTTTTCTCCAGCAATGCATGCTGTCATTTGACTCATTCTTTAGCCATCTCCATCATGAGGTTTAGTGTTTTTGAGGCTTATCTTTACCATTTTGCGCCCCATGTCCTAGGCCCTCCCCTTCCAGGAGTTTCATTAACTTCAACAGCTCGACACTTTTTTTATACAACTAACATATTCCTTGTGCATCATGACTCCATACAATCACAGTGTTCCCTCTTGTATATTACATCTTCTTCGCCCACTTATTCCTGAGAGGGTCGTGGGGGCAGAGTCCTCAAACATTCCTTCCAGTGGGTCCTGTCAGAAGCAACTTTCTCCAACTGATGCGGATGGATCCCCAAGCATGACCAGCCAAGCTGGGTCTCTTACCAGTTGGTTTTGCCAGTAAAATCTGTCCACAGATTCTTTCCTGAGATATTCTAACTACATGTCTAAAGTATCGGAAGGGTCTTTGGAGTAACGTTACTTGATAAAGTGCATAGCTCAGAGATTAGAGAGTCACTCCAGGTAGAGCCACTACTTCTCCGAATTGAGAGATCACAACTCCAATACTATGGACATGTATATTACATTGGATTCCTTTTATATCCAGTTCCTCTTGCAGTACGTCTATATTCTGTCACACTTGCACATTATCATTACACCCCCATTTCTTTCCAGCCACTGCAGATCGTCTGTATTCAAGGCACAAGTTTCACTAACATGAAGCATCACATTTCATATGTAAACATCATACAGTTTGCCATCCACTTGGAGGGAAAAGTTTTTGTTGCCAGCACAGGTAATAACTCTCAGAACTTTTTCTACCCTGTTCTTATTCTGGTTACTATGTTTTCAATGCACCTTACTCTGCTGCTGGTGAGACCAAAATAGCAAAAGCTATTCACTACTTCTGGTTTGTCTTCTGAAGAAGATTTGAGAGAATTTGTTGTGTGTTCTTATGTTTAACCACTGCTGAACATCTACCACATATGAAGTCTACTTTTTCTTTCAGCTTACCTATAATGCTGCTCTATGTGTGTCCATAGGTTACATTGGATAAACAGTATGGAATTTCTGCATATTGATTAGGGCCACTTCTCTGATAGTGGAGGCGCATGGCCTAGTGGTAAGGGTGTTGGTCTTACAATCATAATGTCGTGGGTTCGATTCTTGGACTGGGTTATCTGTTATGTTCTTAAGCAAAACACTTCATTTCACATTGCTCCAGTATACTCAGCTGAAAATGAGTACCAGTAATAGCTGGCGTATTAACCCTGTGATGGTCAGGCAACCTGTCTAGAGAAGAGTCTTATACTCTCAGTCGCTTCACGCCATGAAGCCGGGATAAGCACCGGCCTAACAGGCCTTCTGGTTTAAGACAAACTTTAGACTTGGACACTTCTCTGATGGTATCAGAGATGTCTTCGTTTCTACAGAAGCTCTTTAATTCCATGTTTGAAATTACTTCTCTAACGCTTTTAAGGATTCTGCTATGAGCACTAAGTCATCTGCACATAGGAGAGTCAGTCACAATCTCCTCAGCTACAGCTTATATATAACAGACTGAGGACTGGGCTATGGTGGACCCCTAATTCTATTCAAAATTTGTCACTGAGTTTATTCCTAACTCTCATCTTGCTGGCTGCACCTTTGTGCATGGCTTGTACAGCTCTTACCAGCTATTCATCCACTAACTTCCTTAGTGCCCCTGATCACAGAGAGTGTGACCCTGTTAAAGGACTTCTCCAGGTCAACAAATGCTAAGAATAGGGGCTTGTTCCTGTCAAGTACTTCAGTAATTAATTATCTTACCAGAAAATAGTGTCAGTAGTACCTCTGTATAGCTGAAATCTAAACTGCATTTCTTAATTATGCTTCAGATCAATTTGCAATAACTCCTTCTGTCACTTTCATAATTTGTTCCAGTAGTTTAATGTCTCTGTAGTTACTACATTCGAGGAAATGAATTTTGCTCCTGTATTCCAGATAGACCAGTTACCTTCTCTCTCTCTCTCTCTCTCTCTCTCTCTCTCTCTCTCTCTCTCTCTCTCTCTCTCTCTCTCTCTCTCTCTCTCTCTCTCTCTCTCTCTCTCTCTCACACATACACACACACGTGCGCGCACACACATATATACTTCGTTTTTGTATTTATTTGGCAAGATTTTTTATCTGGAAACGTGTGTTGAAACAGATATTGTTATACGGTGGGAGAGTCATGCTGCCAATAAAAAACACATGCACTTGTTGGGTTTCACTTCAATTTAATATTATAATTTCTCAGTCAGTTAGTTGTTGATTGTCATCAAAGTTCTTTTGTCACACATTCTGTGACCTCCTCAGTGTCTCTCCTTTGTTCTATCTTACACCATCTTGTTTTTGTCTTCTTTCTGGACTTAATATGCTACTCCATCTTGTCTTCAACAAATTAAGATCAGAAAGAAGAGGAGATACAAAAGAGAACATATAGTCATTGAGGGATTACAGAATGTGTGACAAAAGAACTTTGACGAACTGACAGATAACTAGTAATAAAGATAAAGTGTAAAATGAAAATCATATGATGTGTGTTTCATTTTTTTGGCAATACTGGCAACAGGACCATCACCAAATATAACAATATATATATATATAGGAACGAGTAGGACCCCGACGGCTGAGCTCAAGCCGTTTCAACGGCTAATTCTGGACTAAAATCCATTTTAGTCCAGAATTAGCCGTCGAAACGGCTTGAGCTCAGCCGTCGGGGTCCTACTCGTTCCTATTACCCACTCTACTTACCCTAAGTATTGAGTACTTTGGTGCGTTATGGTCCATCTGGTTCCTTACCACATTTCCTTCATTATATATATATATATATATATATATATATATATATATATATATAACTCTTCACTCATTTTCTATTATTACTCGAAGAACCACTTACCTAGGAACTGTCTTCAATCGGCCACCCGACTAATGAAACGTCTTGTTGAATCAAATGATGCCAAACGTTAAAACTATCCTTGATACAGAGTACTCATAATTTGTACTTGGATTACCTTAAACGATATCTTATTAACTTATATATATATATATATATATATATATATATATATATATATATATATATATATATATGTCCCAAGGCTGTGATACCATCAACACTGTAAACACAGAACTGACTAACTTCCTGATGAGGTCATAGCCATTCAATGGCTATCATCAAAATATATATAGCAGCAAATAAAGGATTATGAGTTCATGCAATTGACTTATGTTTCGTCACTTTATATATATATATGTATGTATGTATATATAATACTTAAATATTAATTAGTCTCTAATACTTAAACATCTCAATGAATGAATAAAATATATAGATAAAATATTAATCAGAGAAGCAATATTAGATATTAAATTTAAGTGAAAAAACTCTCTATATATAATAAGCAAGTGGGAATGAAATATCAGTTTAACATCTTATACATATTTTATTCTTGCATGACACATGTTTTGTAATTGGTCTGCTCAAGGTACGACTGATCATGATCAAGCCTGACTCTGGAATCGAATGCTCGTCAGACATAAGAGTTTTATAATGGTAGTGTGTTCATATATATATATATATATATATATATATATATATAAAATAAACAGAAATTCCAACACAATCGGTACAGTACATGGAAGGAATATATTAGTTTAACGCTTGAAATAGCAGGAAGAGGGTCTTAACGTTTCGGACGCTAGTCTTTCATCAGAAGAAAGAATGAGAAATTAGAAAGATTGATGGGACGGGCAGGGCTGAATTGGAAAAAATGTCTTTAGATAAAAATAACAGTTTCCATTCGTATTGACATCTCTTGGAAAACTGTTGACGCTGATGTTTTGTGTATAATATACTTTTTTAGAAAAGTGGATGATGGAGCGCATCTACCTGAAATGGAAAAAATTGTTTTGTATATACATATATATATATGTGTGTGTGAACATATGAATGTGTATGTTTGTGTGTGTATGTGTGTGTGCATGTGTTATTTTATGTCCATTCAAAGCTAAGAGAATATGTGTATATGTAGGTAAAAGAGTGTGTGTGCTTGTAAATACGAAGCTGTGAGCAAAAGTATGTTAATATAAGGGAGTGTGTGTATATAGAGCTGTGAAGGGAAAAGTAGAGGTGTGTGTGCGTATTTTGTTGGTCTGTATCAGCTGTAAGAGTATATGTGTCTGACCATAAGAGAGCCATAGGAATCTAGGGGTGAATATACAAGCGCGTGTGTGATAATGGATGGGGTAAACATGACGTGGCAAAGGGTAGAGAATTAAGCATGAACATATATGTGTAATATTAAAGAAATTGGGGATACACACACACACATATATATATATATATATATATAAGGGATAACAAAATATCATTATAGGTAATCCAATTAGAGGTTGTGAATACTTCTTATTATGGATAGTTTTAGTGTACGGCGTTGCTTGACTCAACATGAGGTTTACGTAAATGACAAGTTTATGATTTCACTTGTATTTCTATATAAGTTTATCTTGGAGTAATAACATTGAAAAAGTGGAGAATAACATGGTCAACAGTACAAAAAAGAGGATTTATTTACAGTCTACCAATTGTTTCTCTGATTAAGTTGTCTAAAAATTGCTGAACACTAGAAGCAGTGCCACTCAATTTCAAATACGATGCTAGCTCATTCAGATCATCAGAAACTGTTATAAAAAATTGTTAGACTGTAAATAAATCCCCTTTTTTGTACCGTTGACCATGTTATTCTTCACTTTTTCAATTTTTTATATATATATATATAAATAAAGGATTATGAGTTCATGCAATTGACTTATGTTTCGTCACTATATATATATATATATATCAATCTGATTTCACAGCCTTATTTTTAAATGACTCCACAAACAGTATTGTGTCCTTTATTCAATACCTGTTTAATTTGCTCAAACACACAAGTGAACAGCCTGTAGGTTATCGCACACTCCCACATGGTTAGCAGAAATATGTATTTATGTCTGTCCTATATACTTTACTGTTTGTGCTAAATAGATTAAAGTAGAAACCATTTTCAAATATCAAATATATTTTGTATTTCCTTTGAGTTTTTAAAAAATGCATTTTACCCAACAAGTATTTTTGTTTGTTTTGTTTTCACAAGACATATTTTTTTCCCAGAGTAAACTTAGCAAGGTCTTTATGTCACAAATCAAGCGATGCCTGTGCTTAAAGCTTTTTTAAGTGAGGAAAGGCTTTGCACGGGACCAGTCCCACTCTCTGAACATTAAATGCATTTACCCCCAAAAGAAGAAATGGTCTACATCATTGGATGCAAATGAAGTCGCAAGTTTTATATCAGAGTGACCTTCTCCTAGGGAGCTGTCTTAATGAAAGCTAGGAGTCTCTTGCTCCATGAAAAAAAAAAAAAAAATTTTAAACTTTATTGGATGGCCGTTGACTCTCCTGAGTTCCTCCGCACCTTGACTAAGGCTGTTCAAAATCACACTCCTCCCCAAGCAAGCTTGGATGAGTGCCAGTTTAGTTGCCGACAACCCAACCATGGACAGGTAGTATTGGGTTAGATGTTACCAGTAGCACTGAAGAGTGACCTGACATACATACTCGCTTAGATCAAGTGATACCAGAATTCTTTCACCTTTTTCTGTTCAAACCAGCCATAACTGACACTCATACTGATGTTAAGGTATTGTTCTCAAAATAAATAGCATCAAAATCTGACAGATTTGATATTATGTGAGATAATTATGTGAAGTAAAGCCTTTACCATGAAAATACAATAGTAAATATAGAGTAATGTAAATGCTAAAGAGTTAAACTTGTAGGAAAGAAGACAAGAAAATGGCCATGCTTGATATGTAGAAAATGAGGTAGGAATTATATAAAGTGTACTCAATGTAAAAGAAAAGTAATCCCAGGAAGGATATCGGAGAAGGTAGAGTCAATTTTCAATAAGACAGATGTACAGGAGTAGTTAGCAGCCAAAGTACTAGAAAAATAAAAAATTTTCAATACTCATATGGCTTCAAAGAAGTGATTGATAGCTTCTGTTACCTTGTTGCACTAATTAGCTATGAAAGAGGGTGCTCTGATACCATAGTGATTAGAATAAGAAAAGAAGAGAAAAATTTCAAGGCGCTGCCAACAAAGAAATTCACTCTTCAAGCATAATGTAGATTATATGATGTTTAACCTTTTACCATTTACATTACTCTATATATACTATTGTATTTTCATGGTAAACACTTTATCTCATATAATTATCTCACATATTATCGAATCTATGAGATTTCGATATTATATATTTTGAGAAAAATACCTTAACATAAGTACGAGTGGCTGGTTATGGCCTGTTTGAATAGAAAGAGGTGAGAGAATTCTGGCCGGTTATGGCCGGTTTAAATGCTAAAGGGTTAAGTATGTAATGCAAGGTTGCATGATAGCAAGATGTGGACATGTTATCCAGTATATGTGTAAAGCTGGAAAAGAAATGAAATGGGCATGCTTTGTTGGATGTGTAATTCTAGGGTGCATGAATAATGAAGTACAGATAAGTTGAAAGAAAAACACTTGCTATAAGAGCAAAAGGCTTAGCTGATGACAATTAGGTAAAGAAGTGCCAGGTGTTTCAAGTGGAAGAGAAAAACATGCATAGAAGTGGTAGTGAAAGCTGATCTCAGGATGTTGAACCTCACAAACAAGATAACAAAGGAATGCAACAAGTGGCAAGATGCTGTTTTGGAAAGAACCTGTCCAACACATACAAGCATAAACAAATGGATGTAAATATGATGATGATGATGATGATGATGATGATATATATCTATTATCACCATCACCATCATTGTATGTGCGTGTATATATATATATATATATATGTGTGTGTATACATGTTTGTATATATACAGTGATACCTCGCAGTACGAGTTTAATTCATTCCATGACCGAGCTCGTTTTACGATTTATTCGTTTTACAAAACAATTTTTTCAATTGAAATTATTTTAAATATAAATAATCTGTTCCAGCCCCACAAAACCAGCCAAAATTCCTTTTTTATAGTGGGTTTTAAAACAGAAAAGGTACAATAATTATAAAATAATTGTTTCTACTTTTGGCACGAAGCCAGCAATTATCCCAGTACATTACTGGTACTTTATTTTACCGACCCCGTAAGGATGAAAGGCAAAGTTAACCTCGGCAGGATTTGAACTCGGTCCATAAATGGATGTAACTGTGCTGCAAAGCATGGCGTTATTATTATAAAATAATAGCAAAAAAACGCACAAAACTACAAAATAAAAACACATTAGGGATGCTGCCACGAGATAAACATGTGAACTGAGCAAGCGTAGGCTGCACTTGTTGGGTGAGTGTGTGTGTGCTCATCGCGAACTAAAGGTCACTTGTATGTAACTTGCTTGTACTGCAGATTTCCACTTGTACTACAAGACAAAAATGTGCATGAGTCTCGGCTTGTACTGCAAATTACTCGTACAATGGGGCATTTGTACTGTGAGGTTCTATTGTATATATATATATATATATTAATATATAACTCCACAAAGTAAACTGTCTCTAATGCAGTTTATTTCATATACATACATATACGAAGATACATACCGATTATTCCATATATATTGATATATTTATTTTTGTTTTCCCCTTCATATTGTGTTCTTTACTTGTTAACTTCCCTCCTTACAAGCTTCGCAGAGTTCCTGTTCTCCCTATCTTATCTTTCCTGATGAAGGACTCCTGTCTGAAACATTGAAACCTCTTCCACTGCCACTAAGCGTGAACCTAATACAACTGTGTACAATTGCCTCCTGCATTTGTTTGTTCTTTTCAACTATATATAATTTCAAAAGGTGGCATATTTAAATTGTAAATACCTGAGATATTCTGTAATTATTCATATCCTCTCATACATATTGTATTATTGCTTAAGAATATGTTTCACCAATTAAATGGTTGAGTTAACCCTTTAACATTTAAACCGGCCGCATCTGGCCAGAATTCTCTCACCTCTTTCTTTTCAAACTGGCTGTAACCGGCCACTCATACCGATGTTAAGGTTTTGTTCTCAAAATAAATAATATCAAAATCTCATAGATTTGATATTATATGAGATAATTATATGGGTTAAAGTTTTTACCACAAAAATACAATAATATATATAGAGTAATTCTAATGCTAATGGTTTAATATCTTGGTTTCATGCTCTTTGAATAATTGTATGAAGTTTCTTTGAAAAAGAAAGATCTGGAAACGTTCCTCTACATGGATTGATTGGAAATGAGCATGGTAGTAGTGGTGGTTGTGAAAATTGTAGTAATAATCGTTGTGGCTGTGGTAATGTGGTAGTACTAAATTAGAAGAATTTAAATGGTTGTTAAAATGTTGTAATTTGCCAAAAATTACTGTAATAATTGTTGCATTTTAGTCTCCGACACTCCTATGATGAAACTGATTAAATAATACTGACCTGACCTTATTTTCTTTTAACATCCTGAAATGATTTAGCAGAAAATATCTACAAACAGGTTTATTAATTCAAATGTTTATAGTATTTTTACTAGCACACAGATTGTGAAAATCTGCAGTATTCGAGTAAAGGCTTTAATTTTATTGTGGTGCAAGCATAGTAGTGTTTAATAAATTTCCATGCTAATCTGGTTTCATGTGCTACAGGTTGTTAATAGTTAATAATATCACATAAAAATGTTTAGACCTATAATTGTAGCTCAATTTGGGATCATTAACCCTTTAGCATTTACATTACTCTATATTTACTATTGTATTTTCCCGGTAAAGGCTTTACCTCACATAGTATCAAATCTATGAGACTTTGATGTTATTTATTTTGAGAACAATACCTTAACATCAGTACGAGTGGCTAGTTATGGCCAGTTTGATCAAAAACTTGCGAGAGAATTCTGGCCAGATTCAGCTGTTTTAAATGCTAAAGGGTTAAGATATAAACCAACCTTGACTGATCCGTATAGCAGAGAACTAATTTGGGCTGTCCTGTTTGAGACAAGTCGGGTTAGGTGACTGTGTCTTGCTCATACAGAACTGTTTCTGGCTTGGTTTCTATGTATCATACAGTCTACCCTTCACCCTGAGAGAGAGGCCCATTGTTGTCAGCTGAGGTAACAGTTCTCTAAACCTTTTCCAATCTGTTCTGATCCTAGCTATCATACATAGAATGAAACCTATCCCACTGTTAATTTGATTGTTTAGGTAACAAAAGCTCTCAACAACTTCTAAGGAGCCTCTCTGGTAACTGAAGGAATCTATTTCACATATTATTTTAGTGCTTACTTCTCCTGTGCATCTACTACATAAAAAGACTCTCTTTTCCATTGTCTGCCTGCAATCCAACTACATCTCTTATGCATCCATAGATTACATTGTATGCACCTTATAGAATTTCTACCCACCCCTTTCTGACATATCAACAATGTCACTTTCCTGGTGGTATCTGCTTCCTGTCTTCTTTCCTATTTATTAAAACTTTCAGCATTGCTAAGTTTACTTTTAGGCCTTTCAATACTTTGTTCTTCCATGCTTGAAATTTTGCCTCTAACTCTCCTATGGATTCAGCTATAAGGACTAGGGCATCAACATATACAAACTCCCATTCAGAGCCAGTTTTAAACACATGTGATGGCCTGCGGATAATGATAAACAGGAGTTGATTGAGGGCTTATTCTGGTGGACCCTCACATGCACTTCAAAAACATCAATGTACCCATTACCAACACTCACTCTACTAGTTGCACCTTTATACATTGCTTGCACAAATTTCACAAGCCATTCATCTACACCTAGCTTCCTAAGTGCCCACCAGATTACAGAACAAGAGACCCTATCAAACACCTTCTCCAAATTTACAAAAGCCAGATAGAGTGGCTTACTCTTAGCTAAGTACCTTTCCTGTAGTTGTCTCACCAGAAAGAAAACATTGGTTGTACCCTTACCTGGCTTAAATCGAAACTGCATCTCATCTAACTTGATTCCATCTCAAATTAGTTATGCTATAATCCTTTCAGCAAATTTCATGACCTGATCCATCAATTTGATACCTCAGTAGTTACTTCTCTCTAGTACATCTTCTTTGCTCTTGTAGCAATTTACAATGATACTGTTGTATCAATCATTAGATATGACACCATTAGAACTACTTGATTAACTATGCATCTTATTAGCTCATATCCTACCCTCCTAGGTGCTTTTAGCATCTCAGAAACTACAGTTGTTTTTATAACTAGTCCCACAGTTGGGTCTACATAGGGTACACCTACTAGGTACACCTGCTAGGTACACCTGCTAGGTACACCTACTAGGTACACCTGCTAGGTACACCTGCTAGGTACACCTGCTAGGTACACCTGCCAGGGACACCTACTAGGTACACCTACTAGGTACACCTACTAGGTACACCTGCTAGGTACACCTGCTAGGTACACCTACCAAGTACACCTGGCACCTGACCTCTCTTCTATTGCTCCTTGTCTCTCCCTTTCTGCCAACTTTTTTGGGTTTGTCTGTTTATTTGTATGGTTCAATCTACCTATAATTCCACCACAACCTCTCCCTCCATCTTGCTGGGACCTTGCTCCAGCCACAGGCCTGGTTTGTGGCTTCCAGCAGGTTGTCATATAGGAAACCCCAGTTTTTCTCTATGTTATATATCTCCATCTCCACTTAAATCCAAACTGCATCTCATCTAACTTGATTCCATCTCAAATTAGTTATGCTATAATCCTAGATGCATCTCATAAACTATAGTTGTTTTTAAAACTAGTCCCACAGTTGGGTCTACATAGGGTAGGACCTCACTGTCCCATTTGTTTCTGCATTGTGTGCAGGAGAGGCAGTTATGTTGGTATGGACATGTGATGCGTATGAAGGATGACAGCTGCATAAAAAGGTGCAGAGCACTAGAAGTCGATGGAAGCATGGAGTGGGGCGACTCAAGAAGACCTGGGATGAGGTGATAAAAGCCGACGTTACATCTCTCAAAGGTGATGAAATACGACCGTGACCTCTGGCGTCATGCAGTAATACAGAACATCTAATCCCCCCATGGGTACAAGCCGAAGCTGAAGCATATAGACAATATGCCCCACACCCTCCCACTACAAAGTGGTCGTGTAGGTGCCACGGAAAAAAGCACCCAGCACTCTCTGTAAAGTGAACGTGTAGGCGCCACGGAAAAAAGCACCCAGCACTCACTGTAAATGAGGTTGATGTTAGGAAGGGCATCTAGCTGTAGAAATCAAGCCATAATCAGTTCCTGTATGAGCAAGAGAAGGTCAGCCGACCGGACACTGCCCACAACAGGACAACCCGTCTAACCCATGCTAGCGTGGAAGAACGGACGTAAAACGGTGATGATGATAATGATGATTCAGCAGCCTCTCATAGTAAGACTTTCATCCTATGCTTCTTTCTTTTCAGTATCAGTGAGGGAAAGTTATTCACTATCATTTTGGACACACTTTTCCCTAACCACATCTTGATCTTCTCTAGTACTCATGATGCAGCACATGTACAAAATTTTTTTCTACTTGTCTTGCTAGGTACACCTGGCAGGTACACCTGCTAGGTATACCTACTAGGTACACCTGCCAGGTACACCTACTAGGTACACCTGCTAGGTACCCCTGTTCGGTACACCTGCTAGGTACACCTGCTAGGTACACCTGCTAGGTACACCTGCCAGGTACACCTGCCAGGTACACATACTAGGTACAACTGCTAGGTACACCTACTAGGTACACCTGCTAGGTACACCTGTTAGGTACACCTGTTAGGTACACCTGCCAGGTACACCTACTAGGTACACCTACTAGGTACACCCGCTAGGTACACCTATTAGGTACACCTACTAGGTACACCTGCCAGGTACACCTGCTAGGTACACCTACTAAGTACACCTACTAGGTACACCGACTAGGTACACCTGCTAGGTACACCTGCCAGGTACACCTGCTAGGTATACCTGCTAGGTACACCTGCTAGGTACACCTACTAGGTACACCTGCTAGGTACACCTACTAGGTACACCTACTAGGTACACCTACTAGGTACACCTACTAGGTACACCTACTAAGTACACCTACTAGGTAACCTACTAGGTATACCTGCTAGGTACACCTACTAAGTACACCTACTAGGTAACCTACTAGGTATACCTGCTAGGTACACCTGCTAGGTACACCTGCCAGGTACACCTACTAGGTATACCTGCTAGGTACACCTACTAGGTACACCTGCCAGGTACACCTGCTAGGTATACCTGCTAGGTTCACCTGCTAGGTACACCTACTAGGTACACCTACTAGGTACACCTGCTAAGTACACCTGCTAGGTACACCTGCCAGAGACACCTGCCAGGTACACCTACTAGGTACACCTACTAGGTACACCTGCTAGGTACACCTACTAGGTACACCTACTAGGTACACCTGCTAGGTACACCTGCCAGGTACACCTGCTAGGTACACCTCCTAGGTACACCTGCTAGGTACACCTGCTAGGTACACCTACTAGGTACACCTGTTAGGTACACCTACTAGGTACACCTGCTAGGTACACTTGTTAGGTACACCTGCTAGCTACACCTGCTAGCTACACCTGCTAGCTACACCTGCTAGGTACACCTACTAGGTACACCTGTTAGGTACACCTACTAGTACACCTGCTAGGTACACTTGTTAGGTACACCTGCTAGCTACACCTGCTAGCTACACCTGCCAGGGACACCTGCCAGGTACACCTACTAGGTACACCTACTAGGTACACCTGCTAGGTACACCTACTAGGTACACCTACTAGTTACACCTGTTAGGTACACCTGCTAGGTACACCTGCCAGGTACACCTGCTAGGTACACCTGCCAGGTACACCTGCTAGGTACACCTGGTACCTGACCTCTCTTCTATTGCTCCTTGTCTCTCCCTTTCTGCCAACTTTTCTGGGTTTGTCTGTTTATTTGTATGGTTCAATCTACCTCTCCCTCCATCTTGCTGGGACCTTGCTCCAGCCACAGGCCTGGTTTGTGACTTCCAGCAGGTTGTCATATAGGAAACCCCAGCTTTTCTCTATGTTATATGGCTCCATCTCCACTTCCTTACTGTTTAAAGGTGTCAAGTACAATTTCTCTGAACTTGTTACCTGAAACAGATTCTCTTAGCGTCCATGTCTACCTTCTCCTGACTGACTTTTGTCTCTTGGTCCATTTAGCCCTTATTTTAAGGTCGCTGACAACTAATCCATGGTGGGAGGTACATTCCTCCCCAAGAAAGGTTTTGCCAGTCTCATTTCCTGGTAAGGATGAAATCTATTCCCCCCCCCTTTCCCCAGATTGATAGGTAATCAGGTGACTGGCAGGTTTCTTGAAGTTTGTGTTTCAGTTCATTAAGTCAAGAGCATAACAAAAGCCTACACCAAAAACAACAGCAGCGGCAGCAGCAGCAACGATAACAGTGTCAACTAAGGAAGTGTAGTTTGGCTCATTAAAAAAAATATTGAGCCATCACAAAAGCTGCGACATCGTCGCTCACTTTGCTAGAAATAGCAGCTAAATCGTCTCCATATCACACACCTTAATTAATGTCTTGTAAAAAGATAAAAGACCGTGTGATTTCTCAGCCAAATAATAGATTCCTAGATATCTCTGTGAAGGTGTGTGGCTTAGTGGTTAGAGAGTTGGATTCACCAATTGTGAGGTTTCAAGTTCAATTCTCGGACCGAGTGATGTGTTGTGCCCTTGAGCAAGACACTTTATTTCACGTTGCTCCTTCTGCCAGGAGTTGTGACTGGTAGATAGTATCAGCAAAATGGAAAGACCAATGGAAACAAAAGTTTCCTTGACAAGGTCCACCCCACTTGGCAAACGAATGAGGTTTGGGATCTTGTTGATCAATCAGAGCGAGCGAGATACCGCTGTGGACGAAACAATACTGGACGAAATAAAATGCTTAAAAAGTTTCCTTCACAATAATTAGGTCCTAGGTTTGACCCCACTGCATGGACATCTTGGACAAGTGATTCAAAGCCTGTCAGATGTGCTGTATCTGTAATTCAAAGGACCAGCCTTGTAACACACACTGTGTCACACTGAATAATCCTGGGAGCTGCATTACAAGGTACACATATCTAGAATGTTCAGCCACTGA
>OZ024744.1:65140046-65155046 GCA_964016885.1 Eledone cirrhosa | reverse complement strand
TTAGGAAGGGCATCCAGGTGTAGAAATCAAGCCAGAATCAGTTCCAGTATGAGCAAGGCATGGTTAGCCGACCGGCTACTACCCAAAACAGGACAACCCATCTAACCCATGTTAGCATGGAAGAACGGGCGTAAAACGGTGATGATGATGATGATGATGACTGTATTAGATCATTTTCAGTATTTAATATTTGTTTGTCTATCTTCTGAGTTCAAATACTCCTAGAATCAACATTTTTTTCTTTTTTGTTTAATCTTTAGTAATCAATAGAATAAAAAGCAAATGAAGGAAAGAACCTTTACAAAGTCACTTGACTGCTGGTTGGTTTTGCCCGTAAAATCTCTCCAGTGATTTTTTCCTGAGACATTTTAACCACATGCCCATAGTATCAGAGCTGTGATCTCTCAATTTCGTTAAGTAGCGGCTCTACTTACAGTAATTCTCTGATCTCTGAGCTACTCATTTTATCGAGTAATGTTACTCCAAAGACCCTTTGGAGTATGTGTGTATATGTGTATGTATGCATGTATGTATGTTTGTATGTCAGGTCACCAGTTGGTGCTACTGGTAACATGTATCCCAGTACAACCTGTCTCATGGTCGGGTCGTTGGCGACTAAACTGGCAACCCCACCAAGGTTTCTTGGTGAGGAGGGTGACTTTGGACATCCTGCAGGACTAAAAACAAAACCTGTCAAAGGGCAAAGGAGCTCTTAAGAGTCAATGGCCATCCAAAATCACCGGGAGAGATGACCCCTTAGCCTTTGTCAAGGCAGAATTCTAGGAGAAGGAAAACTCTGATATAACATCTGCAACCCTGATGGTATCCAATGATGTTGACTTGTTCTTCTTTTTGGTAAATATCATCTTGGTTAAGAGAGTGGGACTGGCTTTGTGCAGTGCCTTTGCTCACTATAAAAGCTTCACGGCACAGACATTGCTTTATATCTGGAGATCTCTCTGCACTTGTCCTCACATGGTACCATGGGCCCAGCACTGTGTCAATAATTATCACAAGTGTAGTGTTTGTACCAGAGCTTTCAAGTCGCTGGCTGGACTAAAAAGTCACACTCGTTCAGCGCTTCGGTAGGGGTTCTCCTACATGGATATAAAGTAGTGGCCGTACTCGAAAACGAGTTGGCAGCCACCACGTTTGTATGTATGTGTGTATATTATGTATGTATATAACATGCATGCATATGTGCATGTATGTATGTATGTATGTATGTATGTATGTATGTATGTATGTATGTATGTATGTATGTATGTATGTATGTATGTATGTATGTAGATAATCAATGGAGAAAGACTGTACATGAAGGGGAAAGTTGCTTTTGAAGCATCTCCAAATCACATACAAGAAAGTAAAAAGGAATGTCAGGAAAGGCATTGCTATTGCATTTCCAGACAGTAAAGGTTTTCCTATGGCACTGACATGCAGCATCTGTGCAAGACTCAAAAGTCATGTTCGCAGTCATAAAGTGAGACCAGTGGTTGACTACCAGACTGCTATTGGAGATGCTACTCATCATACCTGCCAAGCATGTGGAAGAGAGTGTAGATCAGCAGGAGGGTTCAAACGACATGCAAAAGTACATGAACTCCAACCACAGCCAGCTATTGGTAGTGAATGTTTTTATCATGGTTACCAACTCTGTGCAAGACATTTTAGATCATTGGCTAGGATAAAAAGCCACATTCGATCACAGCACCGTAAATTATTAATATATATGTGTTCTTTCTTTTTTTTTTTTTGTGCTATGGCCATGGTCGAAAAATGAGGGGGCAGCCAGCAGCCATCATGCATGCTTGTATGTATGTGTGTATATGTATGTATGTATAAATGCATGTATGTATGTAGGATATGAAGAACTCAACAGAGTCAACGGCCATCCAAATAATATTTTTTTTTTTCACCTGGGAGTGAAAGGCCCCCAGTTGTTGTCACAACACCTTTCTAGGTGAGGGAAACTCTGAAAAAAAACCTGCGGCTTCAGAAGCATCGGATGATGTTGACCAGTTCTCCTTTTCGGGTAGTGTTTTTGATGCTCAGAGAGTGGGATTGGTCGAGTGCAAGGCTTTTCACCACTTAAAAAACCTTTAAAGCACAGGCATTGCTTGTTCAGGATATGTTACAGGTTCGTGTGGCTGGCCGTAGCCTAAAAGTGCACCAAACTCTGTAATCTGACAAGCGATTGCAGTACTCTTAGCAGAGTTTACAGCCATCATGTAGATATACATACATGCATTTTGGAATTTATCCATTAAAGTACCAGTTCAAATTGGTGGAATGATAGAATTCTTAAAGCATCTGAATCTACTAGTGATAGAATCATTAAAAATAACAAAATAGTGGTCACTACCAATGTTATTGTTGTGGTTGTTATTGTTGTTGTTGTTGAAATTGTTGTTGATATTGTTGTTGATGATGTTATTGTTGATATTGTTGTTGATGATGTTGTTGTTGTTGGGGGTAGTGATGGGGCTGTTGATGGTATTGGTGATGATGTTGCTGCAAAATCTCTGGGAAAATGCTTCAGATAAAATCAGTTTTCCTTTTAACTACACACACATATTCATGATGTATAAGTCACATCACCATTTTACATACAACATTTAAAATACAACAATAAGCATTTTAAGGCCATTTTTTTCCTGCTGTAGAAAGGAGTTAGTCTTATGGACCTCATAACAGGCTTCATACTCATCAGGAGATCCATTTTGAAGAAATGTTTTGTGGCTGGATACCCTTCCTTGTACCAACCCTTTTAGACACCTCTTATAACATGCAAGGATAATGTGTACCTATTCTAAACTGGATACATTTATAACGTTGATTAAGTGTCGCTGGAGATATTATTATATTTATCGATTCAGAAGGCAATGACAAAAACGACATAATCCGTTATAACAAAAATTCCCTTTTATTTGTTGTACAAATATGGAATCGAAATAACAAGAGAAGGTTGACCAAGTCTTCACATCGTGTTGGCTGCATATTCCAGTGGAGATGTGAAAGAATGTGGCATATCAAATGTCGGACATCTTGATGCTACCAGGTCGTTCAGTGAACTCCGTCTCTCTGCGCTGTCAGCCAACTATGTCTTCGGTCCAAGTAGTCCAGCAATTTGTCTCGATCCGCTGAGGGTCCTGATTGGCTACTTCAGCCAAATCACCTCTGTGATGCTATTCTTCCGCCAAAGGAAAATACATTTAATCACAAAGGAAAATACTTAATAATTCTGTTCACTACACATTTACAATAGTTGTAACTAGTTCTTTCCATTCTTTCAGCTGAGAATCAGAGCCTTCAACATACAGAAGTTCCTATGGACAGCCACTCTGAAAACTATGATCAACAGAAATGGGCTGAGGACCAAACCCCAATGAACTCCTACTTGTACCTTAAATTCCTCACTAAACTCATTCTTACTCTTACTTTACACTAATGATATTTCTGAGAAAAGTGATAGCCTGTGAGTGACTGTTACCATGCTGGATATGGTTAAATCATTTAAACCAGCCATATCTGGCCAGAGTTCTCTCACTTCTTTCTGTTCAAATCAGCCATAAATAGCTGCTCATACTGATGTTAAAGTATTGTTCTCAAAGTAAATAATATCAAAATCTCATAGATTCGATAATGAGGTAAAGCCTTTACCACAAAAATACAATAGTAAATATAGAGTAATGTAAATGCTAAAGGGTTAAAGTACATTCATAGTCTTCAGGACATGGACATAGAGATGTACTTTTTAAACTTGTACTTTACTGTGTTGTCTTAGAGATGGAAGTCATATTTTAAAAAGGAAAATAAAATATAGTCACCCAAACCACCCTGTCAGGTGATTGTGGTGATGCCATGGTAAACAATGAATCTGGTACTCACTGTGCAGTAGTAGAAGAACAGTATCTGACCATCGAAACCATGCCAAAATAGAATATATGAGCAAGACAGTCATCTGACCTGTCTAGCCTCATAAAATGACAACCCACCTAACTCATAACAAACATAGAAAGTAGACATAAAATGGTAATAATGATGATGATGATGAGTTTCTTTGGTATATCAGTGACTCGGTAATATATCACTGTCTCATAAAAATATTCATACGGGATGTCAGGATGTCATTTATATACACAGTGATTAGTGAACCAACAAATGCTTTTCTCTATTATCATGGGACTTAAATACTTGTCATACAGTACTAAGTGGCTCACTGATCACTGCACTGCAGTAGGCCATGTTCTTTGAGGCTTACAGCCCCTGAAAAAGTGCCCCACCTAAAAAAATAGCAGTGGTTACCCAACAGTGAAACTCTTCAAAGGCTACTATACAAGTTAGGAAGGATGCCTCCACAGCTTTCATGCTTTTTCATTCAAAAATTGTAGTCAATCATTCTGGCCCTTTGCCAAAATGATTTTTACCAATTTTGCAGAATAATCTTTCTTCCTTCTTCAAACATGATATGTCTGTGAGCAGTACCCCTAAAGAGAAAGTCTGTGAGCAGTACCCCTAAAGAGAAAGCCTCTACCTTCACTGTTCACTTTGTATCCAACACCACACTGCATGCATTTGTTAAATCTCCCCCCAAATCTACCTTCTTCCATCCAACTAAATTACTCACCCCCTTGCATATACATATATCATCATCATCATCATTTAACGTCCATTTTCCAGGCTAGTATGATTTAGACAACCAGGTGACCATATCTTACTCATATAGAATTGCTTTTGGCTAGGTTTCTACGGCTAGATGCCCTTCCTAATGCCAATCACATTTAGTGTGTGCTGGGTGCTTTTTGTTGTGACACCTATACACACACACACACATATATATATATATATATGTATATACATAAAAAAATAGTATAAAAGGAAAAAAAAGACAGTAGAAAATGTTAAAGGGATTTTCTCTCAGAATAACATCAAAACATTTATTTACAAAATAGGGATTTCTGCATTTAATTGTACCGGTTTCAGCTATATATGCTTTTTTAATAATGGAAGTGTATAATGCAGTTAAATTGCATATTAATAAAAATAATTGTTTCTACTTTTGGCACAAGGCCAGCAATTACCCAGTGCATTACTGGTACTTTATTTTATTGACCCCATAAGGATGAAAGGTAAAGTTAACCTCGACAGGATTTGAACTCAGACCGTAAAGGGGCGTAACTATGTTAGAAAGCATGGCGTCCAACCCTCTACCGATACTGCCAATTCACCGCCTTTAATAAAAATAATAAGAATATGGAGGAAAAAATTTAGTTTTTACATACATATTTAGGGAGAAAAGTTCACCTTTTTTCCGTAGTTTTCTTTCGTTCTGTGTTAGTGTTGACCTTAGCCTTACCAACAGTGGTGGTAGCAGTTTAAGTTGTTGGCTTCAGTCGATTGCACTATCAGGACATGGGCTCTCTTTCTCTGACCTACACTTGATCAACTGTTCAATTCTCCATGCCTCTTCTCTACATCACTGACTTACTAGCCATCCTGTCCAACAATACCCACACATACTCAGATGACACCACCTTATACTCTTCCATAACCTTCTCCAACAAATTGTCATCCACATGCAATCTCGATACCTCACATCAGGCTTGCACTGATTTGACAATCAGAAACTTCAAAAGCATCCTCCAATCTTATTTCATTCAATAAAAAATAGTTCAAGCACTGTCCTGCCTTACAATCAATCAGAAAAATTTATTTTTTACATTACTAAGACTGAATCTCAAAGACTAGCACTTCTTTTTGAAACCAGAAAATACTCCAACCTTTTAATGACCCTCAACAAAGCATTCATGAGACATCATCATCATCATCATCGTTTAACGTCCATGTTCCACGTTTGCATGGGTTTGGACGGGGGTTTTCCTGCTTGAGGCAAGAGTGGTTGTCTTGCTCGCATAGGACTGTCTGGCGGGTTTTCTACGGCTGGATGCCCTTCCTAACATCAACCACATTTACAGTGTGGAACTGGGAAGTTTTTACCGTGTTGTCTACACGGCCACATTACAGCGTGGACTGTCTGGCGGGTTTTCTACGGCTGGAAGCCCTTCCTAACACCAACCACATTTACAGTGTGGAACTGGGAGGTTTTTACCGTGTTGCCTACACGGCCACATTACAGCGTGGACTGTGTGTTTTTTGTCGTGACACCTACACGATCTCATTTGTTTCGGCCTGGATGTTGTGGCACCAACATAACTTTACATTGAAAGGGGTGGTGTGGATGGGGTGGGGGTGGTGGGACGGGGGTGTATTTTGTTAGAGATGCCTACTGACTGTAGTAGGTTTTACTTTGTATTTAGGTAAGGCGGGTCTTCTCTGTTACTGAGTACCGCCAAAGATCTTGGTCCAGTGGCATTGTCTTGGAGAGGTGTAAGTGTGTGAGGTCCGAATTTATCAGCTCGTCCCAGGTTTTTCTACGTCTGCCTACTCCATGGCTACCATCTATCTTTATTGCCCTGCACTTTGTTATACAGCTGTCGTCTTTCATGCGCATCACGTGACCATACCAACGTAGCCTTCTCTCGAGTAAACAACATCTGATCCCTCTTATTTCTAATTTTTTTCCTTAGTTCGTTTATGCTTTGCCGTTCACGCATATTACTATTACACATCCAGCGGAGCATGCAAGCTTCGTTCCTCTCTAGTCTGCGTATATCCTATGCACACAATGCCCAGGTCTCACTGCCATGCAACATTGCTGTTCGTATGCAGGCATCACACAGCCTGCCTTTCATTTTTAGGGAGAACCCTTTAGCGGCTAATAGTGGTATAAGCTCTCTGAACTTTTTCAATCCAGTTCTGACTCTAGCTACTGTACTTTCAGAGCACCCTCCCCCACTGCTGATTTTGTCACCCAGGTAACGGAAGCTGTCCACTATTTCTATAGTACCCTAAGAGCTAGTATTTTGTGGGCACTTGCTGCTACTTATTGCACCAGTGCACCGGCCACATGTAAAATCTGTGTTCTTAGTTAGCTTACCTGTGATCCCACTACATCTTTTATGCACCCATACTTTGCATTTGGGACATAAAATGGAGTTTCTACCTTCGCCTTTCCTACACACTGAGCATGGCCATTTTCCATGGGCAGCCGGTCTTGAACTCCACTGTTATAGCCTGAAGGGCAATAATAAATAGTAGGGGGCTAAGAACAGAGCCCTGATGGACACCAACTTTTATGCTAAACTCTTCACTATATTCGTTGTTAATTCTAACCTTGCTGACTGTTTCTTTATACATGGCTTGTATAGCTCTCACAAGCCATTCGTCAACACCTAGTTTTCTAAGAGCCCACCAGATGGAACGGGGGACTCTGTCGAAGGCTTTCTCCAAGTCGACAAAAGCTAAGTATAGGGTTTACTTTTAGCTAGGTACTTCTCCTGTAGTTGTCGTACAATGAAAAGAGCGTCTGTGGTACTTTTGCCTGACACAAACCCGAACTGCATTTCATCTAGATCAATTCTCTCTCTGATTAGTTGCGCTATTACTTTTTCCGTGACCTTCATGACCTGGTCGATTAATTTAATGCCTCTATAGTTACTCCTATCTAGGGCGTCTCCTTTACCCTTGTAACAGTTAACGATGATGATGCTACGCCAGTCCTTCGGAACAGCCCCATTCTGTATGACTTGGTTTACTATCTGGGTCACCATGGTGTGTCCCACCGTACCGGAGGCTTTCAGCATGTCAGCAACTATTTCCGAAGGCCCAGCCGCCTTACCCGTCTTCATATCTTTGATTGCCTTACTTATTATACTACCTTCGACTAACACTGCTGGTCCCTCTATTGGGTCGATGTGGGGGAGACTGTCTTTCTCCCATTTATTCTCCTCATTTAGTAGCCTTTCATAGTGACACTTCCAAGTTACCTTCTTATCAGCGTCAGTGATGGCAAGTACACCATCATCGTTAAGTACACACTTCTCCCCGACAATATCACGGTTTTCCTTGACACATTGCCTAGCAATCCTGAACACCTCACGTTTTTGGTCCTCGCGTTGTAGAACATGCTTGAACTTTCTTTCCTCTGCTTCCCTTCTTGTGAAGTACACTTGTCTCCTAGCTTCCCTCCTGGCCACTTGATAGTCTTCTCTACTTCCCCCATCTCGCCATGCTTTCCAGGCCTGCTTTTTGGCCTTGATTGACCCCTCCACCTTACTGTTCCACCACCATGTTACTCTCCTCCTGCCTACAGGCCTGCTCCAGCCACAGACTTCGTCTGCCGCCATCAGCAGGTTTGCTTTCAGGAATTCCCACTGTTCCTCTACCTTGTACGACTCTAATTGCTCTTCCTTACTGTCGAAAGCATCAAGTAATATGCTTTGAAATTTATTTCTGGCTGTGGGATCCTTTAGCTTCCATATTTTTCTCCTGAGGATAGTCCTCTTCTGCTGTCTAGTACGTCTCGTCCTGACTATGAGGTCGCTAATTATCAGTCTATGTTGGGAGGTGCATTCTATTGGGGAGGGATTTAGTGTTTACAACAGACACTCTGTCACGTCTTCTGGTAAGGATATAATCTACCTGGCTGGTATGTTCTCCTGATCTGTAGGTGATCAAGTGATTGTCTCGTTTTTTGAAGTTAGTGTTACAGATAGTTAGGTTGTTTGCATCACAGAATTCCAGGATTCTGGAGCCTTCCTCGTTTCTAGTACCAAACCCATAGCCTCCGTGGATTCCGTCATAGCCGTCACAATGTTGTCCAACGTGACCATTTAGGTCGCCAGCAATAATTATATAGTCACTGTCGGTTATTTGGGAGGTAGTGAGCATCAGTGTCTCATAGAATCTGTCTTTTATAGCACCAGGCAGTCCGGATTGGGGCGCGTATGCAGATATTACTGTCACAGTAGTTCTGTTTAGAACAAGTCTTATTTTAATTATTCTGTCATTATTCTGTCATTATTCTGACAGACAATGGAATATTGTTCCTATATCAGGGATAGTGCTGCTGTTGCTCAGAGAAAATCCACACAACTATTTGGTATAAAGTCACTAATAGATCAACTCCAACCACAGACGTGATGTCTCCTCCCTTTGTCTCTTCTACTGATACTACTGCAATGATCTCTGCTCCTCAGAGATGGATGGCTGATTACACATCCACTCAGACATGCCCGACCCACTTATCTCTCTTTTTCTCATCTCATATGTAGTGTACAATCCCTCTTCTTTCATGCCTTCTGGAATTTTCTCTTTGTTCATATCCTTCCAGCATCCATCTTTCCAGCCATAGATTATCTGTGAACACCATAGCTGCTATATTTTCCTACCATATATAAAGACATATAAATAAATAAATATTTGTCTTGCAGAAGTTATTTACACAGTGAGATACGTCTCACCATCGTATATTAATTATAGCTAGAATTACTGAGAAAAGTAATGATCTATACCTCTTCATGATAACTATTTATGGCTATTTTGATTAAAAACAGTAATAAAGTATACTTTTCTGTAGTATTTATTTACATCTATATGGACAGTGTATATATATATATGTGTATATGTGTGTATGTGTGTTTTGTAACCTCATAAGTACCTACCAAAACAACATTATTAACCCTTTAGCATTTACATTACTCTATATTTACTATTGTATTTTCAGGGTAAAAGCTTTACCTCACATAATTATTTCCCATAATATCGAATGTATGAGATTTTGATATTAATTATTGTAAGAACAATACCTTAACATCAGTATGAACAACCAGTTATGATTGGTTTGAACAGAAAGAGGTGGGAGAATTCTGGCCGGATACAGCTAGTTTAAATGCTAAAGAATTAAGATAATTTTTGTAGCATAACTTAATAAAAAGTTCTAATTTAAATAGGAACTCTTTAAAATGGATGGTTTTGTTTCATAGAATTAAAGTCAGTTTTGAGCAGGTTGGTATTAAAGTGGTTAATCCAATGTTTTAACAATTCTACCAAGTCACTGTTGTAGTAAGGACATACTGTGAACCATTGCTCCTTAGCCTAGAACATTGGTATCCCACTGATCCTTCAAGCTGTTTCTCTCTCTCCCACCTCCACCTATTTCTTGAGGTGCCCTTGATTGCTGTCCTCACCTAACATTGACTTGCCTACCTCAGAGGATCCCCTCTCCACCTATTTCTTGAGCTGCCCTTGCTCACCGCCCCACCTACACCTAAACATTGACATGCCTGCCTCAGAGACCCCCTTTCATGCAGTATCACAAGAGTATTGGACAACATGCTTTGTGGCATAGAGTTACGGCCCTTTACATTTTGAGTTCAAATCCCGGCAAGGGTAGTTTTGCCTTTCATCCAAATAAATAAAGCACCAGTAATGCACTGGGGTTGATTTAATCGACTTTCCCTTCTTCAAATTGTTGGCTAAAGTGTGCCTAAAGTATAAACAATTATTGCTTTCCAGCATAGTTACGTCCCTTTACGATCTGAGTTCAAATCCCGCCGAGGTTGACTTTGCCTTTCATCCTTACGGGGTCGATAAAATAAAGTACCAGTAATGCACTGGGTATCTGCTGGCCTTGTGCCTAAAGTAGAAACAATTATTATTATTGAGTATTGCTGACTTGTGGGTTTATGGTGAACATCTGCGGCCCTTTACGTTTTGAGTTCAAATCAAGCCCAGGTCAACTTAGTTTTTCGTCCTCACAGGGTCAATAAAATAAAGTACCAGTAATACACTGTGGTTGATTTAATAAACTTTACCTCTCCTCTTCAAATTGCTGGCCTTGTAGAAACAATTATTATTATATTAGTAGCAGTATTTTTGTTTGATTTTGTTGTTGATTGTGGCACACCAGTGACCCAACTCAGCCAGCTGATGTAATCAACAATTACAGGTGAAAAAAGTCAGGTGTGAGTTTGGTTGGCTGAAAAAAAAGCAATGTGCTGCTCGATCTTTGTTATTTAATAGTCTTTGTATAATCTACTACCACAGCTAGAATAAAGAAAGAAAGAAAGAAAAGAAAGAAAGAAAGAAAGAAAGAAAGAAAGAAAGAAAGAAAGAAAAGAAAAGAAAGAAAGAATAAAGAAAATAAAGAAAGAATAAAGAAAAGAAAGAAAAAAGGAAAAAGAAAAGAAAAAAAAGAAAGAAAAAAGAAAGAAAGGTAGAAGCAATTTATCAACCAATAGAAAGTCAGTAGATCTGATGGTAAGGTACGGCAGGGTAGAAGCAGTATATTATAAAACTTCACCAGGCTTTCAAATTTTGTTTTGAACAATAAGTATGTGGTGTTATAATAGCAGCACAATAGCAAAAGGTATATCTTTCTATGACATTACAGTAGAAATAGAAAATAGAAAATAGAAAAAAGAGAGAGATAAAAAATAAAAAAGAGAAAATTACAAAATAATATATATATATATAAATATACAAAAAAAATTAATAAAAAAAATATAAAAAGAACAACAATGAATAATAAAAAAATATATATAAAATAAAATAAAAAACATCATACAAAATAAGAATAACAAATCAAACAAACAAACAAACAAATGGCATGATTTACTTTTTAATAGTCACTGTAAGTTGTTATATTTACAATATTATAAATATTCTATACAAACGTTTCACTGAAACTTTTGTATAGAATATTTATAATGTTGTAAATATGAATGAAAATAAAATGCTTCACACTACATGATTTTGAAAAAGGCAAGCAATTCTGTCAACTTAATCAATCTCACTCTACACTTCTCTCTCTCTCTCTCTCTCTCTCTCTCTCTTTCTCTCTCTCTCTCCCTCTCTCTCTCTCTCTCTCTCTCTCTCTCTTTAAAACTATGGCTTTATTCAGGAATATAATAAAAATTAATACACATACATCATCATCATCACTATCACCATTTTACGTCCGATTTTCCATGCTTGCAAGGGTGGGACGGGTCTTATTCAGCACAGCATCTCTCCACTTGTCACGGTCCTTCGTCATCTCCACCGTGAGCTTCAGCGATCTGAGGTCTGTTCTCACCACCTCCGCCCATGTTTTTCGTGGTCGACCTCTACCACGTCTTCTTTCAAATGGCATTTCCTGGCACTTCTTCACCCATTGGTCATCCTCCATGCGCATCACATGTCCATACCACCTCAGTCTCCTCTCTCGCACACTACATTCTATCACTCTCAGACACAGTTTCTCTCTCTACACATTCATGCTGGGTCGTTCACGCACATTGACACTGCACATCCAACGGAGCATGCTTGCCTCGCATATCCTCTGCAGTTGCTGCCCATGTCTCACTACCATGCAGCATCGCGCTCGTCACACAGCCATCATATAACCGGCATTTCGTACGCAGGGAGAAACCCTTCTTCGTCAGCAGAGGAAGCAGCTCCCTAAACTTCTTCCAACCCATCCTTATTCTAGATACTATGGCCTCGGAACACCCTCCTCCCATGCTAATCTGATCTCCTAGGTATTGGAAGCTATCCACCACTTCTATAGCAGCCGCCTGCATTTGAAAAATGTGTCTATCAATGCGACTTCTATTGTCTAATTTCCCTGTACATCTACTGCATGCGTATTTCTCCCTACCTGTTGGTTTGCCTGCTATCCCACTACATCTCTTGTGTACACAGGATCTGCATTGTGTGCATTTTATAAAATTTATGCCAGTTCCTTTTCTGCATATCGAACATGGCTATTTCCCTGATGGAATCAGTTTTGTCCTCTTTTCTACTATCAACACTTCTGTCTTAGCTAGGTTCAGTCTCAGTCCTCTTGCTTCCAACTGCTGTTTCCATAGCCAGTATTTATTCTCTAGCTCCCCTACTGATTCTGCTATAAGAACCAGATCGTCAGCATAGAGATGTTCCCATGGACAACCAGTCTTAAACTCCTCTGTTATGGCTTGGAGGACTATAATGAACAAGAGCGGGCTGAGGACCGAACCTTGATGTACTCCTACTTGTATCTGGAATTCCTCACTTCACTTTATTCCTACCCTGACTATACTGACAGTACCTCTGTACAAAGTTTGCACTGTCCTCACAAGCCATTCTTCAACACCTAATTTCCTTAGGGACCAGCAGATGACAGATTGGTGTACCCTATCAAAGGCCTTCTTTAGGTCAACAAAGGCTAAGTATAGTGGCTTCTCTAAGAACCTCTCTTGTAATTGTCTCACCAAGAAGAGGGCATCTGTTGTACTTTTCCCAGGCACAAAACCAAACTGCATCTCATCTAGTTTGACCCTTTCCCTAATTCCTTTCTCTAATTAGTTGTGCTAATATCCTTTATGCCACTTTCATAACCTGATCCATCAGTTTTATACCCCTATAATTGCTCCTCTCCAGAGCATCCCCTTTACCTTTGTAGAAATGTATGAGAATACTGCTGCACCAGTCTTTGGGTATGACACCACCATATATAGCCTGATTGCTGATGCATGCAACCAGTTTAGTGCCTATGTCCCCTGATGCCTTCAGCATCTCAGCAACTATCCCCGACGGTCCAGCAGCCTTACCATTTTTCATTTCCTTAATCGCCTCTTGGACCCTATATTCGTCAATCTCTCTCTCTCTCTATATATACACACACATATATATATATACACATACATATGGAGGCACATGGTTTAGTGGTTAGAGCATTGGCCTTGCGATCGAAAGGTTGTGAGTTCAATTCTCAGACTGGGTCATGTGTTGTTTCCTTGAGCAAGACACTTTATTTCACATTGCTCCAGTTTACTCAGCTGTAGAAATGAGATGATAGGGACTGGGGTCCATATCATTCCACTGCAAAGTGGTCGTGGAGGTGCCACGGCAAAAAAAGCACCCAGCACTCACTGTAAATGAGGTTGGTGTTAGGAAGGGCATCCAGCTGTAGAAATCAAGCCAGAATCAGTTCCCGTCCCACCCTTGCAAGCAGGGAAAAGCGGACGTAAAATGATGATGATGATGATGATGATGATGATATATATATGTATAAACACACTCATATATATATATATATATATTGTTATACTTGGGGAGGGTCATATTGTTGTAATAATATTGCCAGAAATAATAACAGAACACACTCACTGTTTGGTTGGTTTTCGTTTCTGTATCTTTTATATCAGTTAATTTATTCGGTCCTCATGTTTACCATTGACTGACCAACGGTAAAAAATACAGATATAATATAGATAAAACACATATAGTCTAACAAAGTTCTTTCGTTGCACATCTGCAACATCATCAGTGGTACTATTATGTTGCTCCTGTTGTATTGTATATCTACGCCATTTTTATTTTATCTGTTTATTTATTTATTTATTTTTGTCTTCTTCTCTGCGCATGCGTTTGCGTGTGTGTATAGTGTTTGGTGTGTGTTCGCGTTTGGGTAACTGTGTTTTGGTTATTGTATTCTATCTTAGTTTACTAGTGTGTGTTTATATGTGTTTGTTGTTATTGTGCTTGTGTATATATTTATTTATTTATTATATTTCTCTTAAGTCAGTATTGTTTGTTTGGGTGTTGTTGTTATTCCATTCATTTTTTCTGTTTAGCTTTGGCCTTCTAAGCTCTATTTCACTTGCCTCTCTGATTTGCCTATCTGCTGGAACAGTGTGGAAATACCTAAACAGACTAAGATCTGGTGTTGGATGTACAAAGGTCACTCTTGCGAAATGGGGATATTTAAAGGATGGGGACGTTGTGTGTGACTGCGGCATCGACCCACAGCCTACGCAGCACCTCCTGATATGCCCTCCTGATATGCCCCCTGCTGGAACACCCCTGCACAACATTGGACTTGGCAGAGTTTAATGAGAAAGGACAGCAATGTGTTCAGCTGTGGCAGAACCACATCTAGCCAAGCTTTGTAACTGGCGCTCTTGTGGACACGACAAGAAGAAGAATCAGTTGCTCTCTGACAGGTTTGTGGTTGAGTCTGTGATAACGGGTAGGGCCACCTCCTTACTCACCACCATCAGCACAGAGTTGACTACCCGTAGGTGTGAGCCTTGTAAGCTGGAATGTCTCTTCCAACGCGTCTCCCTCACCATCTTT
>OZ024744.1:65132546-65135046 GCA_964016885.1 Eledone cirrhosa | reverse complement strand
TGTGGTGGTGGTGGTAGTGTGGTTTGGTGTGGTGCTGGTGGTGGTGTGGTGTGGTGCTGGTGGTGGTGAGGTGACGGTGGTGTGGTGTGGTACTGGTGGTGGTGTGGTGTGGTCTGGTGTGGTGCTGGTGCTGGTGGTGGTGTGGTGGTGTGGTGATGGTGGTGGTGAAGTGGTGGTGTGGTGTGGTGGTGGTGGTAGTGAGGCGTGGTGCTGGTGGTGGTAGTGGTGTGGCAGTTTTGTGGTGTGGTGGTGGTGGTAGTGTGGTGTGGTGTGGTGCTGGTGGTGGTGTGGTGTTGTGCTGGTGGTGGTGAGGTGATGGTGGTGTGGTGTGGTGCTGGTGCTGGTGTGGTGTAGTGTGGTGTGGTGTGGTGAGGTGTGGTGTGGTGGTGTGGTGTGTTGTTGTGTAGTGTGGTGTAGTGTGGTGTGGTGTGGTGTAGTGTGGTGTAGTGTGGTGTGGTGTAGTGTGGTGTGGTGTCTTGTGGTGTGGTGTGGTGTGGTGTGGTGTGGTGTAGTGTGGTGTTGTGTAGTGTGGTGTGGTGTGGTGTGGTGTTGTGTGATGGTGCGGTGTAGTGTGGTGTGGTGTAGTGTCGTGTGGTGTGGTGTGGTGTAGTGTGGTGTTGTGTGGTGGTGTGGTGTAGTGTGGTGTGGTGTGGTGTGGTGTGGTGTGGTGGTGGTGTGGTGTGGTGTTGTGTGGTGTGGTGTGGTGTGGTGTGGTGTGGTGTTGTGTGGTGTGGTGTTGTGTAGTGTGGTGTGGTGTGGTGGTGGTGTGGTGTGACGTGGTGTGGTGTAGTGTGGTGTTGTGTAGTGTGGTGTAGTGTGGTGTGGTGTGGTGTGGTGTGGTGTGGTGGTGTGGTGTAGTGTGGTGTGGTGTGGTGTGGTGTAGTGTCGTGTGGTGTGGTGTGGTGTGGTGTAGTGTGGTGTTGTGTGGTGGTGTGGTGTAGTGTGGTGTGGTGTGGTGTGGTGTGGTGTTGTGTAGTGTGGTGTGGTGTGGTGTGGTGTGGCGTGGTGTGGTGTGGTGGTGGTGTGGTGTGGTGTGGTGTAGTGTGGTGTTGTGTAGTGTGGTGTGGTGTGGTGGTGTGGTGTGGTGTGGTGTAGTGTAGTGTAGTCTAGTGTAGTGTAGTGTAGTGTGGTGTAGTGTGGTGGTGTGGTGTGGTGTGGTGTGGTGTAGTGTGCTGTAGTCTAGTGTAGTGTGGTGTAGTGTAGTGTAGTGTGGTGTGGTGTAGTGTGGTGTGGTGTAGTGTAGTGTGGTGTAGTGTGGTGTAGTCTAGTGTAGTGTAGTGTGGTGGTGTGGTGTGGTGTGGTGTAGTGTAGTGTAGTGTAGTCTAGTGTAGTGTAGTGTAGTGTGGTGTAGTGTGGTGGTGTGGTGTGGTGTGGTGTGGTGTAGTGTAGTGTAGTCTAGTGTAGTGTAGTGTGGTGTAGTGTAGTGTGGTGTGGTGTAGTGTGGTGTGGTGTAGTGTAGTGTGGTGTAGTGTGGTGTAGTCTAGTGTAGTGTAGTGTGGTGGTGTGGTGTGGTGTAGTGTAGTGTAGTGTAGTCTAGTGTAGTGTAGTGTAGTGTGGTGTAGTGTGGTGGTGTGGTGTGGTGTGGTGTGGTGTAGTGTAGTGTAGTCTAGTGTAGTGTAGTGTGGTGTAGTGTAGTGTGGTGTGGTGTAGTGTGGTGTGGTGTAGTGTAGTGTGGTGTAGTGTGGTGTAGTCTAGTGTAGTGTAGTGTGGTGGTGTGGTGTGGTGTAGTGTAGTGTAGTGTAGTCTAGTGTAGTGTAGTGTAGTGTGGTGTAGTGTGGTGGTGTGGTGTGGTGTGGTGTGGTGTGCTGTAGTCTAGTGTAGTGTAGTGTGGTGTAGTGTAGTGTGGTGTGGTGTAGTGTGGTGTGGTGTAGTGTAGTGTGGTGTAGTGTGGTGTAGTGTAGTGTAGTGTAGTGTGGTGGTGTGGTGTGGTGTGGTGTGGTGTGCTGTAGTCTAGTGTAGTGTAGTGTGGTGTAGTGTAGTGTGGTGTGGTGTAGTGTGGTGTGGTGTAGTGTAGTGTGGTGTAGTGTGGTGTAGTGTAGTGTAGTGTAGTGTGGTGGTGTGGTGTGGTGTGGTGTAGTGTAGTGTAGTCTAGTGTAGTGTAGTGTAGTGTGGTGTAGTGTGGTGGTGTGGTGTGGTGTGGTGTGGTGTGGTGTG
This sequence comes from Eledone cirrhosa, assembly GCA_964016885.1. NCBI lineage: Eukaryota > Metazoa > Mollusca > Cephalopoda > Octopoda > Eledonidae > Eledone > Eledone cirrhosa. Next base: position 65,132,892 of record OZ024744.1, on the reverse strand, counting down.
GTGTGGTGTAGTGTGCTGTAGTCTAGTGTAGTGTGGTGTAGTGTAGTGTGGTGTAGTGTGGTGTGGTGGAGTGTGGTGTAGTGTGGTGTGGTGTAGTGTGGTGTAGTGTGGTGTAGTGTGGTGGTGTGGTGTGGTGTGGTGTGGTGTAGTGTGCTGTAGTCTAGTGTAGTGTAGTGTGGTGTAGTGTAGTGTGGTGTGGTTCAGTGTGGTGTGGTGTAGTGTAGTGTGGTGTAGTGTGGTGTAGTCTAGTGTAGTGTAGTGTGGTGGTGTGGTGTGGTGTGGTGTAGTGTAGTGTAGTGTAGTCTAGTGTAGTGTAGTGTAGTGTGGTGTAGTGTGGTGGTGTGGT
>OZ024744.1:65062546-65127546 GCA_964016885.1 Eledone cirrhosa | reverse complement strand
GGAAAAGAAAGCTTGGAAAACAGTGTAAATAATCATCTCTGATTTAGACACAAGGCCAACATTTTTTGGAGGGAGAGGAAAGTAGATTAAAGCGACTCCAGTGCATTACTGGTACTTTATTTTATTGACCCTTGTAAAAGTGAGAGGCAAAGCTAACCTCAGTGGGATTTGAACTAAGTGTTGGTATGGCAGAACATCCAGTCCACACTAAAGAGGTTGTGTAGGTGTAATGACAAAAAGCACCCAGTCCACGCTATAAAGTGGTCATGTAGGAGACACAGTAAAAAGGCCCCCAGTCCACACTGTAAATGTGGTTGGTGTTAGGAAGGGCACCCAGCCATAGAAAACCTGCCAGATACAGTCCAATTCGAGCAAGACATGGTCACCCAATCAATCTTGCCTCAAGTGGGACAATTCGTGTCATACCCATGCTAGGATGGAAGATGGACGTTCAACGATGATGATGATGACGAAATTAAAGGCCTGTAACTTCATGCAGCGAAGACATTTACCCAGCCGTCTACTGATGCTTCCAAACCACCACCTTTTTAAAGCAGTGTAAATAACGAGGAGGTGAGAAATAGAATTTAGCAAGCTATTGGGTCCTACAAAGACCCTCTGACCATTGTAAAAAAATGCAATTTGAGATGGTATGGGCACATGACAAGATCTTCAAAGGTTGCCAAGATGGTCTCGCAGGGAGCAGTACAAGGAGTGAGGAAGGGAGGCAGAGAGAGAAAGAGATGCGAAGACAACATCCTGGAATGGACAGGTGTGAAGGAGGGTGGAGAGGCAGAAGGAATGGAAGGAGCTGGTTGCAAGGTCATCTGTGGTGCCCCAACAGTCCAGCAGACTATGGGACAGATGAGATGATAAGGAAAGAAATAATGATTAAAATATGTTGAACCTAAAATTATTTTCTCCATTGGAATTCACAAATTTTCTCATGCAATTCTGTAGTCAACAACTGTATGGTGGTGTAGTGTGGTGGTGTAGTGTGGTGGTGTAGTGTGGTGGTGTAGTGTGGTGGTGTAGTGTGGTGGTGTAGTGTGGTGGTGTAGTGTGGTAGTGTAGTATGGTAGTCTATTGTGGTGGTGTAGTGTGGTGGTGTAGTGTGGTGGTGTAGTGTGGTGGTGTAGTGTGGTGGTGTAGTGTGGTGGTGTAGTATGGTGGTGTAGTGTGGTAGTCTATTGTGGTAGTGTAGTGTGGTGGTGTAGTGTGGTGGTGTAGTGTGGTGGTGTAGTGTGGTAGTGTAGTGTGGTAGTCTATTGTGGTAGTGTAGTGTGGTGGTGTAGTGTGGTGGTGTAGTGTGGTGGTGTAGTGTGGTGGTGTAGTGTGGTGGTGTAGTATGGTGGTGTAGTGTGGTAGTCTATTGTGGTAGTGTAGTGTGGTGGTGTAGTGTGGTGGTGTAGTGTGGTGGTGTAGTGTGGTAGTGTAGTGTGGTAGTCTATTGTGGTAGTGTAGTGTGGTGGTGTAGTGTGGTGGTGTAGTGTGGTGGTGTAGTGTGGTGGTGTAGTGTGGTGGTGTAGTATGGTGGTGTAGTGTGGTGGTGTAGTGTGGTGGTGTAGTGTGGTGGTGTAGTGTGGTGGTGTAGTGTGGTAGTCTATTGTGGTAGTGTAGTGTTGTGGTGGTGTAGTGTGGTGGTGTAGTGTGGTGGTGTAGTGTGGTGGTGTAGTGTGGTGGTGTTGTGTGGTGGTGTAGTGTGGTGGTGTAGTGTGGTGGTGTAGTATGGTGGTGTAGTGTGGTGGTGTAGTGTGGTGGTGTAGTGTGGTGGTGTAGTGTGGTGGTGTAGTGTGGTAGTCTATTGTGGTAGTGTAGTGTGGTGGTGTAGTGTGGTGGTGTAGTGTGGTGGTGTAGTGTGGTGGTGTAGTGTGGTGGTGTTGTGTGGTGGTGTAGTGTGGTGGTGTAGTGTGGTGGTGTAGTGTGGTAGTGTAGTGTGGTAGTGTAGTGTGGTGGTGTAGTGTGGTGGTGTAGTGTGGTGGTGTAGTGTGGTGGTGTAGTGTGGTGGTGTAGTGTGGTAGTCTATTGTGGTAGTGTAGTGTGGTGGTGTAGTGTGGTGGTGTAGTGTGGTGGTGTAGTGTGGTGGTGTAGTGTGGTGGTGTAGTGTGGTGGTGTAGTGTGGTGGTGTAGTGTGGTAGTCTATTGTGGTGGTGTAGTGTGGTGGTGTAGTGTGGTGGTGTAGTGTGGTGGTGTAGTGTGGTGGTGTAGTGTGGTGGTGTTGTGTGGTGGTGTAGTGTGGTGGTGTAGTGTGGTGGTGTAGTGTGGTGGTGTAGTGTGGTGGTGTTGTGTGGTGGTGTAGTGTGGTGGTGTAGTGCGGTGGTGTAGTGTGGTAGTGTAGTGTGGTAGTGTAGTGTGGTGGTGTAGTGTGGTGGTGTAGTGTGGTGGTGTAGTGTGGTGGTGTAGTGTGGTGGTGTAGTGTGGTAGTCTATTGTGGTAGTGTAGTGTGGTGGTGTAGTGTGGTGGTGTAGTGTGGTGGTGTAGTGTGGTGGTGTAGTGTGGTGGTGTTGTGTGGTGGTGTAGTGTGGTGGTGTAGTGTGGTGGTGTAGTGTGGTAGTGTAGTGTGGTAGTGTAGTGTGGTGGTGTAGTGTGGTGGTGTAGTGTGGTGGTGTAGTGTGGTGGTGTAGTGTGGTAGTCTATTGTGGTAGTGTAGTGTGGTGGTGTAGTGTGCTGGTGTAGTGTGGTGGTGTAGTGTGGTGGTGTAGTGTGGTGGTGTAGTGTGGTGGTGTAGTGTGGTGGTGTAGTGTGGTAGTGTAGTATGGTAGTCTATTGTGGTGGTGTAGTGTGGTGGTGTAGTGTGGTGGTGTAGTGTGGTGGTGTAGTGTGGTGGTGTAGTATGGTGGTGTAGTGTGGTAGTCTATTGTGGTGGTGTTGTGTGGTGGTGTAGTGTGGTGGTGTAGTGTGGTGGTATAGTGTGGTAGTGTAGTGTGGTAATGTAGTGTGGTGGTGTAGTGTGGTGGTGTAGTGTGGTGGTGTAGTGTGGTAGTGTAGTGTGGTGGTGTTGTGTGGTAGTATCATGATATGTTGTGAGGTGGTGTAGTGTGGTAGTATCATGACATGTGTGGGAGGTGGTGTAGTGTGTTAGTATCATGACATGTTGGGAGGTGTAGTGTGGTAGTATCATGATATGTTGTGAGGTGGTGTAGTGTGGTAGTATGATGACATGTTGCGAGGTGTAGTGTGATAGTATCATGATATGTTGGGAGGTGGTGTAGTATGGTAGTATCATGACATGTTGTGTGGTGGTGTAGTGAGGTAGTATCATGATATGTAGTGTGGTGGTGTAGTGTGGTAGTATCATGACATGTTGTAAGGTAGTGTAGTGTGGTAGTATTATGACATGTTGGGAGGTGGTGTAGTGTGGAAGTATCATGACATGTGTGGTAGTGTAGTGTGGTAGTATCATTACATGTTGTAAGGTGGTGTAGTGTGGTAGTATCATGACAAGTTGTGTGGTAGTATCATGACATGTGGTGTGGTGGTGTAGTGTGGTAGAATCATGATATGTTGTGAGGTGGTGTAGTGTGGTAGTATCATGACATGTGTGGTAGTGTAGCGTGGTAGTATCATTACATGTTGTAAGGTGGTGTAGTGTGGTAGTATCATGACAAGTTGTGTGGTAGTATCATGACATGTGGTGTGGTGGTGTAGTGTGGTAGAATCATGATATGTTGTGAGGTGGTGTAGTGTGTTAGTATCATGACGTGTTGGGAGGTGGTTTAGTGTGTTAGTATAATGACATGTTGTGAGATAGTGTAGTGTGGTAGTATCATGACATGTTGTGTGGTGGTGTAGTGTGGTAGCATCATGACATGTTGTGAGGTGTAGTGTGGTAGTATAATGACATGTTGTGTGGTGTAGTGTGGTAGTATCATGACATGTTGTGTGGTAGTGTAGTGTGGTAGTATCATGACATGTTGGGAGGTGCTGTAGTGTGGTAGTATCATAACATGTTGTGAGGTAGTGTAGTGTGGTAGTATCATGACATGTTGTGTGGTTTAGTGTGGTAGTATAATGACATGTTGTGTGGTGTAGTGTGGTAGTATCATGACATGTTGTGTGGTATAGTGTGGTAGTATCATGACATGTTGTGAGGTGGTGTAGTGTGGTAGTATCATGACATGTTGTGTGGTGTAGTGTGGTAGTATCATATGTTGTGTGGTATAGTGTGGTAGTATCATGACATGTTGTGAGGTGGTGTAGTGTGGTAGTATCATGACATGTTGTGTGGTGTAGTGTGGTAGTATCATGACATGTTGTGAGGTGGTGTAGTGTGGTAGTATCATGACATGTTGTGGGGTGTAGTGTGGTAGTATCATGACATGTTGTGTGGTGTAGTGTGGTAGTATCATGACATGTTGTGTGGTGTAGTGTGGTAGTATCATGACATGTTGTGTGGTGGTGTAGTGTGGTAGTATCATGACATGTTGTGAGGTGGTGTAGTGTGGTAGTATCATGACATGTTGTGAGGTGGTGTAGTGTGGTAGTATCATGACATGTTGTGAGGTGTAGTGTGGTAGTGTTGCGACATGTTGTGAGGTGGTGTAGTGTGGTAGTATCATGACATGTTGTGAGGTGGTGTAGTGTGGTAGTATCATGACATGTTGTGTGGTGGTGTAGAGTGGTAGCATCATGACATGTTGTGAGGTGGTGTAGTGTGGTAGTATCATGACGTGTTGTGTGGTGTAGTGTGGTAGTATCATGACATGTTGTGTGGTGTAGTGTGGTAGTATCATGTCATGTTGTTAGGTGGTGTAGTGTCGTAGTATCATGACATGTTGGGAAGTGGTGTAGTGTGGTAGTATCATAACATGTTGCGAGGTGTAGTGTAGTGTGGTAGTATCATGACATGAGGGGAGGTGGTGTAGTGTGGTAGTATCATGACATGAGGGGAGGTGGTGTAGTGTGGTAGTATCATGACATGTTGTGTGGTCTAGTGTGGTAGTATCATGACATGTTGGGAGGTGGTGTAGTGTGGTAGTATCATGACATGTTGGGAGGTGGTGTAGTGTGGTAGTATCATGACATGTTGTGAGGTAGTGTAGTGTGGTAGTATCATGACATGTTGTGTGGTGTAGTGTGATAGTATCATGACATGTTGTGTGGTAGTGTAGTGTGGTAGTATCATGACATGTTGGGAGGTGGTGTAGTGTGGTAGTATCATGACATGTTGTGTGGTAGTGTAGTGTGGTAGTATCATGACATGTTGGGAGGTGGTGTAGTGTGGTAGTATAATGACATGTTGGGAGGTGGTGTAGTGTGGCAGTATCATAACATGTTGGGAGGTGATGTAGTGTGGTAGTATCATGACATGTTGTGTGGTGGTGTAGTGTGGTAGTATCATGACATGTTGTGATGTGTAGTGTGGTAGTATCATGACATGTTGTGTGGTGTAGTGTGGTAGTATCATAACATGTTGGGAGGTGGTGTAGCGTGGTAGTATCATGACATGTTGTGTGGTACTGTGGTAGTATCATGACATGTTGTGTGGTGTAGTGTGGTAGTATCATGACATGCTGTGTGGTGTAGTGTTGTAGTATCATGACATGTTGTGAGGTGTAGTGTGGTAGTGTCGCGACATGTTGTGAGGTGGTGTAGTGTGGTAGTATCATGACATGTTGTGTGGTGTAGTGTGGTAGTATCATGACATGTTGTGAGGTGTAGTGTGGTAGTGTCGCGACATGTTGTGAGGTGGTGTAGCGTGGTAGTATCATGACATGTTGTGAGGTGGTGTAGTGTGGTAGTATCATGACATGTTGTGTGGTAGTGTAGTGTGGTAGTATCATGACATGTTGGGAGGTGGTGTAGTGTGGTAGTATCATGATATGTTGTGAGGTGGTGTAGTGTGGTAGTATCATGACATGTTGGGAGGTGGTGTAGTGTGGTAGTATCATGACATGTTGGGAGGTGGTGTAGTGTGGTAGTATCATGAGATGTTGGGAGGTGTTGTAGTGTGGTAGTATCATGATATGTTGTGAGGTGGTGTAGTGTGGTAGTATCATGACATGTTGGGAGGTGGTGTAGTGTGGTAGTATCATGACATGTTGTGTGGTGGTGTAGTGTGGTAGTATCATGACATGTTGTGAGGTGGTGTAGTGTGGTAGTATCATGACATGTTGTGAGGTGGTGTAGTGTGGTAGTATCATGACATGTTGTGTGGTGTACTGTGGTAGTATCATGACATGTTGGGAGGTGGTGTATTATGGTAGTATCTTGACATGTGTGGTGGTGTAGTGTGGTAGTATCATGATATGTTGTGTGGTGGTGTAGTGTGGTAGTATCATGACATGTTGTGTGGTGTAGTGTGGTAGTATCACGACATGTTGTGTGGTATAGTGTGGTAGTATCATGACATGTTGTGAGGTGGTGTAGTGTGGTAGTATCATGACATGTTGTGTGGTGTAGTGTGGTAGTATCATGACATGTTGTGAGGTGGTGTAGTGTGGTAGTATCATGACATGTTGTGTGGTGAAGTGTGGTAGTATCATGACATGTTGTGTGGTGTAGTGTGGTAGTATCATGACATGTTGTGTTGTGTAGTGTGGTAGTATCATGACATGTTGTGAGGTAGTGTAGTGTGGTAGTATCATGACATGTTGTGTGGTGTAGTGTGATAGTATCATGACATGTTGGGAGGTGGTGTAGTGTGGCAGTATCATAACATGTTGGGAGGTGATGTAGTGTGGTTGTATCATGACATGTTGTGTGGTGGTGTAGTGTGGTAGTATCATGACATGTTGTGTGGTGGTGTAGTGTGGTAGTATCATGACATGTGATGTGTAGTGTGGTGGTATCATGACATGTTGTGTGGTGTAGTGTGGTAGTATCATAACATGTTGGGAGGTGGTGTAGTGTGGTAGTATCATGACATGTTGTGTGGTACTGTGGTAGTATCATGACATGTTGTGTGGTGTAGTGTGGTAGTATCATGACATGTTGTGTGGTGTAGTGTTGTAGTATCATGACATGTTGTGAGGTGTAGTGTGGTAGTGTCGCGACATGTTGTGAGGTGGTGTAGTGTGTTAGTATCATGACATGTTGTGTGGTGTAGTGTGGTAGTATCATGACATGTTGTGTGGTGTAGTGTGGTAGTATCATGACATGTTGTGTGGTGTAGTGTGGTAGTATCATGACATGTTGTGTGGTGTAGTGTGGTAGTATCATGACATGTTGTGTGGTGGTGTAGTGTGGTAGTATCATGACATGTTGTGAGGTGGTGTAGTGTGGTAGTATCATGACATGTTGTGAGGTGGTGTAGTGTGGTAGTATCATGATATGTTGTGTGGTGTAGTTTGCTAGGATCATGACTTGTTGGGAGGTGGTGTAGTGTGGTATTATCATGACATGTTGTGCGGTAGTGTGGTAGTATCATGACATGTTGTGTGTTGTAGTGTGGTAGTATCATGACATGTTGTGTGGTGTAGTGTTGTAGTATCATGACATGTTGTGAGGTGTAGTGTGGTAGTGCCGCGAAATGTTGTGAGGTGGTGTAGCGTGGTAGTATCATGACATGTTGTGAGGTGGTGTAGTGTGGTAGTATCATGACATGTTGGGAGGTGGTGTAGTGTGGTAGTATCATGACATGTTGTGTGGTGTAGTGTGGTAGTATCATGACATGTTGTGTGGTGTAGTGTGGTAGTATCATGACATGTTGTGTGGTGGTGTAGTGTGGTAGTATCATGACATGTTGTGAGGTGGTGTAGTGTGGTAGTATCATGACATGTTGTGAGGTGGTGTAGTGTGGTAGTATCATGATATGTTGTGAGGTGGTGTAGTGTGGTAGTATCATGACATGTTGGGAGGTGGTGTAGTGTGGTAGTATCATGACATGTTGGGAGGTGGTGTAGTGTGGTAGTATCATGATATGTTGTGTGGTGTGGTGTAGTTTGCTAGGATCATGACTTGTTGGGAGGTGGTGTAGTGTGGTATTATCATGACATGTTGTGCGGTAGTGTGGTAGTATCATGACATGTTGTGTGTTGTAGTGTGGTAGTATCATGACATGTTGTGTGGTGTAGTGTTGTAGTATCATGACATGTTGTGAGGTGTAGTGTGGTAGTGCCGCGACATGTTGTGAGGTGGTGTAGCGTGGTAGTATCATGACATGTTGTGAGGTGGTGTAGTGTGGTAGTATCATGACATGTTGGGAGGTGGTGTAGTGTGGTAGTATCATGATATGTTGTGAGGTGGTGTAGTGTGGTAGTATCATGACATGTTGGGAGGTGGTGTAGTGTGGTAGTATCATGATATGTTGTGAGGTGGTGTAGTGTGGTAGTATCATGACATGTTGGGAGGTGGTGTAGTGTGGTAGTATCATGACATGTTGGGAGGTGGTGTAGTGTGGTAGTATCATGACATGTTGTGTGGTGGTGTAGTGTGGTAGTATCATGATATGTTGTGTGGTGGTGTAGTGTGGTAGTATCATGACATGTGAGGTGGTGTAGTGTGGTAGTATCATGAGATGTTGGGAAGTGTTGTAGTGTGGTAGTATCATGATATGTTGTGAGGTGGTGTAGTGTGGTAGTACCATGACATGTTGGGAGGTGGTGTAGTGTGGTAGTATCATGACATGTTGGGAGGTGGTGTATTATGGTAGTATCTTGACATGTGTGGTGGTGTAGTGTGGTAGTATCATGATATGTTGTGTGGTGGTGTAGTGTGGTAGTATCATGACATGTTGTGTGGTGTAGTGTGGTAGTATCATGACATGTTGTGTGGTATAGTGTGGTAGTATCATGACATGTTGTGAGGTGGTGTAGTGTGGTAGTATCATGACATCTTGTGTGGTGTAGTGTGGTAGTATCATGACATGTTGTGAGGTGGTGTAGTGTGGTAGTATCATGACATGTTGTGTGGTGTAGTGTGGTAGTATCATGACATGTTGTGTGGTGTAGTGTGGTAGTATCATGACATGTTGTGTGGTGTAGTGTGGTAGTATCATGACATGTTGTGTGGTGGTGTAGTGTGGTAGTATCATGACATGTTGTGAGGTGGTGTAGTGTGGTAGTATCATGACATGTTGTGAGGTGGTGTAGTGTGGTAGTATCATGACATGTTGTGAGGTGTAGTGTGGTAGTGTTGCGACATGTTGTGAGGTGGTGTAGTGTGGTAGTATCATGACATGTTGTGAGGTGGTGTAGTGTGGTAGTATCATGACATGTTGTGTGGTGGTGTAGTGTGGTAGCATCATGACATGTTGTGAGGTGGTGTAGTGTGGTAGTATCATGACGTGTTGTGTGGTGTAGTGTGGTAGTATCATGACATGTTGTGTGGTGGTGTAGTGTGGTAGTATCATGTCATGTTGTTAGGTGGTGTAGTGTGGTAGTATCATGACATGTTGGGAAGTGGTGTAGTGTGGTAGTATCATGACATGTGGTGTGGTGGTGTAGTGTGGTAGTATCATGACATGATCGGCAGGTGGTGTAGTGTGGTAGTATCATGACATGTTGGGAGGTGGTGTAGTGTGGTAGTATCATGACATGTTGCGAGGTGTAGTGTAGTGTGGTAGTATCATGACATGAGGGGAGGTGGTGTAGTGTGGTAGTATCATGACATGAGGGGAGGTGGTGTAGTGTGGTAGTATCATGACATGTTGTGTGGTGTAGTGTGGTAGTATCATGACATGTTGGGAGGTGGTGTAGTGTGGTAGTATCATGACATGTTGGGAGGTGGTGTAGTGTGGTAGTATCATGACATGTTGTGAGGTAGTGTAGTGTGGTAGTATCATGACATGTTGTGTGGTGTAGTTTGATAGTATCATGACATGTTGGGAGGTGGTGTAGTGTGGCAGTATCATAACATGTTGGGAGGTGATGTAGTGTGGTAGTATCATGACATGTTGTGTGGTGGTGTAGTGTGGTAGTATCATGACATGTTGTGATGTGTAGTGTGGTAGTATCATGACATGTTGTGTGGTGGTGTAGTGTGGTAGTATCATGACATGTTGTGATGTGTAGTGTGGTAGTATCATGACATGTTGTGTGGTGTAGTGTGGTAGTATCATAACATGTTGGGAGGTGGTGTAGTGTGGTAGTATCATGACATGTTGTGTGGTACTGTGGTAGTATCATGACATGTTGTGTGGTGTAGTGTGGTAGTATCATGACATGTTGTGTGGTGTAGTGTTGTAGTATCATGACATGTTGTGAGGTGTAGTGTGGTAGTGTCGTGACATGTTGTGAGGTGGTGTAGTGTGGTAGTATCATGACATGTTGTGTGGTGTAGTGTGGTAGTATCATGACATGTTGTGTGGTGTAGTGTGGTAGTATCATGACATGTTGTGTGGTGTAGTGTGGTAGTATCATGACATGTTGTGTGGTGTAGTGTGGTAGTATCATGTCATGTTGTGTGGTGGTGTAATCTGGTAGTATCATGACATGTTGTGAGGTGGTGTAGTGTGGTAGTATCATGACATGTTGTGAGGTGGTGTAGTGTGGTAGTATCATGACATGTTGTGTGGTGTAGTGTAGTTTGCTAGGATCATGACATGTTGGGAGGTGGTGTAGTGTGGTATTATCATGACATGTTGTGCGGTAGTGTGGTAGTATCATGACATGTTGTGCGGTAGTGTGGTAGTATCATGACATGTTGTGTGGTGTAGTGTGGTAGTATCATGACATTTTGTGTGGTGTAGTGTTGTAGTATCATGACATGTTGTGAGGTGTAGTGTGGTAGTGTCGCGACATGTTGTGAGGTGGTGTAGCGTGGTAGTATCATGACATGTTGTGAGGTGGTGTAGTGTGGTAGTATCATGACATGTTGGGAGGTGGTGTAGTGTGGTAGTATCATGATATGTTGTGAGGTGGTGTAGTGTGGTAGTATCATGACATGTTGGGAGGTGGTGTAGTGTGGTAGTATTATGACATGTTGTGTGGTGTAGTGTGGTAGTATCATGACATGTTGTGTGGTGTAGTGTGGTAGTATCATGACATGTTGTGTGGTGTAGTGTGGTAGTATCATGACATGTTGTGTGGTGTAGTGTTGTAGTATCATGACATGTTTTGAGGTGTAGTGTGGTAGTGTCGCGACATGTTGTGAGGTGGTGTAGTGTGGTAGTATCATGACATGTTGTGTGGTAGTATCATGACATGTTGTGAGGTAGTGTAGTTTGGTATCATGACATGTTGGGAGGTGGTGTAGTGTGGTAGTATCATGATATGTTGTGAGGTAGTGTAGTGTGATAATATCATTACATATTGTGTGGTTTAGTGTGGTAGTATCATGACGTGTTGTGTGGTGTAGTGTGGTAGTATCATGACATGTTGTGTGGTGGTGTAGTGTGGTAGTATCATGTCATGTTGTTAGGTGGTGTAGTGTGGTAGTATCATGACATGTTGGGAAGTGGTGTAGTGTGGTAGTATCATGACATGTGGTGTGGTGGTGTAGTGTGGTAGTATCATGACATGATCGGCAGGTGGTGTAGTGTGGTAGTATCATGACATGTTGGGAGGTGGTGTAGTGTGGTAGTATCATGACATGTTGCGAGGTGTAGTGTAGTGTGGTAGTATCATGACATGAGGGGAGGTGGTGTAGTGTGGTAGTATCATGACATGAGGGGAGGTGGTGTAGTGTGGTAGTATCATGACATGTTGTGTGGTGTAGTGTGGTAGTATCATGACATGTTGGGAGGTGGTGTAGTGTGGTAGTATCATGACATGTTGGGAGGTGGTGTAGTGTGGTAGTATCATGACATGTTGTGAGGTAGTGTAGTGTGGTAGTATCATGACATGTTGTGTGGTGTAGTTTGATAGTATCATGACATGTTGGGAGGTGGTGTAGTGTGGCAGTATCATAACATGTTGGGAGGTGATGTAGTGTGGTAGTATCATGACATGTTGTGTGGTGGTGTAGTGTGGTAGTATCATGACATGTTGTGATGTGTAGTGTGGTAGTATCATGACATGTTGTGTGGTGGTGTAGTGTGGTAGTATCATGACATGTTGTGTGGTGTAGTGTGGTAGTATCATAACATGTTGGGAGGTGGTGTAGTGTGGTCGTATCATGACATGTTGTGTGGTACTGTGGTAGTATCATGACATGTTGTGTGGTGTAGTGTGGTAGTATCATGACATGTTGTGTGGTGTAGTGTTGTAGTATCATGACATGTTGTGAGGTGTAGTGTGGTAGTGTCGTGACATGTTGTGAGGTGGTGTAGTGTGGTAGTATCATGACATGTTGTGTGGTGTAGTGTGGTAGTATCATGACATGTTGTGTGGTGTAGTGTGGTAGTATCATGACATGTTGTGTGGTGTAGTGTGGTAGTATCATGACATGTTGTGTGGTGTAGTGTGGTAGTATCATGTCATGTTGTGTGGTGGTGTAATCTGGTAGTATCATGACATGTTGTGAGGTGGTGTAGTGTGGTAGTATCATGACATGTTGTGAGGTGGTGTAGTGTGGTAGTATCATGACATGTTGTGTGGTGTAGTGTAGTTTGCTAGGATCATGACATGTTGGGAGGTGGTGTAGTGTGGTATTATCATGACATGTTGTGCGGTAGTGTGGTAGTATCATGACATGTTGTGCGGTAGTGTGGTAGTATCATGACATTTTGTGTGGTGTAGTGTTGTAGTATCATGACATGTTGTGAGGTGTAGTGTGGTAGTGTCGCGACATGTTGTGAGGTGGTGTAGCGTGGTAGTATCATGACATGTTGTGAGGTGGTGTAGTGTGGTAGTATTATGACATGTTGGGAGGTGGTGTAGTGTGGTAGTATCATGATATGTTGTGAGGTGGTGTAGTGTGGTAGTATCATGACATGTTGGGAGGTGGTGTAGTGTGGTAGTATCATGATATGTTGTGAGGTGGTGTAGTGTGGTAGTATCATGACATGTTGGGAGGTGGTGTAGTGTGGTAGTATTATGACATGTTGTGTGGTGTAGTGTGGTAGTATCATGACATGTTGTGTGGTGTAGTGTGGTAGTATCATGACATGTTGTGTGGTGTAGTGTGGTAGTATCATGACATGTTGTGTGGTGTAGTGTTGTAGTATCATGACATGTTTTGAGGTGTAGTGTGGTAGTGTCGCGACATGTTGTGAGGTGGTGTAGTGTGGTAGTATCATGACATGTTGTGTGGTAGTATCATGACATGTTGTGAGGTAGTGTAGTTTGGTATCATGACATGTTGGGAGGTGGTGTAGTGTGGTAGTATCATGATATGTTGTGAGGTAGTGTAGTGTGATAATATCATTACATATTGTGTGGTGTAGTGTGGTAGTATCATGATATGTTGTGTGGTGTAGTATAGTTTGGTAGTATCATGACATGTTGGGAGGTGGGGTAGTGTGGTAGTATCATGACATGCGGTCTGGTGGTGTAGTGTGGTAGTATCATGACATGTTGGGAGGTGGGGTAGTGCGGTAGTATCATGACATGTGTGGTGTAGTGTGGTAGTATCATGACATGTTGTGTGGTAGTATCATGACATGTTGGGAGGTGGTGTAGTGTGGAAGTATCATGACATGTTGTGTGGTGTAGTGTGGTAGTATCATGACATGTTGTGAAGTGGTGTAGTGCGGTGGTATCATGACGTGTTGTGAGGTGGTGTAGTGTGGTAGTATCATGACATGTTGTGAGGTGTAGTGTGGTAGTATCATGACATGTTGTGAGGTAGTGTAGTGTGGTAGTATCATGACATGTGGGGAGGTGGTGTAGTGTGGTATTATCATGACATGTGTGGGAGGTGGTGTAGTGTGTTAGTATTATAACATGTTGGGAGGTGGTGTAGTGTGGTAGTATCATGACATGTTGTGAGGTGGTGTAGTGTGGTAGTATCATGACATGTTGTGAGGTGGTGTAGTGTGGTAGTATAGTGATATGCTGCGTGGTGTATTGTGGTAGTATCATGACATGTAGTGTGGTAGTGTAGTGTGGTAGTATCATGACATGTTGGGAGGTGGTGTAGTGTGGTAGTATCATGAAATGCTGTGTGGTGTATTGTGGTAGTATCATGACATGTAGTGTGGTAGTGTAGTGTGTTAGTATCATGACATGTTGGGAGGTGGTATAGTGTGGTCGTATCATGACATTTTGGGAGGTGCTGTAGTGTGATAGTATCATGACATGTTGTGTGGTGTAGTGTGGTAGTATCATGACATGTTGTATGGTGTAGTGTGGTAGTATCATGACATGTTGGGAGGTGATGTAGTGTGGTAGTATCATGACATGTTGTAAGGTGGTGTAGTGTGGTAGTATCATGACATGTTGTGTGGTGGTGTAGTGTGGGAGTATCATGACATGTTGTGAGGTAGTGTAGTGTGGTAGTATCATGACATGTTGTGTGGTGTAGTGTGGTAGTATCATGACATGTTGTGTGGTGTAGTGTGGTAGTATCATGACATGTTGTGTGGTTTAGTGTGGTAGTATCATGTCATGTTGGGAGGTGGTGTAGTGTGGTAGTTTCATGATATGGTGTGTGGTGGTGTAGTGTGGTAGTATCATGACATGTTGAGAGGTGGTGTAGTGTGGTAGTATCATGACATGTTGTGTGGTGGTGTAGTGTTGTAGTATCATGACATGTTGGGAGGTGATGTAGTGTGATAGTATCATGACATGTTGTGTGGTGTAGTGTGGTAGTATCATGTCATGTTGCGAGGTGGTGTAGTGTGGTAATATCGTGACATGTTGTGTGGTGTAGTGTGGTAGTATCATGACATGTTGTATGGTGTAGTGTGGTAGTATCATGTCATCTTGTGAGGTGGTGTAGTGTGGTATTATATGACATGTTGTGTGGTGGTGGAGTGTGGTAGTATCATGACATGTTGAGGTGGTGTAGTGAGGTAGTATCATGACATGTTGCGAGGTGGTATACTGTGTTAGTATCATGATATGCTGTGTGGTGTAGTGTGGTAGTATAATGACACGTTGGGACGTGGTGTAGTGTGAAGTATCATGACATGTTGTGAGGTGGTGTAGTGTGGTAGTATCATGACATGTTGTGAGGTGGTGTAGTGTGGTAGTATCATGACATGTTGTGTGGTGGTGTAGTGTGATAGTATCATGACATGTTGGGAGGTGGTGTATTGTGGTAGTATTATGATATGTTGTGTGGTTGTGTAGTGTGGTAGTATCATGACATTTTGGGTGGTTGTGTAGTGTGGTAGTATCATAACATGTTGTGAGGTGGTGTAGTGTGGTAGTATCATGACATGTTGTGTGGTGTAGTGTGGTAGTATCATGACATGTTGTGAGGTGGTATAGTGTGGTAGTATCATGACATGTTGTGAGGTGGTGTAGTGTGGTAGTATCATGACATGTTGTGTGGTGTAGTGTGGTAGTATCATGACATGTGGGAGGTGGTGTTGTGTGGTAGTATCATGTCATGTTGCGAGGTGGTGTAGTGTGGTAGAATCATGACATGCTGTGTGGTGGTGTAGTGTGGTAGTATCATGACATATTGTGTGGTGTAGTTCGGTAGTATCATGACATGTTATGTGGTGGTGTAGTGTGGTAGTACAATGACATGTTGTGTGGTTGTGTAGT
The DNA here is from genome assembly GCA_964016885.1 of Eledone cirrhosa. Lineage (NCBI taxonomy): Eukaryota > Metazoa > Mollusca > Cephalopoda > Octopoda > Eledonidae > Eledone > Eledone cirrhosa. The sequence goes on along the minus strand of OZ024744.1, from coordinate 65,112,067 downwards.
GTGGTAGTATCATGACATGTTGTGAGGTGTAGTGTGGTAGTATCATGACATGTTGTGTGGAGGTGTAGTGTGGTAGTATCATGACATGTTGTGTGGTGTAGTGTGGTAGTATCATGACATGTTGTGTGGTGTAGTGTGGCAGTATCATGACATGTTGGGAGGTGGTGTGATGGTATCATGACATGTTGTAAGGTGGTGTAGTGTGGTAGTATCATGACATGTTGTGTAGTGTAGTGTGGTAGTATCATGACATGTTGTGTAGTGTAGTGTGGTAGTATCATGACATGTTGTGAGGTGGTGTAGTGTGGTAGTATCATGACATGTTGTGAGGTGGTGTAGTGTGGTAGTATAATGACATGTTATGTGGTGGTGTAGTTTGTTAGTATCATGACATGTTGTGTGGTGGTGTAGTGTGGTAGTATCATGACATGCTGTGAGGTGGTGTAGTGTGGTAGTATCATGATATGTTGCGTGGTGTAGTGTGGTAGTATCATGACATGTTGTGTGGTGTAGTGTGGTAGTATCATGACATGTTGTGAGGTGGTGTAGTGTGGTAGTATCATGACATGTTGTGTGGTAGTGTAGTGTGGTAGTATCATGACATGTTGTGAGGTAGTGTAGTCTGGTAGTATCATGACATGTTGTGTGGTGGTGTAGTGTGTTAGTATCATGACATGTTGTGTGGTGGTGTAGTGTGGTAGTATCATGACATGCTGTGAGGTGGTGTAGTGTGGTAGTATCATGACATGTTGTGAGGTGTAGTGTGGTAGTATCATGACATGTTGTGAGGTGGTGTAATGTGGTAGTATCATGACATGTTGTGAGGTGGTGTAGTGTGGTAGTGTAGTGTGGTAGTATCATGACATGTTGTGAGGTGTAGTGTGGTAGTATCATGACATGTTGTGAGGTGGTGTAGTGTGGTAGTATCATGACATGTTGTGTGGTGTAGTGTGGTAGTATCATGACATGTTGTGAGGTGGTGTAGTGTGGTAGTATCATGACATGTTGTGAGGTGGTGTAGAGTGGTAGTATCATGACATGTTGTGTGGTGTAGTGTGGTAGTACCATGACATGTTGTGTGGTGTAGTGTGGCAGTATCATGACATGTTGGGAGGTGGTGTAGTGTGGTAGTATCATGTCATGTTGTGAGGTGGTGTAGTGTAGTAGTATCATGACATGTTGTGTGGTGTACTGTGGTAGTATCATGACATGTTGTGAAGTGGTGTAGTGTGGGAGTATCGTGATATGTTTTGTGGTGGTGTAGTGAGGTAGTATCATGACATGTTGGTAGGTGGTGTAGTGTGGTAGTATCATGACATGTTGTGTGGTAGTGTAGTGTGGTAGTATCATGACATGTTGTGTGGTGTAGTGTGGTAGTATCATGACATGTTGGGAGGTGGTGTAGTGTGGTAGTATCATGACATGTCGTGTGGTGGTGTAGTGTGGTAGTATCATGACATGTTGTGAGGTGTAGTGTGGTTGTATCATGACATGTTGTGTGGTGTAGTGTGGTAGTATCATGACATGTTGTGTGGTGGTGTAGTATGGTAATATCGTGACATGTTGTGTGGTGGTGTAGTGTGCTAGTATCATGACATGTTGTGTAGTGTAGTGTGGTAGTATCATGACATGTTGTGTAGTGTAGTGTGGTAGTATCATGACATGTTGTGAGGTAGTGTGGTGGTATCATGACATGTTGTAAGGTGGTGTAGTGTGGTAGTATCATGACATGCTGTGTGGTGTAGTGTGGTGGTATCATGACATGTTGTGAGGTGGTGTAGTGTGGTAGTATCATGATATGTTGTGAGGTGGTGTAGTGGGGTAGTGTCATGACATGTTGTGAGGTGGTGTAGTGTGGTAGTATAATGACATGTTATGTGGTGTAGTGTGGTAGTATCATGACATGTTGTGTGGTGGTGTAGTGTGGTAGTATCATGACATGTTGCGTGGTGTAGTGTGGTAGTATCATGACATGTTGTGTGGTGTAGTGTGGTAGTATCATGACATGTTCTGAGGTGGTGTAGTGTGGTAGTATCATGACATGTTGTGTGGTAGTGTAGTGTGGTAGTATCATGACATGTTGTGAGGTAGTGTAGTCTGGTAGTATCATGACATGTTGTGTGGTGGTGTAGTGTGTTAGTATCATGACATGTTGTGTGGTGGTGTAGTGTGGTAGTATCATGACATGCTGTGAGGTGGTGTAGTGTGGTAGTATCATGACATGTTGTGAGGTGTAGTGTGGTAGTATCATGACATGTTGTGAGGTGGTGTAATGTGGTAGTATCATGACATGTTGTGAGGTGGTGTAGTGTGGTAGTGTAGTGTGGTAGTATCATGACATGTTGTGAGGTGTAGTGTGGTAGTATCATGACATGTTGTGAGGTGGTGTAGTGTGGTAGTATCATGACATGTGGTGTGGTGTAGTGTGGTAGTATCATGACATGTTGTGAGGTGGTGTAGTGTGGTAGTATCATGACATGTTGTGAGGTGGTGTAGAGTGGTAGTATCATGACATGTTGTGTGGTGTAGTGTGGTAGTACCATGACATGTTGTGTGGTGTAATGTGGTAGTATCATGACATGTTGTGTGGTGGTACAGTGTGGTAGTACCATGACATGTTGTGTGGTGTAGTGTGGTAGTATCATGACATGTTGTGTTGTGTAGTGTGGTAGTATCATGACATGTTGGGAGGTGGTGTAGTGTGGTAGTATCATGACATGTTGTGAGGTGTAGTGTGGTAGTATCATGACATGTTGGGAGGTGGTGTAGTGTGATAATATCATGACATGTTGTGTGGTGAAGTGTGGTAGTATCATGACATGTTGTGTGGTGTAGTGTGGTAGTATCATGACATGTTGGGAGGTGGTGTAGTGTCGTAGTATCATGACATGTTGTGTGGTGTAGTGTGGTAGTATCATGACATGTTGTGTGGTGGTGTAGTGTGGTAGTATCATGACATGTTGTGAGGTGGTGTAGTGTGGTAGTATCATGACATGTGAGGTGGTGTAGTGTGGTAGTGTAGTGTGGTAGTATCATGACATGTTGTGTGGTGGTGTAGTGTGGTAGTATCATGACATGTTGTGAGGTGGTGTAGTGTGGTAGTATCATGACATGTTGGGAGGTGGTGTAGTGTGATAATATCATGACATGTTGTGTGCTGTAATGTGGTAGTAACATGACATGTTGTGTGGTGTAGTGTGGTAGTGTCATGACATGTTGTGAGGTGGTGTAGTGTGGTAGTATCATGACATGTTGTGTGGTAGTATCATGACATGTTGTGTGGTGTAGTGTGGTAGTATGATGACATGTTGAGGTGGTGTAGTGAGGTAGTATCATGACATGAGGGGAGGTGGTGTAGTGTGGTAATATCATGACATGTTGTTTGGTGTACTGTGGTAGTATCATGACGTGTTGTGAGGTGGTGTAGTGTGGTAGTATCATGACATGTTGTGAGTATGTGTAGTTTGGTAGTATCATGACATGTTGTGAGGTGGTGTAGTGTGGTAGTATCGTGACATGTTTTGTGGTGTTGTGTGGTAGTATCAGGACATGTTGTGTGGTCTAGTGTGGTAGCATCATGACATGATGTGAGGTGATGTAGTGAGGTAGTATCATGACATGATGTGAGATAGTGTAGTGTGGTAGTATCATGACATGTTGGGAGGTGGTGTAGTGTGGTAGCATCATGACATGATGTGAGGTGGTGTAGTGTGATAGTATCATGACATGTTGTGAGGTGATGTAGTGTGGTAGTATAATGACGTGTTGTGTGGTGTTGTGTGGTAGTATCAGGACATGTTGTGTGGTCTAGTGTGGTAGCATCATGACATGATGTGAGGTGGTGTTGTGTGGTAGTATTATGATATGTTGTGTGGTGGTGTAGTGTGGGAGTATCATGATATGTTGTGAGTATGTGTAGTTTGGTAGTATCATGACATGTTGTGTGGTGGTGTAGTGTGGTAGTATCATTACATGTCGTGAGGTGGTGTAGTGTGGTAGTATCATGACATGTTTTGTGGTGGTGTAGTGAGGTAGTATCATGACATGTGTGGTAGTGTAGTGTGGTAGTATCATGATATGTTGTGAGGTGGTGTAGTGTGGTAGTATCATAACAAGTTGTGTGGTGGTGTAGTGTGGTAGTATCATGACGTGTTGTGTGGTGTAGTGTGGTAGTATAATGAAGTGTTGTGTGGTGTTGTGTGGTAGCATCATGACATGATGTGAGGTGGTGTTGTGTGGTAGTATTATGATATGTTGTGTGGTGGTGTAGTGTGGGAGTATCATGATATGTTGGGCGGTGGTGTAGTGTGGTAGTGTCATGACATGTTGTGTGGTGTAGTGTGGTAGTATCATGACATGTTGTGAGGTGGTGTAGTGTGGTAGTATCATGACATGTTGTGAGGTGGTGTACTGTGGTAGTATCATGACGTGTTGGGAGGTGGTGTAGTGTGGTAGTATCATGACATGTGGTGTGGTTGTGTAGTGTGGTAGTATCATGACATGTTGGGAGGTGGTGTAGTGTGGTAGTATCATGAGATGTTGGGAGGTGGTGTAGTGTGGTAGTATTATGACATGTTGTGAGGTGTAGTGTGGTAGTATCATGACATGTGAGGTGGTGTAGTGTGGTAGTATCATGACATGTTGGGAGGTGGTGTAGTGTGGTTGTATCATGACATGTTGTGAGGTGATGTAGTGTGGTAGTATCATGACATGTTGTGAGGTGGTGTAGTGTGGTAGTATCATGACATGTTGTGAGGTAGTTTAGTGTGGTAGTATCATGACATGTTGTGTGGTGTAGTGTGGTGGTATCATGACATGTTGTGAGGTGGTGTAGTGTGGTAGTATCATGACATGTTGTGAGGTAGTGTAGTGTGGTAGTATCATGACATGTTGGGAGGTGGTGTAGTGTGGTAGTATCATGACATGTTGAGGTGGTGGTGCAGTGTGGTAGTATCATAACATGTCGTGTGGTGTAGTGTGGTAGTATCATGACATGTTGTGAGGTGGTGTAGTGTGGTAGTATCATGATATGTTGTGTGGTGGTGTAGTGTGGTATTATCATGACATGTTGGGAGGTGATGTAGTGTGGTAGTATCATGACATGTTGTGTGGTGTAGTGTGGTAGTATCATGATATGTTGGGAGGTGATGTAGTGTGGTAGTATCATGACATGTTGGGAAGTGGTGTAGTGTGGTAGTATCATGATATGTTGTGTGGTGGTGTAGTGTGTTAGTATAATGACATGTTGTGAGATAGTGTAGTGTGGTAGTATCATGACATGTTGGGAGGTGGTTTAGTGTGGTAGTATCATGACATGTTGGGATGTGGTGTAGTGTGGTAGTCTCATAATATGTTGTGTCGTCGTGTAGTGTGGTAGTATCATGACATGTTGGGAGGTGGTGTAGTGTGGTAGTATCATGACATGTTGGGAAGTGGTGTAGTGTGTTAGTATAATGACATGTTGTGAGATAGTGTAGTGCGGTAGTATCATGACATGTTGGGAGGTGGTGTAGTGTGGTAGTATCATGACATGTTGTGAGGTCGTGTAGTGTGTTAGTATAATGACATGTTGTGAGGTGATGTAGTGTGGTAGTATCATGACATGTTGTGAGGTGGTGTAGTGTGGTAGTATCATGACATGTTGTGAGGTGGTGTAGTGTGGTAGTATCATGACATGTTGTGTGGTGTAGTGTGGTAGTATCATGATATTTTGGGAGGTGATGTAGTGTGGTAGTATCATGACATGTTGGGAAGTGGTGTAGTGTGTTAGTATAATGACTTGTTGTGAGATAGTGTAGTGTGGTATTAACATGACATGTTGGGAAGTGGTGTAGTGTGTTAGTATAATGACTTGTTGTGAGATAGTGTAGTGTGGTGGTATAATGACATGTTGGGAGGTGGTGTAGTGTGGTAGTATCATGACATGTTGGGAGGTGGTGTAGTGTGGTAGTATCATGACATGTTGTGTGGTGTAGTGTGGTAGTATCATGACATGTTGTGAGGTGATGTAGTGTGGTAGTATCATGATATGTTGTGTGGTGGTGTAGTGTGGTAGTATCATTACATGTTGTGAGGTAGTGTAGTGTGGTAGTATCATGATATGTTGTGTGGTGTAGTGTGGTAGTATCATGACATGTTGGGAGGTGGTGTAGTGTGGTAGTATCATGACATGTTGGGAGGTGGTGTAGTGTGGTAGTATCATGATATATTGTGTGGTGGTGTAGTGTGGTAGTATCATGACATGTTGGGAGGTGGTGTGTTGTTGTAGTATCATGACATGTTGTGAGGTGGTGTAGTGTGGTAGTATCATGACATGTTGTGAGGTAGTGTAGTGTGGTAGTATCATGACATGTTGTGTGGTGTAGTGTGGTAGTATTATGACATGTTGTGAGGTGGTGTAGTGTGGTAGTATCATGACATGTTGTGTGGTGTAGTGTGGTAGTATCATGACATGTTGTGAGGTGGTGTAGTGTGGTAGTATCATAACATTTTGTGAGGTGATGTAGTGTGGTAGTATCATGACATGTTGGGAGGTGGTGTAGTGTGGTAGTATCTTTACATGTTGTGTGGTGTAGTGAGGTAGTATCATGACATGTTTGGAAGTGGTGTTGTGTGGTAGTATCAGGAGATTTTGTGAGGTGATGTAGTGTGGTAGTATCATGACATGGTGTGAGGTGGTGTAGTGTGGTAGTATCATGACATGTTGTGTGGTGTAGTGTGGTAGTATCATGACATGTTGGGAGGTGGTGTAGTGTGTCAGTATAATGACATGTTTCGAGATGGTGTAGTGTGGTAGTATCATGACATGTTGGGAGGTGGTGTAGTGTGGTAGTATCATGATATGTTGTGTCGTGGTGTAGTGTGGTAGTATCATGACATGTTGTGAGGTGATGTAGTGTGGTAGTATCATGATATGTTGTGTGGTGGTGTAGTGTGGTATTATCATGACATGTTGGGAGGTGGTGTAGTGTGGTAGTATCATGACATGTTGTGAGGTGGTATAGTGTGGTAGTATCATGACATGTTGTGAGGTGGTGTAGTGTGGTAGTATCATGACATGTTGTGAGGTGATGTAGTGTGGTAGTATCATGATATGTTGTGTGGTGGTGTAGTGTGGTAGTATCATGACATGTTGTGAGGTAGTGTAGTGTGGTAGTCTCATGACATGTTGGGAGGTGGTGTAGTGTGGTAGTATCATGACATGTCGTGTGGTGTAGTGTGGTAGTATCATGACATGTTGGGAGGTGGTGTAGTGTGGTAGTATCATGACATGTTGTGTGGTGTTGCAGTGTGGTAGTATTATGATATGTTGTGAGGTGGTGTAGTGTCGTAGTATGATGACATGTTGTGTGGTGTTGTGTGGTAGTATCATGACATGTTGTGAGGTAGTGTAGTGTGGTAGTATAATGACATGTTGGGAGGTGGTGTAGTGTGGTAGTATCATGACATGTTGTGAGGTATAGTGTGGTAGTATCATGACATGTTGGGAGGTGGTGTAGTGTGGTAGTATCATGACATGTTGTGAAGTGTAGTGTGGTAGTATCATGATATGTTGTGAGGTGGTGTAGTGTGGTAGTATCATGACATGTTGTGTGGTGTTGTGTGGTAGTATCATGACATGTTGTGTGGTGTAGTGTGGTAGTATCATATGTTGTGTGGTAGTGTAGTGTGGTAGTATCATGACATGTTGTGTGGTGGTGTAGTGTGGTAGTATCATGACATGTTGTGAGGTGGTGTAGTCTGGTAGTATCATGACATGTTGGGAGGTGATGTAGTGTGGTCGTATCATGATATGTTGTGTGGTAGTGTAGTGTGGTAGAATCATGACATGTTGTGAGGTAAAGTGTGGTAGTATCATGACATGTTGTGTGGTAGTGTAGTGTGGTAGTATCATGACATGTTGTGAGGTGGTGTAGTGTGGTAGTATCATGACATGTTGTGAGGTGGTGTAGTGTGGTAGTATCATGATATGTTGTGTGGTGGTGTAGTGTGTTAGTACCATGACATGTTGTGAGGTGGTGTAGTGTGGTAGTATCATGACATGTTGTGAGGTGTAGTGTGGTAGTATCATGACATGTTGTGAGGTAGTGTAGTGTGGTAGTATCATGACATCTTGCGAGGTGGTGTAGTGTGGTAGTATCATGACATGTGTGTGATGTAGTGTGGTAGTATCATGACATGTGTGTGATGTAGTGTGGTAGTATCATGACATGTTGTGAGGTGGTGTAGTGTGGTATTATCATGACATGTTGGGAGGTGGTGTAGTGTGGTAGTATCATGACATGTTGTGAGGTGGTGTAGTGTGGTAGTATCGTGACATGTTGGGAGGTTATGTAGTGTGGTAGTATCATGACATGTTGTGTGGTGGTGTAGTGTGTTAGTATAATGACATGTTGTGAGATAGTGTAGTGTGGTAGTATTATGACATGTTGTGAGGTGGTGTAGTGTGGTAGTATCATGACATGTTGGGAGGTGGTGTAGTGTGGTAGTATCATGACATGTAGTGTGGTAGTGTAGTGTGGTAGTATCATGACATGTTGGGAGGTGATGTAGTGTGGTAGTATCATGATATGTTGTGTGGTGGTGTAGTGTGGTAGTATCATGACATGTTGTGTGGTGGTGTAGTGTGGCAGTATCATGACATGTTGTGTGGTAGTGTAGTGTGGTAGTATCATGATATGTTGGGAGGTGATGTAGTGTGGTAGTATCATGATAAGTTGTGTGGTGGTGTAGTGTGTTAGTATAATGACATGTTGTGAGATAGTGTAGTGTGGTAGTATCATGACATGTTGGGAGGTGATGTAGTGTGGTAGTATCATGATATGTTGTGTGGTGTTATAGTGTGGTAGTATCATGACATGTTGCGAGGTGATGTAGTATGGTAGTATCATGACATGTTGGGAGGTGATGTAGTGTGGTAGTATCATGATATGTTGTGTGGTGGTGTAGTGTGGTAGTATCATGACATGTTGTGAGGTGGTGTAGTGTGGTAGTATCATGATATGTTGTGTGGTGGTGTAGTGTGGTAGTATCATGACATGTTGGGAGGTGGTGTAGTGTGGTAGTATCATGATATGTTTGTTGGTGGTGTAGTGTGGTAGTATCATGACATGTTGGGAGGTGATGTAGTGTGGTAGTATCATGACATGTTGTATGGTGTAGTGTGGTAGTATCATGACATGTTGGGAGGTGGTGTAGTGTGTTAGTATCATGATATGTTGTGTGGTGGTGCAGTGTGGTAGTATCATGACATGTTGGGAGGTGGTGCGTGTGGTAGTATCATGGCATGTTGTGAGGTGGTGTAGTGTGGTAGTATCATGACATGTTGTGTGGTGTTGTGTGGTAGTATCATGACATGTTGTGTGGTGTAGTGTGGTAGTATCATGACATGTTGCGAAGTGGTGTAGTGTGGTAGTATAATGACATGTTGTGAGATAGTGTAGTGTGGTAGTATCATAACATGTTGTGTGGTGGTGTAGTGTGGTAGTATCATAACATGTTGTGAGGTGGTGTAGTGTGGTAGTATCATGACATGTTGTGTGGTGGTGTAGTGTGGTAGTATCATGACATGTTGTGTGGTGGTGTAGTGTGGTAGTATCATGACATGTTGTGAGGTGGTGTAGTGTGGTAGTATCATGACATGTTGTGAGGTAGTGTAGTGTGGTAGTATCATGACATGTTGCGAGGTGGTGTAGTGTGGTAGTATCATGACATGTTGGGAAGTGGTGTAGTGTGGTAGTATCATGACATGTTGTGTGGTAGTGTAGTGTGGTAGTATCATGACATGTTGTGAGGTAGTGTAGTTTGGAAGTATCAGGACATGTTGTGAGGTGGTGTAGTGTGGTAGTATCATGATATGTTGTGTCGTGGTGTAGTGTGGTAGTATCATGACATGTTGTGTGGTGTAGTGAGTAGTATAATGACATGTTGTGAGGTGGTGTAGTGTGGTAGTATCATGATATGTTGTGTGGTGGTGTAGTGTGGTAGTATCATGACATGTTGTGAGATAGTGTAGTGTGGTAGTATCATGACATGTTGGGAGGTGGTGTAGTGTGGTAGTAACATGACATGTTGTGTGGTGTAGTGAGTAGTATAATGACATGTTGTGAGGTGGTGTAGTGTGGTAGTATCATGATATGTTGTGTGGTGGTGTAGTGTGGTAGTATCATGACATGTTGTGAGATAGTGTAGTGTGGTAGTATCATGACATGTTGGGAGGTGGTGTAGTGTGGTAGTATCATGACATGTTGTGTCGTGGTGTAGTGTGGTAGTATCATGATATGTTGTGTGGTGGTGTAGTGTGGTAGTATCATGACTTGTTGTGAGATAGTGTAGTGTGGTAGTATCATGACATGTTGGGAGGTGGTGTAGTGTGGTAGTATCATGACATGTTGGGAGGAGGTGTAGTGTGGTAGTATCATGACATGTTGTGAGGTGGTGTAGTGTGGTAGTATCGTGACATGTTGGGAGGTGGTGTGCTGTTGTAGTATCATGACATGTTGTGACGTGGTATATTGTGGTAGTATCATGACATGTTGGGAGGTGGTGTAGTGTGGTAGTATCATGACATGTTGTGAGGTGGTGTAGTGTGGTAGTATCATGATATGTTGTGTGGTGGTGTAGTGTGGTAGTATCATGACATGTTGGGAGGTGATGTAGTGTGGTAGTATCATGACATGTTGTGAGGTGGTGTAGTGTGGTAGTATCATGACATGTTGTGAGGTGGTGTAGTGTGGTAGTATCATGATATGTTGTGTGGTGTAGTGCGGTAGTATCATGACATGTTGTGAGATAGTGTACTGTTGTAGTATCATGACATGTTGTGAGGTGGTGTAGTGTGGTAGTATCATGACATGTTGTATGGTGTAGTGTGGTAGTATCATGACATGTTGGGAGGTGGTGTAGTGTGTTAGTATCATGATATGTTGTGTGGTGGTGTAATGTGGTAGTATCATGACATGTTGGGAGGTGGTGTCGTGTGGTAGTATCATGACATGTTGTGAGGTGGTGTAGTGTGGTAGTATTATGGCATGTTGTGTGGTGGTGTAGTGTGGTAGTATCATGACATGTTGTGTGGTGGTGTAGTGTGGTAGTATCATGACATGTTGTGAGGTAGTGTAGTGTGGTAGTATCATGACATGTTGTGAGGTGGTGTAGTGTGGTAGTATCATGACATGTTGTGAGGTGGTGTAATGTGGTAGTATCATGACATGTTGTGTGGTGTAGTGTAGTGTGGTAGTATCATGACATGTTGTGTGGTAGTGTAGTGTGGTAGTATCATGACATGTTGGGAGGTACTGTAGTGTGGTAGCATCATGACATGTTGTGTGGTGGTGTAGTGTGCTAGTATCATGACATGTTGTGTGGTGTAGTGTGGTAGTAACATGACATGTGTGTGATGTAGTGTGGTACTATCACGACATGTTGTGAGGTGGTGTAGTGTGGTAGTATCATGACATGTTGGGAGGTGGTGTAGTGTGGTAGTATCATGACATGTTGTGAGGTGGTGTAGTGTGGTAGTATCATGACATGTTGGGAGGTGATGTAGTGTGTTAGTATAATGACATGTTGTGAGATAGTGTAGTGTGGTAGTATCATGATATGTTGGGAGGTGGTGTAGTGTGGTAGTATCATGATATGTTTGTGTGGTGGTGTAGTGTGGTAGTATCATGACATGTTGGGAGGTGGTGTAGTGTGGTAGTATCATGACATGTTGGGAGGTGATGTAGTGTGGTTGTATCATGATATGTTTGTGTGGTGGTGTAGTGTGGTAGTATCATGACATGTATGGTGGTGTAGTGTGGTAGTATCATGACATGTTGGGAGGTGATGTAGTGTGGTAGTATCATGATATGTTGTGTGGTGGTGTAGTGTGGTAGTATCATGACATGTTGGGAGGTGGTGTAGTGTGGTACTATCATGATATGTTGTGTGGTGGTGTAGTGTGTTTGTATAATGACATGTTGTGAGATAGTGTAGTGTGGTAGTATCATGACATGTTGGGAGGTGGTGTAGTGTGGTAGTATCATGATATGTTTGTGTGGTGGTGTAGTGTGGTAGTATCATGACATGTTGGGAGGTGGTGTAGTGTGGTAGTATCATGACATGTTGGGAGGTGATGTAGTTTGGTTGTATCATGATTTGTTTGTGTGGTGGTGTAGTGTGGTAGTATCATGACATGTGTGGTGGTGTAGTGTGGTAGTATCATGACATATTGGGAGGTGATGTAGTGTGGTAGTATCATGATATGTTGTGTGGTGGTGTAGTGTGGTAGTATCATGACATGTTGGGAGGTGGTGTAGTGTGGTTGTATCATGACATGTTGGGAGGTGGTGTAGTGTGGTAGTATCATGACATGTTGTGTGGTGGTGTAGTGTGGTAGTATCATGACATGTTGTGTGGTAGTGTAGTGTGGTAGTATCATGACATGTTGTGTGGTGGTGTAGTGTGGTAGTATCATGACATGTTGTGTGGTGGTGTAGTGTGGTAGTATCATGACATGTTGTGAGGTAGTGTAGTGTGGTAGTATCATGATATGTTGTGTGGTAGTGTAGTGTGGTAGCATCATGACATGTTGTGTGGTGGTGTAGTGTGGTAGTATCATGACATGTTGTGTGGTGGTGTAGTGTGCTAGTACCATGACATGTTGTGTGGTGTAGTGTGGTAATAACATGACATGTGTGTGATGTAGTGTGGTACTATCACGACATGTTGTGAGGTGGTGTAGTGTGGTAGTATCATGACATGTTGGGAGGTGGTGTAGTGTGGTAGTATCATGACATGTTGTGAGGTGGTGTAGTGTGGTAGTATCATGACATGTTGGGAGGTGATGTAGTGTGTTAGTATAATGACATGTTGTGAGGTGATGTAGTGTGGTAGTATCATGATATGTTGGGAGGTGGTGTAGTGTGGTAGTATCATGATATGTTTGTGTGGTGGTGTAGTGTGGTAGTATCATGACATGTTGGGAGGTGGTGTAGTGTGGTTGTATCATGATTTGTTTGTGTGGTGGTGTAGTGTGGTAGTATCATGACATGTGTGGTGGTGTAGTGTGGTAGTATCATGACATGTTGGGAGGTGATGTAGTGTGGTTGTATCATGATTTGTTTGTGTGGTGGTGTAGTGTGGTAGTATCATGACATGTGTGGTGGTGTAGTGTGGTAGTATCATGACATGTTGGGAGGTGATGTAGTGTGGTAGTATCATGATATGTTGTGTGGTGGTGTAGTGTGGTAGTATCATGACATGTTGGGAGGTGGTGTAGTGTGGTTGTATCATGATATGTTGTGTGGTGGTGTAGTGTGGTAGTATCATGACATGTTGTGAGGTGGTGTAGTGTGGTAGTATCATGACATGTTGGGCGGTGGTGTAGTGTGGTAGTATCATGACATGTTGTGTGGTGTAGTGTGGTAGTATCATGACATGTTGTGTGGTGGTGTAGTGTGGTAGTATCATGACATGTTGGGAGGTGGTGTCGTGTGGTAGTATCATGACATGTTGTGTGGTGTACTGTGGTAGTATCATGACATGTTGTGAGGTGGTGTAGTATGGTAGTATCATGACATGTTGTGAGGTGTAGTGTGGTAGTATCATGACATGTTGTGAGGTAGTGTAGTGTGGTAGTCTCATGACATGTTGTGTGGTTGATTGTGGTAGTATCATGACATGTTGTGTGGTAGTGTAGTGTGGTAGTATCATGACATGTTGTGTGGTAGTGTAGTGTGGTAGTATCATGACATGTTGCGAGGTGGTGTAGTGTGGTAGTATCATGACATGTTGGGAGGTGGTGTAGTGTGGTAGTATCATGACATGTTGTGAGGTGGTGTAGTGTGGTAGTATCGTGACATGTTGGGAGGTGGTGTAGTGTGGTAGTATCATGACATGTTGTGAGGTGGTGTAGTGTGGTAGTATCATGACATGTTGGGAGGTGATGTAGTGTGTTAGTATAATGACATGTTGTGAGATAGTGTAGTGTGGTAGTATCATGACATGTTGTGAGGTGGTGTAGTGTGGTAGTATCATGACATGTTGGGAGGTGATGTAGTGTGGTAGTATCATGATATGTTTGTGTGGTGGTGTAGTGTGGTAGTATCATGACATGTTGTGTGGTGGTGTAGTGTGGTAGTATCATGACATGTTGGGAGGTGATGTAGTGTGGTAGTATCATGATATGTTGTGTGGTGGTGTAGTGTGGTAGTATCATGACATGTTGGGAGGTGGTGTAGTGTGGTAGTATCATGATATGTTGTGTGGTGGTGTAGTGTGGTAGTATCATGACATGTTGGGAGGTGGTGTAGTGTGGTAGTATCATGACATGTTGTGTGGTGTAGTGTGGTAGTATCATGACATGATCGGAGGTGATGTAGTGTGGTAGTCTCATGACATGTTGGGAGGTGGTGTAGTGTGGTAGTATCATGATATGTTGTGTGGTGGTGTAGTGTGGTAGTATCATGACATGTTGTGAGGTGGTGTAGTGTGGTAGTATCATGATATGTTGTGTGGTGGTGTAGTGTGGTAGTATCATGACATGTTGGGAGGTGATGTAGTGTGGTAGTATCATGATATGTTGTGTGGTGGTGTAGTGTGGTAGTATCATGACATGTTGTGAGGTGGTGTAGTGTGGTAGTATCATGATATGTTGTGTGTTGGTGTAGTGTGGTAGTATCATGACATGTTGGGAGGTGATGTAGTGTGGTAGTATCATGACATGTTGTATGGTGTAGTGTGGTAGTATCATGACATGTTGGGAGGTGGTGTAGTGTGTTAGTATCATGATATGTTGTGTGGTGGTGTAGTGTGGTAGTATCATGTCATGTTGTGTGGTGTTGTGTGGTAGTATCATGACATGTTGTGAGGTGTAGTGTGGTAGTATCATGACACGTTGTGAGGTAGTGTAGTGTGGTAGTATCATGACATGTTGTGTGGTTGAGTGTGGTAGTATCATGACATGTTGTGAGGTTGTGTAGTGTGGTAGTATCATGACATGTTGTGTGGTGTAGTCTGGTAGTATCATGACATGTTGTGTGGTGTAGTGTGGTAGTATCATTTCATGTTGTGAGGTGGTGTAGTGTGGTAGTATTATGACATGCTGTGTGATGTAGTGTGGTAATATCATGACATGTTGTGAGGTAGTGTAGTGTGGTAGTATCATGACATGTTAGGGTGTTGGTGTAGTGTGGTAGTATCATGACATGTTGGGAGGTGGTGTAGTGTGGTAGTATCATGACATGTTGTGAGGTGGTGTAGTGTGGTAGTATCATGACATGTTGGGAGGTGGTGTAGTGTGGTAGTATCATGACATGTTGTGTGGTAGTGTAGTGTGGTAGTATCATGACATGTTGGGAGGTGGTGTAGGGTGGTAGTATCATGATATGTTGTGTGGTGGTGTAGTGTGGTAGTATCATGACATCTTGGGAGGTGATGTAGTGTGGTCGTATCATGCCATGTTGTGTGGTAGTGTAGTGTGGTAGTATCATGACATGTTGGGAGGTGGTGTAGGGTGGTAGTATCATGATATGTTGTGTGGTGGTGTAGTGTGGTAGTATCATGACATTTTGTGTGGTGGTGTAGTGTGGTAGTATCATGACATGTTGGGAGGTGGTGTAGTGTGGTAGTATCATGACATGTTGTGAGGTGGTGTAGTGTCGTAGTATCATGATATGTTGTGTGGTGGTGTAGTGTGGTAGTATCATGACATGTTGGGAGGTGATGTAGTGTGGTAGTATCATGATATGTTGTGTGGTGGTGTAGTGTGGTAGTATCATGACATGTTGGGAGGTGGTGTAGTGTGGTAGTATCATGATATGTTGTGTGGTGGTGTAGTGTGGTAGTATCATGACATGTTGGGAGGTGGTGTAGTGTGGTAGTATCATGACATGTTGTGTGGTGTAGTGTGGTAGTATCATGACATGATCGGAGGTGATGTAGTGTGGTAGTATCATGACATGTTGTGAGGTGGTGTAGTATGGTAGTATCATGACATGTTGTGAGGTGTAGTTTGGTAGTATCATGACATGTTGTGAGGTAGTGTAGTGTGGTAGTCTCATGACATGTTGTGTGGTTGATTGTGGTAGTATCATGTCATGTTGTGTCGTAGTGTAGTGTGGTAGTATCATGACATGTTGTGTGGTAGTGTAGTGTGGTAGTATCATGACATGTTGCGAGGTGGTCT
Organism: Eledone cirrhosa; assembly: GCA_964016885.1. NCBI lineage: Eukaryota > Metazoa > Mollusca > Cephalopoda > Octopoda > Eledonidae > Eledone > Eledone cirrhosa. The sequence goes on along the minus strand of OZ024744.1, from coordinate 65,095,896 downwards.
AGTGTGGTAGTATCGTGACATGTTGGGAGGTGATGTAGTGTGGTAGTATCATGACACGTTGTGTGGTGGTGTAGTGTGTTAGTATAATGACATGTTGTGTGGTGGTGTAGTGTGTTAGTATAATGACATGTTGTGAGATAGTGTAGTGTGGTAGTATCATGACATGTTGGGAGGTGGTGTAGTGTGGTAGTATCATGACATGTTGTGTGGTAGTGTAGTGTGGTAGTATCATGACATGTTGGGAGGTGATGTAGTGTGGTAGTATCATGATATGCTGTGTGGTGGTGTAGTGTGGTAGTATCATGACATGTTGTGTGGTGTAGTGTGGTAGTATCATGATATGTTGTGTGGTGGTGTAGTGTGGCAGTATCATGACATGTTGTGTGGTAGTGTAGTGTGGTAGTATCATGACATGTTGGGAGGTGATGTAGTGTTGTAGTATCATGATATGTTGTGTGGTGGTGTAGTGTGTTAGTATAATGACATGTTGTGATATAGTGTAGTGTGGTAGTATCATGACATGTTGGGAGGTGATGTAGTGTGGTAGTATCATGATATGTTGTGTGGTGGTGTAGTGTGGTAGTATCATGACATGTTGGGAGGTGATGTAGTGTGGTAGTATCATGACATGTTGTGAGGTGATGTAGTGTGGTAGTATCATGATATGTTGTGTGGTGGTGTAGTGTGGTAGTATCATGACATGTTGGGAGGTGATGTAGTGTGGTAGTATCATGACATGTTGTGTGGTGTAGTGTAGTGTGGTAGTATCATGACATGTTGTGTGGTAGTGTAGTGTGGTAGTATCATGACATGTTGGGAGGTACTGTAGTGTGGTAGCATCATGACATGTTGTGAGGTGTAGTGTAGTGTGGTAGTATCATGACATGTTGTGTGGTGGTGTAGTGTGCTAGTATCATGACATGTTGTGTGGTGTAGTGTGGTAGTAACATGACATGTTGTGAGGTGTAGTGTGGTAGTATCGTGACATGTTGTGTGGTGTAGTGTGGTACTATCACGACATGTTGTGAGGTGGTGTAGTGTGGTAGTATCATGACATGTTGGGAGGTGGTGTAGTGTGGTAGTATCATGACATGTTGTGAGGTGGTGTAGTGTGGTAGTATCATGACATGTTGTGTGGTAGTGTAGTGTGGTAGTATCATGACATGTTGGGAGGTGATGTAGTGTTGTAGTGTCATGATATGTTGTGTGGTGGTGTAGTGTGTCAGTATAATGACATGTTGTGAGATAGTGTAGTGTGGTAGTATCATGACATGTTGGGAGGTGATGTAGTGTGGTAGTATCATAATATGTTGTGTGGTGTTATAGTGTGGTAGTATCATGACATGTTGCGAGGTGATGTAGTGTGGTAGTATCATGACATGTTGGGAGGTGATGTAGTGAGGTAGTATCATGATATGTTGTGTTGTGGTGTAGTGTGGTAGTATCATGACATGTTGTGAGGTGGTGTAGTGTGGTAGTATCATGACATGTTGGGAGGTGATGTAGTGAGGTAGTATCATGATATGTTGTGTTGTGGTGTAGTGTGGTAGTATCATGACATGTTGGGAGGTGGTGTAGTGTGGTAGTATCATGGCATGTTGTGAGGTGGTGTAGTGTGGTGGTATCATGACATGTTGTGAGGTAGTGTAGTGTGGTAGTATCATGACATGTTGCGAGGTGGTGTAGTGTGGTAGTATAATGACATGTTGCGAGGTTATGTAGTGTGGTAGTATCATGACATGTGAGATAGTGTAGTGTGGTAGTATCATGACATGTTGGGAGGTGGTATAGTGTGGTAGTATCATGACATGTTGGGAGGTGGTGTAGTGTGGTAGTATCATGACATGTTGTGAGGTGGTGTAGTGTGGTAGTATCGTCACATGTTGGGAGGTGGTGTTTTGTTGTAGTATCATGACATGTTGTGAGGTGGTATATTGTGGTAGTATCATGACATGTTGGGAGGTGGTGTAGTGTGGTAGTATCATGACATGTTGTGAGGTGGTGTAGTGTGGTAATATCATGATATGTTGTGTGGTGGTGTAGTGTGGTAGTATCATGACATGTTGGGAGGTGATGTAGTGTGGTTGTATCATGACATGTTGTGAGGTGGTGTAGTGTGGTAGTATCATGACATGTTGTGAGGTAGTGTAGTGTGGTAGTATCATGACATGTTGTGAGGTCGTGTAGTGCAGTAGTATCGTGACATGTTGTGTGGTGATGTAGTGTGGTAGTATCATGACATGTTGTGTGGTGTAGTGTAGTGTGGTAGTATCATGACATGTTGGGAGGTACTGTAGTGTGGTAGCATCATGACATGTTGTGAGGTGTAGTGTAGTGTGGTAGTATCATGACATGTTGTGTGGTGGTGTAGTGTGCTAGTATCATGACATGTTGTGTGGTGTAGTGTGGTAGTAACATGACATGTGTGTGATGTAGTGTGGTACTATCACGACATGTTGTGAGGTGGTGTAGTGTGGTAGTATCATGACATGTTGGGAGGTGGTGTAGTGTGGTAGTATCATGACATGTTGTGAGGTGGTGTAGTGTGGTAGTATCATGACATGTTGGGAGGTGATGTAGTGTGTTAGTATAATGACATGTTGTGAGATAGTGTAGTGTGGTAGTATCATGACATGTTGGGAGGTGGTGTAGTGTGGTAGTATCATGATATGTTTGTGTGGTGGTGTAGTGTGGTAGTATCATGACATGTTGGGAGGTGGTGTAGTGTGGTAGTATCATGACATGTTGGGAGGTGATGTAGTGTGGTAGTATCATGATATGTTTGTGTGGTGGTGTAGTGTGGTAGTATCATGACATGTTGTGTGGTGGTGTAGTGTGGTAGTATCATGATATGTTGTGTGGTGGTGTAGTGTGGTAGTATCATGACATGTTGTGAGGTGGTGTAGTGTGGTAGTATCATGACATGTTGGGAGGTGATGTAGTGTCGTAGTATCATGATATGTTGTGTGGTGGTGTAGTGTGGTAGTATCATGACATGTTGGGAGGTGGTGTAGTGTGGTAGTATCATGATATGTTGTGTGGTGGTGTAGTGTGGTAGTATCATGACATGTTGGGAGGTGGTGTAGTGTGGTAGTATCATGACATGTTGTGTGGTGTAGTGTGGTAGTATCATGACATGATCGGAGGTGATGTAGTGTGGTAGTCTCATGACATGTTGGGAGGTGGTGTAGTGTGGTAGTATCATGATATGTTGTGTCGTGGTGTAGTGTGGTAGTATCATGACATGTTGGGAGGTGGTGTAGTGTGGTAGTATCATGACATGTTGTGTAGTGTGGTAGTATCATGACATGTTGTGTGGTGGTGTAGTGTGGTAGTATCATGACATGTTGGGAGGTGGTGTCGTGTGGTAGTATCATGACATGTTGTGTGGTGTACTGTGGTAGTATCATGACATGTTGTGAGGTGGTGTGGTATGGTAGTATCATGACATGTTGTGAGGTGTAGTGTGGTAGTATCATGACATGTTGTGAGGTAGTGTAGTGTGGTAGTCTCATGACATGTTGTGAGATAGTGTAGTGTGGTAGTATCATGACATGTTGGGAGGTGGTGTAGTGTGGTAGTATCATGACATGTTGTGTGGTGGTGTAGTGTGGTAGTATCATGACATGTTGTGTGGTGTAGTGTGGTAGTATCATGATATGTTGTGTGGTGGTGTAGTGTGGCAGTATCATGACATGTTGTGTAGTAGTGTAGTGTGGTAGTATCATGACATGTTGGGAGGTGATGTAGTGTTGTAGTATCATGATATGTTGTGTGGTGGTGTAGTGTGTTAGTATAATGACATGTTGCGAAGTGATGTAGTTTGGTAGTATCATGACATGTTGGGAGGTGCTGTAGTGTGGTAGTATCATGATATGTTGTGTGGTGGTGTAGTGTGGTAGTATCATGACATGTTGGGAGGTGATGTAGTGTGGTAGTATCATGACATGTTGTATGGTGTAGTGTGGTAGTATCATGACATGTTGGGAGGTGGTGTAGTGTGTTAGTATCATGATATGTTGTGTGGTGGTGTAGTGTGGTAGTATCATGTCATGTTGTGTGGTGTTGTGTGGTAGTATCATGACATGTTGTGAGGTGTAGTGTGGTAGTATCATGACACGTTGTGAGGTAGTGTAGTGTGGTAGTATCATGACATGTTGTGTGGTTGAGTGTGGTAGTATCATGACATGTTGTGAGGTTGTGTAGTGTGGTAGTATCATGACATGTTGTGAGGTGGTGTAGTCTGGTAGTATCATGACATGTTGTGTGGTGTAGTGTGGTAGTATCATTTCATGTTGTGAGGTGGTGTAGTGTGGTAGTATTATGACATGTTGTGTGATGTAGTGTGGTAATATCATGACATGTTGTGAGGTAGTGTAGTGTGGTAGTATCATGACATGTTAGGGAGGTGGTGTAGTGTGGTAGTATCATGACATGTTGGGAGGTGGTGTAGTGTGGTAGTATCATGACATGTTGTGAGGTGGTGTAGTGTGGTAGTATCATGACATGTTGGGAGGTGGTGTAGTGTGGTAGTATCATGACATGTTGGGAGGTGGTGTAGTGTGGTAGTATCATGACATGTTGTGTGGTGTAGTGTGGTAGTATCATGACATGTTGGGAGGTGATGTAGTGTGGTCGTAACATGCCATGTTGTGTGGTAGTGTAGTGTGGTAGTATCATGACATGTTGGGAGGTGGTGTAGGGTGGTAGTATCATGATATGTTGTGTGGTGGTGTAGTGTGGTAGTATCATGACATGTTGTGTCGTGGTGTAGTGTGGTAGTATCATGACATGTTGGGAGGTGATGTAGTGTGGTCGTATCATGATATGTTGTGTGGTATTGTGTAGTGTGGTAGTATCATGACATGTTGTGAGGTGTAGTGTGGTAGTATCATGACATGTTGTGAGGTGGTGTAGTGTGGTAGTATCATGACATGTTGGGAGTTGGTGTAGTGTGGTAGTATCATGACATGTTGTGAGGTGGTGTAGTGTGGTAGTATCATGATATGTTGTGTGGTGGTGTAGTGTGTTAGTATCATGACATGTTGTGAGGTGGTGTAGTGTGGTAGTATCATGACATGTTGTGAGGTGTGGTGTGGTAGTATTATGACATGTTGTGAGGTAGTGTAGTGTGGTAGTATCATGACATCTTGCGAGGTGGTGTAGTGTGGTAGTATCATGACATGTGTGTGATGTAGTGTGGTAGTATCATGACATGTGTGTGATGTAGTGTGGTAGTATCATGACATGTTGTGAGGTGGTGTAGTGTGGTAGTATCATGACATGTTGGGAGGTGGTGTAGTGTGGTAGTATCATGACATGTTGTGAGGTGGTGTAGTGTGGTAGTATCATGACATGTTGTGAGGTGGTGTAGTGTGGTAGTATCATGACATGTTGGGAGGTGGTGTAGTGTGGTAGTATCGTGACATGTTGGGAGGTTATGTAGTGTGGTAGTATCATGACATGTTGTGAGGTGGTGTAGTGTGTTAGTATAATGACATGTTGTGTGGTGGTGTAGTGTGTTAGTATAATGACATGTTGTGAGATCGTGTAGTGTGGTAGTATCATGACATGTTGGGAGGTGGTGTAGTGTGGTAGTATCATGACATGTAGTGTGGTAGTGTAGTGTGGTAGTATCATGACATGTTGGGAGGTGATGTAGTGTGGTAGTATCATGATATGTTGTGTGGTGGTGTAGTGTTGTAGTATCATGACATGTTGTGTGGTAGTGTAGTGTGGTAGTATCATGACATGTTGGGAGGTGATGTAGTGTTGTAGTATCATAATATGTTGTGTGGTGGTGTAGTGTGTTAGTATAATGACATGTTGTGAGATAGTGTAGTGTGGTAGTATCATGACATGTTGGGAGGTGATGTAGTGTGGTAGTATCATAATATGTTGTGTGGTGTTATAGTGTGGTAGTATCATGACATGTTGCGAGGTGATGTAGTGTGGTAGTATCATGACATGTTGGGAGGTGATGTAGTGAGGTAGTATCATGATATGTTGTGTTGTGGTGTAGTGTGGTAGTATCATGACATGTTGTGAGGTGGTGTAGTGTGGTAGTATCATGATATGTTGTGTGGTGGTGTAGTGTGGTAGTATCATGACATGTTGGGAGTTGGTGTAGTGTGGTAGTATCATGATATGTTGTGTGGTGGTGTAGTGTGGTAGTATCATGACATGTTGGGATGTGATGTAGTGTGGTAGTATCATGACATGTTGTATGGTGTAGTGTGGTAGTATCATGACATGTTGGGAGGTGGTGTAGTGTGGTAGTATCATGGCATGTTGTGAGGTGGTGTAGTGTGGTGGTATCATGACATGTTGTGAGGTAGTGTAGTGTGGTAGTATCATGACATGTTGCGAGGTGGTGTAGTGTGGTAGTATAATGACATGTTGCGAGGTGATGTAGTGTGGTAGTATCATGACATGTTGTGTGGTGTAGTGTGGTAGTATCATGACATGTTGTATGGTGTAGTGTGGTAGTATCATGACATGTGAGATAGTGTAGTGTGGTAGTATCATGACATGTTGGGAGGTGGTGTAGTGTGGTAGTATCATGACATGTTGGGAGGTGGTGTAGTGTGGTAGTATCATGACATGTGAGATAGTGTAGTGTGGTAGTATCATGACATGTTGGGAGGTGGTGTAGTGTGGTAGTATCATGACATGTTGGGAGGTGGTGTAGTGTGGTAGTATCATGACATGTTGTGAGGTGGTGTAGTGTGGTAGTATCGTGACATGTTGGGAGGTGGTGTTTTGTTGTAGTATCATGACATGTTGTGAGGTGGTATATTGTGGTAGTATCATGACATGTTGGGAGGTGGTGTAGTGTGGTAGTATCATGACATGTTGTGAGGTGGTGTAGTGTGGTAGTATCATGATATGTTGTGTGGTGGTGTAGTGTGGTAGTATCATGACATGTTGGGAGGTGATGTAGTGTGGTAGTATCATGACATGTTGTGAGGTGGTGTAGTGTGGTAGTATCATGATATGTTGTGTGGTGTGATGTAGTAGTATCATGACATGTTGTGAGATAGTGTAGTGTGGTAGTATCATGACATGTTGTGAGGTGGTGTAGTGTGGTAGTATCATGACATGTTGTATGGTGTAGTGTGGTAGTATCATGACATGTTGGGAGGTGGTGTAGTGTGTTAGTATCATGACATGTTGTGAGGTGGTGTAGTGTGTTAGTATCATATGTTGTGTGGTGGTGTAGTGTGGTAGTATCATGACATGTTGGGAGGTGGTGTCGTGTGGTAGTATCATGACATGTTGTGAGGTGGTGTAGTGTGGTAGTATTATGACATGTTGTGTGGTGGTGTAGTGTGGTAGTATCATGACATGTTGTGTGGTGTAGTGTGGTAGTATCATGACATGTTGTATGGTGTAGTGTGGTAGTATCATGACATGTTGTGAGGTGGTGTAGTGCAGTAGTATCGTGACATGTTGGGAGGTGATGTAGTGTGGTAGTATTATGACATGTTGTGTGGTGGTGTAGTGTGGTAGTATCATGACTTGTTGTGAGGTGATGTAGTGTGGTAGTATCATGACATGTTGTGAGGTGGTGTAGTGTGGTAGTATCATGACATGTTGTGAGGTAGTGTAGTGTGGTAGTATCATGACATGTTGTGAGGTGGTGTAGTGTGGTAGTATCATGACATGTTGTGTGGTGTAGTGTAGTGTGGTAGTATCATGACATGTTGGGTGGTGGTGTAGTGTGGTATATCATGACATGTTATGTGGTATAGTGAGCTAGTATTATGACATGTTAGGAGGTGGTGTAGTGTGGTAGTATCATGACATGTTGGGAGGTGGTGTAGTGTGGTAGTATCATGACATGTTGTGTGGTGGTGTAGTGTGGTTGTATCATGACATGTTGTGTGGTGTAGTGTGGTAGTAACATGACATGTGTGTGATGTAGTGTGGTAGTATCATGACATGTTGTATGGTGTAGTGTGGTATATCATGACATGTTGTGAGGTGTAGTGTAGTGTGGTAGTATCATGACATGTTGTGATGTGGTGTAGTGTGGTAGTATTATGACATGTTGTGTGGTGGTGTAGTGTGGTAGTATCATGACATGTTGTGTGGTGTAGTGTGGTAGTATCATGACATGTTGTGAGGTGGTGTAGTGTGGTAGTATCATGACATGTTGTGTGGTGTAGTGTAGTGTGGTAGTATCATGACATGTTGTGTGGTAGTGTAGTGTGGTAGTATCATGACATGTTGTGAGGTGTAGTGTAGTGTGGTAGTATCATGACATGTTGTGTGGTGGTGTAGTGTGGTATATCATGACATGTTATGTGGTATAGTGAGCTAGTATTATGACATGTTAGGAGGTGGTGTAGTGTGGTAGTATCATGACATGTTGGGAGGTGGTGTAGTGTGGTAGTATCATGACATGTTGTGTGGTGGTGTAGTGTGGTTGTATCATGACATGTTGTGTGGTGTAGTGTGGTAGTAACATGACATGTGTGTGATGTAGTGTGGTAGTATCACGACATGTTGTGAGGTGGTGTAGTGTGGTAGTATCATGACATGTTGGGAGGTTGTGTAGTGTGGTAGTATCATGACATGTTGTGAGGTGGTGTAGTGTGGTAGTATCATGACATGTTGTGAGGTGGTGTAGTGTGGTAGTATCATGACATGTTGCGAGGTGGTGTAGTGTGGTAGTATCATTTCATGTTGGGAGGTGATGTAGTGTGTTAGTATAATGACATGTTGTGAGATAGTGTAGTGTGGTAGTATCATGACATGTTGGGAGGTGGTGTAGTGTGGTAGTATCATGACATGTTGGGAGGTGATGTAGTGTGGTAGTATCATGACATGTTGTGTGGTGGTGTAGTGTGGTAGTATCATGACATGTTGGGAGGTGATGTAGTGTGGTAGTATCATGATATGTTGTGTGGTGGTGTAGTGTGGTAGTATCATGACATGTTGGGAGGTGGTGTAGTGTGGTAGTATCATGATATGTTGTGTGGTGGTGTAGTGTGGTAGTATTATGACATGTTGGGAGGTGGTGTAGTGTGGTAGTATCATGACATGTTGTGTGGTGTAGTGTGGTAGTATCATGACATGATCGGAGGTGATGTAGTGTGGTAGTCTCATGACATGTTGGGAGGTGGTGTAGTGTGGTAGTATCATGATATGTTGTGTCGTGGTGTAGTGTGGTAGTATCATGACATGTTGGGAGGTGGTGTAGTGTGGTAGTATCATGACATGTTGTGTGGTGTAGTGTGGTAGTATCATGACATGTTGTGTGGTGGTGTAGTGTGGTAGTATCATGACATGTTGGGAGGTGGTGTCGTGTGGTAGTATCATGACATGTTGTGTGGTGTACTGTGGTAGTATCATGACATGTTGTGAGGTGGTGTAGTGTGGTAGTCTCATGACATGTTGTGAGGTGGTGTAGTGTGAAGTATCATGACATGTTGTGAGGTGGTGTAGTGTGGTAGTATCATGACATGTTGTGTGGTGTAGTGTGTTAGTATCATGACATCTTGTGAGGTGGTGTAGTGTGGTAGTATCATGACATGTTGTGAGGTGTAGTGTGGTAGTATCATGACATGTTGTGAGGTGTAGTGTGGTAGTATCATGACATGTTTTGAGGTAGTGTAGTGTGGTAGTATCATGACATGTTGTGTGGTATTGTAGTGTGGTAGTATCATGACATGTTGCGAGGTGGTGTAGTGTGAAGTATCATGACATGTTGTGTGGTGATGTAGTGTGGTAGTATCATGACATGTTGCGAGGTGGTGTAATGTGGTAGTATGGACATATTTTGTTGTACTGTGTATTACTGAAAGAACATACTGTATAGGGTAGAGTGTATTACAACAAAATTGTAAGTTTGTATGATGTGGGAGTCAGCTCCAGTGATGTGTAAAGTGGGAGTTAGGATATATTTTATGGGTGTGGTATGGTAGTTGTGGCATGCCATGTGATGGTGAAATCCTAATTTTGTTTCTGTCAGATCAGAAGTTTTAACCCTTAATGAGAATTAAAGATTATTTAGAACATAAAAAATAAACAGGTAAGGACTGAATACAGGAAGAAGTTAAATTCTGGCAGGAACTGAAATGAATATAACACTGGTGTTAAAAGGTTAATTTCTTTTTTTTTTTTTTTTTTTAATTATTTTATATTTTTACTTTTTATTATTTTTTACTATTTTATCTTTTTTGAATGGGGGTAATTGATTAAACCTGATTGGAAATTATAATATTAGAGGAAATAGAAGAAAGGGGAAAAAAAAGAAAAGTAATGTTTTTCATTTAACTGTTAAAAAAAATGAAAATGAAAATATAAATAATGTGTATCACAGATAATCTGGAGGAATGAACATTTTTATTAGTTTCTTTGGCAAAATTACTGGACTAATGTTTTTAGCTGATTATCTGGAATGTATATATATATATATATATATATATATATATATATATATATATATATATATATATATATGTATGTGTGTGTGTCTGTGTGTATACACCCACACATATGATATATGTAAGTATTATATATGTACTCTGTGAATTAGTGGTCGAGAACTATTTCGAAATAAATACTGCCAAAGTGTTTAGTTACTGTTGCCTGTGGCATGGCAGTGGGGCGGATTGCTGGTCAGATTTACAGTATAGTATATATATATATATATATATATATATATATATTACATATATATATATATATGTGTATGTATATATCTATATATATATATATATATATATATATATATATATATATATACATACACACATATATATATATATATATATATATATATGTGTATGTGTATATATATATATATACTCTTTAAAACTGAGGTTGATATATAAGGTGTGAAAGATATATATATATATATCTATATATATATATATATATATATATATATGTTTTATAAATATAGTTTCCATTTGTTAATATATTGTATATATATATATATATATATATCTTTCACACCTTATATATATCAACCTCAGTTTTAAAGAGTTCACCAAATACACTGTTGATGCCATTAGTAAATAGACATACCAATGAAGCTCAAATAACCAATCATCACATTACTCGCCACCCCCACATTACAGTGGGTTGCTGTTGTTGGTGTTGTTGTTGTTGTTGTTAACAGCAGCAATGGATGGATATATATGTTGGCCATTAGTAAACTTATACAGGCACATCTAACAAATACATATATACTCATGTGGATACATACATACATACATACATACATACATATATATATATATATATATATATATATATATATATATATATATATATATATATATATATATATACATGTATACATACATACATATGTATATATACATACATATAAATATATATATGCAAATATATATATACATATATTTATATATATATTCATATACTTAATTATTTCCTTCAAATGAAACAGTTCTAGTCCTATAGAAGCCATTACTATATTAAATGTTGTTATATATATATATATATATATATATATATATATATATATATATATATATATATATATGTATGTATATATATGTTACAAAATAACAGGAGGCATGTTCTGGTGTAAATCCTTGAATGGTTTATTATACTACGATCATTTCAATGACCGGGTTCAGTTTGAATCCAGTGACATCATCAGGTAATTCAAAATATAACGAAGGAATATAGCAGATAAAAATTCCTCAAGGGCGGACGACGCAGCTACAAGCTGCTAAAATACCGGTCGCTCTCTTGTCTCTAATTTAAACACCTGAACATGCTTCCTGTTATTTTGTAATAATTAACTCCGTTCTCGCACCACCAACTACACAAACGCTGACGGATGGTTGCATTACGTTGAGTGCTTTCCATAACATTACATCATGGCTGACCACACAGAATGACCAGTTCTATCCAGTGGTGAACCAACAAACCCAAATATATATATATATATATATATTTCGATGTAAAGCTATGTTGGTACCACAACATCCAGTCCTAAATAAATGAAGTCGTGTAGGTGTCACGACAAAAAAACACACAGTCGATGCTGTAATGTGGCCGTGTAGGTAACACGGTAAAAACCTCCCAGTCCACACTGTAAACGTGGTTGGTGTTAGGAAGGGCATCCAGCCGTAGAAAACCTGCCAGATAGTCCTGAGCAAGACAACCAATCTTGCCTCAAGTGGGACAATTCCCATCCAGACCCATGCTAGTGTGGAAAATGGACGTTAAACGATGATGATGATGATGATATATATATAGGTATATATATATATGTATGTATAAACAATGAATCAAAACATATATAATATGTTTAGAATTTTGTGTTTCTCAATAAGCAAGCTCAGTAGACTTTATCTAGAATCATAGTAACTTTAACAGGAAGTATGTGGTTGATGTATATATATATTTTAAAGGAGCATTTCATACTTATATACTCCTCGGTCTTAGCAGTATTATATAGATGTAGTAGTCCTATTATAGTTATCAGTTTAGCAGAGTTATAGAAGTAGTGATGTAATAGTTATAGCGCCATGAGTAACCAGTTTGGTAGAAAGTTGATAGGAATATCAACAACGACGTTAGCATGTTTTTATGTTATTTATTAACAAAGGTTAAGCTGAGTAGAGCTGAGTAGAGCCAAGTAGAGCCAAGTAGAGCTGACATGACAAGAGAAATGAAACAAACGAATTAAGATTTCAGAAGGCACGGTCTACTGGTTGAAGTGTTGCCAGGCCGTGGTTAAATTGTTGTGTTACATATTTGCCAGTGATTTCACGGCGAAAGAAAAGTAGTTGTTTACCTTTCGATGGTCAGGCTGCAAGAGGCAGATTTCTCAAATCAACGCGGGAATTTTTCCCTCAGGGCGCGTAGAGATACATTCTCCTCCGCTGGCAGTCATTGGTTGGGCTGAGCCAAATAACACACGGAGAATGTATCAGAGCCCACGGAATGTACGTCACTACATAACCAAATGGAAAAATATATGTTTATATAGAGAGAGAGAGATGTATAAGAAACATGGTATATTGTATATATACCAAATACATATTTTATAGAAGAATATGTACACAGGTGGAACCATCAATGAAACCTTATAGTACTATTTCATACCTGGAGAGTGTAGTTCAAAATCAATCTATGTAATCGATCATCGAAAAAAATCAATCAATATAATCAATCATCGAAGACAAACTATCGATTATGATTAAACCACATGAGACTCAGGTATTCTTCAGAGGCTTAGTCTCCCCATTTTAAGGTAAATATAGAATGGAGATGGTAAATAAATCAATATACCTGCCAATATCCACAGCTACCATTGTGTTGAGATACAATATATGGTTCTTTCTTCCTCTCTCTATATACACATGTATCTTTTTCATATGGTTATATATATATGTATATATAGATCATCATCATCATCATCATTTTACGTCCGCTTTTGCCTGCTTGCAAGGGTGGATATGTATATATATATATATATATATATATATATATATATATATATATATACTTCGTTTTTTAATTTGTTTTGCAAAATTTATCTGAAAACCTGTGTTGAAACAGATATAGTTATACTTTGGGAGGTCATGCTGCCAATAAAAACACATGCACCTCTTGGTTTTCACTTCAATTTATTATAAATTTCCATGGTGTAGGACAGAACAAAGGAGAGACACAAAATAAAAACCTAGTCACTGAGGAGGTCACAGAATGTGTGACGAAAGAGCTTTGACAATATATAAACAACCATCCAGTTATCAAACCAACCAACAGGAAATTTATAATAAATTGAAGTGAAAACCAACAAGTGCATGTATTTTTATTGGCAGCATGACCCTCCCAAAGTATATATATACATATACACACATACATATATTTGAAATATGAGTCTTGATGTAAATAACCATAATTACAATAGTTGATCATTATAAATAATAGTTAATAAATTTGTGTAAAGAGCGAACAGAGGCACCTGCATGGAATTGAACCTCGCATCTCTATATTGTCAGACAGGTGTCTTAACCTCCACGCTAAAGAGCCGCTGGCTGCTAATTACTTTTCTGTAACCAGGGGTACTTTAATCCAATTTCCCAACTATTTTTATTGTGATCAACTATTTTTATTCTGGTTATTTGCTTTGGGGTATTCACATTTCAAATTTCAAATTTTCCCAATGTTTCTTATGTCAACTGTGGTTTATGTATGAAACCAAGCCAGAAACAGTTCTATATAAGCAAGACATAGTCACCTGACCCATCTTGTCTCTAATGGGACAACTCGTCTAACCCATGCTTGTAGCGAAATCTGTCGACACCTTGACCCCTTGGTGACATTTAACAGTCACCTTTTAACGTAAACAAGTCTGTGCGTGGCAATCTCTCGAGGTCACCCCTGTGGTTCTCAGGGCAGGGGACAGAGGAAGCGACAGATATAAATAGCCTGTCTTAGACCAAGCAAAAGGCAGTTTGGAGCAGTTCCTGATAGAGTAACAATGTAAAACATTTGCTTTCTACAGACTCCTTTGGGTCTACAGACTCTTACTCTTTCTCTCTCTCCTGGTCTTACAGACTCTTACTTTCTCTTACTCTCACTCAATCTCTATCTCTTGGTCTCTCTCTTAACCAAGACAGTGAAGTTCATGAAGTTTTCTTGGTAAATACAATTTAATTCTACTTTTACAAACAAGCAAATAACGTACATAATTCTTGTTGATTTTTCATATAACTCTGGCATGAGTTATTTTCAATAAATTAATATTATAGTGGTTTGATGTCATCATGGTTCTTTTATATATATATTCATTTTCTGCGTGATCAAGGAACTATCATCATCATCTTATTGACCTCTTACTCACTTAACTGCACACATGCAACCTCTGGTCACACTGTATCACACAACAGTGAGCGCACAACACAGCAAGCTACAAGTGAGTACACACACAACAAACAAATCAACACAACAATACAATCAACCAACTACCAACATTGACCAACAACCAATCACTATATGCTAGCATGGAAAATGGACGTTAAACAATGATTTATGTATGTGTTTATATAATAATAAGAATATTTATATTTATATATGTTTAATACAATTATAAATATGGAGGGTAGTACTAAGTACTAGTTGGTTACTGGTATGACAAAATGCTCAATGCAAATTAACAAGTATTTTACAAAGCTGAGATATAAAGTGTTAAAACGATTATATTTTAGTTTAGAACATTTATTTGCTGACAATTGTTTCTTCCAGAGGGAGGTCTGGAATCATCGGAGCATAGGGAATGTCAAAACATGTGACTAAAATCCTAGTCATTCAGAACATTTAGGATACATAAGTGTTGTTAGTGGAAAATCAGGAGTTTAAAAAATGTTATGCTTGAGAGAACACAATTACAAGCAGCACTGGTTGAAAGTGTAAGAGGTATAAGCAAAAAGTACAGGCAAAAAAGTTACAAGCAAAGAAAAATGTGGGATAGGATAGACATAAGATATAAGATATAAGATATCTTAGCATTGGAGAACAGTTAATGTTAGGGGTGTACAATGCAGGAGTCAATACAATCAATAAGGCATGTATGGGGAAAGAGTTATAATGCAGTTGAAATAAACATATTTTGTGTGGGGTGTTAAAGCATGTTATAAGTGTTAGAAATGTTTAAGATAGCGTGCAATTTGTTAGAGAGACATGTGGTGATAATATAGGTATATGTTATGTGAGGTGTAATGCAAAGCACGTGATAGAGTTAGGTAGGTGATTTTCACTCAAGTCTTTTTGTGTGTATGTGTATATGATGTTTGTAACTCACAGCTATTAACCATGGAATTATTTTGAGTCGTTTAAAGTCAATAGGTGTTTGTTTGTTAAATGTAAATTCCACCGAGTTACAGGCCATGTTGTTATAGTAGGTATATTATATTATACATTTTATCTACAAATTATCTTTTCTAGGGTTTGTATTAACCGTTATTAAGCTGTTGGTAAACTGTTAGGTTGCTTAATTTTATATATATGAAACCAACCCAGAAACAGTTCTATATGAGCAAGACCGAACTTACCTCTAAATGGACAACCCATCTAACCCATGCTAGCATGGAAAATGGTATATATATATTCTCTTTTGGTATATATATATTACTTTTTTACTCTTTCACCTGTCCCAACCATTCGGTTGAGCCCATGCTGGGGCACTGCCTCTTGTATATATATATATATATATATTTTTTTTTTTTCGGTGAATCACCAATCTGAAGAACAGATCGATAATGGAGTAGGACTATAGCCTCTTTAACTGACCTTGAGCCAATCCTCTGCGAAACACATGTAACAGGTTCATACACAAAAAGAAACTAAATACATGTAAATGAAACTTCATTGTTTTTCTTAATGTATTCGCTTTACCTGTGCATTGAGTGCTCATTTTGGTACCACCACCAGTAATTCGCTGAATCACATACATTATATATATATTAAAAAAAAAAAAGGAACGATCGACTTTCGTCAAATCGGACCGAGGGAACAATGTTTCCGTTGGTCTTTCCAATTGCTAATACTATCTATTGGTCGCAACTCCAGGTAGAAGGAGCAACGTGAAATAAAGTGTCTTGCTCAAGGACATAACGCATCACATATATATATATATATATATATACATACATATATTCAAAACAGGACAAAGACAATGGAAAAAACAGCAGAAAAACAGACAGTTTCATCTCCTCAATCATTCCCTGGAAATCACTACAATTTCAGTATATTAAGGTTGATACTATTCATTCCAGTGCATATTGGGATGTAATAAAACAGGTAAAGACAAAGACAGGGCAATTTATGCCTTTAGGTGAATTACACAAATAAAGATGAAAAAGTATCCCAAGTGCATCAATGTGAAAGAAGGGAGAGAATGGTGCAGGAGGGCTTAGCTAAAAAATATAGAAAGGAAATAAATAGAAATAACAGAAAAGAATATGGACTGCAGCCTAACATGCAAATAAGAATGACACTGAGGCATAGAAAAGGTAAGAAAGGAGAATAAAGGAAGACAGTCTGGGCAGTGTGATGTCTATTATATGATAGTTTCCATATATAGCAAATATATTTATTGCCACATTTGAGCTCCTTAATTGCTCTTGTGGCTTCAGATACTGGGGGGGGGGGGGGGGGGGTTAGTTACTGCTCCCAGCTACACAATGTGTATATCAGAAGATACTGTTATGACCAGGGGGCAGAATCTCTGGTTATTATATAATCATTTATATTGCTTCTAAGATGTACAATATTTAATAATACTTTGTTATTTTTCCCCCTTGTTTACTAAATTGTAACAACATAAGCATTAATTGAATAAGATGTATTGAAACATTTGTAAAGCAATTAAATTGTTTAAGAAATTTATTTTGTCATCTCAATTTCATTATATTCACATACATATATGTCTGAGAGTCCACCTAGTTGTTGTGGGGTTGATAATGTTGTTTGAAGTCAATGTATTCTAGGAAGGATAGTTGTAGTGAAAATTGGCAGTGTAACCAGTAGTTCAAATGTGCAATGTCAATGTGCATGAACGACCAAGCATAGATGAGTTGAGAGAGAAACTGTGTATAAGAGGGATAAGTTGTGGTGTACGGGAGAGAAGACTGCAATGGTATGGGCATGTGATGCACATGGAGGATGACCGCTGGGTAAAGAAGTGCGAAGGAAGATGCAGTAGAGGAAGATCACGAAAACCATCAGCAGAGGTGGTGAGAGCTGACCTCAGATCGCTGAAGCTCACGGAGGAGATGACGAAGGACTGTGACAAGTGGAGAGATGCTGTGCTGAATAGGATCCATCCCACCCTTGCAAGCAGGGAAAAGAGGACGTAAAATGATGATGATGATGATGATGATGATCACCGGCTAAGGTATTCTCAAAGAAAATTAATCTGGGTTACAGAGTCAGTTACATATATGTGTGTTCGAACAAAAAAAAAAAAAGAGAGAGAAGTCAGGTGTAGGTAGAGACTTGGTTCTACCTATACCTGACTTCTGCCTTTTATTGTTCAAACACACATATATGTACATTTATGTATATATATATAAAGATACATACACACACACAGGCACTTATACTCACATATAGGTATGTGTGCATGTATCATATATCTATGTACAAATATTCTTTGTATATATGTATATATAAGATTTGCCAATGTTCTGCAACATGAGGATCAGGGGTATCAGATATGGAAGGGAAGTGTCTGTGGAATGACAGCAGCTCACATAGACTTACTGACGCTGAAAAGAAAGATACATGGAAGTGTTACTACAAGACGTTATTGAATGCAGAGAATACATTGGAGAATGAGTGTCTACCCTAAGTAGACCCAACAGAGAGACCAGACATCAAAGCTGACAGCGGTATTGGAGATAAAGTGATTACAGATATGAAGATAGGAAAAGCAGCCGGTCCATGAGGGATTGTTGAAAGGATTAAGCTGTCTGGTGTTGTAGGCCAGAAGATAGTCACACACATAGTTAACCAGGTAGTGTAGGAAGGTGTGATACTCAATTATTTGCATAACAACATCTTTGTCAACTGCTGTAAGGACAAAAGAGATGCACAAAGGCAGGGGGTGTGCAACATATTCCATTGGCGGGCCACTTTTGAACATTGGAACAACTATTAGGGCCATTAATATTTATTAAGCACTATTCCAAAGATTCACCATAACTTCTTTCCATAACATGGAACTGGGAAATTATAACACACATAATCCTATCCAGTGAAGCCCTTTAGTATAGGTCAACTAACAGAAAATTGTGTTACGGTTACAAAAAAAAATTCTAAATAAGCCTACAAGGTAAAAATTAAAAACGGTCTCTGCGGTCCACTCTGACTGGTCTGATGGACCGGATTGTGGCCCGTGGGCCGCCTGTTACACACCCCTGCTCTAGAGAGAGGAAATTACTGTTAGACCAGGTTATGGATGTCATAGAGATAGTAATTGAACAATTGTTTAGGTATATAATTAATTTTGATGAGATGTAGTTTGACTTTTTACCTGGGAGAAACACCACCAATGCCATATTTTTAGCAAGAGAAGTACCTAGCTAAGAGTAAACCTCTATATCTATCATTTGCCAGCCTAGATGAGACCTTTGACAGAATCCTACACTCTGTAACTTGGTAGATACTTAAGAAGCTTGGGATAGGGGAATAGCTTGAGTGCTATATAAGCTCTGTACAGTGATGCAACCAGCAATGAGTACGGCTATGTGTCTAGTGTGCAGGTGGGTGTCCACCATGTCACAGTCCTCAGTCCCCTTCTGTTCATTATAGTCCTTCATGCTACAACAGGAATCCAAGACTGGTTGTCTGTGGAAGCTCCTATATGCTGATGATTAAGTTCTTATGGAAGCAAAATCTGGAATGAAAGGGCTTCATAGTAAACCTAATAAATACTAAAGTTTTATTAAGTAGAAAAGAGGATAGTAGTCTGTTACCACCAGAGAAATGGCTGTGCTCATTGTGTAAAAAAGATGTAGGAAGAGTATGAACACTTAAGAGATGTAGTGTGATCAGATGCAGGCTAACAGAGAAGATAGTCTTCATATGAGACAGATGCACAAGAGAAGTCAACAGTAAATATACTCATGAAATAAACTCTCTCAAATGTTTAGCAAGCTCACTGGAAGTGGTAGAAAGCTTTTGCTATCTAGGTGACCTCATTAGTTGTGCAAATGGATGTGCTGAAAGTGTTGTAACTAGAGAGAGAGAGCAGGCTGGAAGAAATTCAGGAAACTGTTACCTCTGTTGTCAACAAAAGGCTTCTCTCTCAGAGTGAAGGGAAGATTATATGATACATGTGTTTGAACTGCAATTCTACATGGTAGTGAGATGTGGGCCTTGTGTTCAAAAGTATATGATGGCTGAAAAGAAATGAAGCCAGCATACACTACGAAATGTATAATGTTAGTGTTCATGAATGACAGAGTCCTACAAAATCCTACAAAATATTTGAAGGGTCAGCTGCCTTCCTGATTTTCATTTTCTTAATCACCTTATCTATTTGCTGCCAACTTTGATGGCTGGTCCCCTCAGTTATGTTCATTATCATCATCATCATCCTCGTTTAACATCCACTTTCCATGCTAGCATGGGTTAGATGGAAGTTGTCCCACTTGAGGCAAGGTTTGGTCGGGTGACCGTGTCTCGCTCATATAGGACTATCTGGCAGGTTTTCTACGGCTGGATGCCCTTCCTAACACCAACCACATTTACAGTGTGGAACTGGGAACTTTTTACCGTGTTACCTACATGGCCACATTACAGCGTGGACTGTGTGTTTTTTTTCTCGTGACACCTACACGATCTCGATCTCGATCTCATTTATCTCATTTCATTAGTGTATATCCTCACTCTCACATTCATTATTCTCATAGTAACGCTTCCATGCATCCATTTCTCAAGTGTCAGTAATGGTAAGTGAGCCATTACTTCCCTTTACGTTCTGAGTTCAAATCCTGCCAAGGTTAGCTTTGCCTTTCTTTCTTAGAGGGTCGATAAAATAAAGTGTGTCGATTTAATCGACATCCCTTCCCCAAAATTGTTGGTCTTGTGTATATTGTCTTGTAATCTAGAACATTTCGTGCCTCTGATCCTCAAGTTGTAGAACAATGACAAACCTCTTACTTTCTGCCTCACCTCTTTCAAAATAAACCTGATGCCAAGCTTCTCTTCTAGCTACCTGTCTCTTAGCTTTCATGGCTTTCAGTGCCATCACTGCATCATCTTCCACCTAGCTGGTACCATTCTCCATCAACAGATCTTATCTGTGACCCTCATTAGGCTGTCCCATAGGAGTCCCCTGTTGTCCTCTATATTGCAAATTTCTAACTCCTCATCTTTCATATCAATTGCTGCCTCTAGTATGTTTCTAAACTTCTGGCTATTTGAAGGCTCTTTAAGCTTCAATGCCCCTCTTCTCCAGTCTGTCTCAGTTTTTTGTGTCTGTCTAGCTTGTACTCTAAAGTCACTAATCACTAACCTATATTAGAAGTGCTTATAAAGGATGCATGGATGGGGTGCATAAGAGTGAGGAGAGTAGCTATAGAGTATTATAGTGAAGGAGTTTAGAGACTTTTAACAAGACAGTGGCTAAGGAATGAGTGTTGGGGAGGGCATGGGTATGTGTGTGTGGTGAGGGTGGTGTAGTAACACTGAGAATAGCTGTTAGAGAAAGCTAGTGGCAAGTGGAGACACAGGAATAATTCAGGCCACATTGTGTGCTGTAGGGTGGGTCTTCACCAGCACAACATAGCACCAGCAGTGGCAGTTCTTTGACATTTCTGTTGTGAGATTTACTTTTTTAACATCAGTCTTCACAGCCTCACCCCCTGTCTTCACTATATGTATGTATATATGCAAGCAGGGAAAAGCAGACGTAAAATGATGATGATGATGATGATGAAGAAAATTTCGCTCTACATGGCTGAATACAATAAATGTAATCTGAGTTTTTCGAATATTAATAACATTCGATTCGTTTGCAATTATGCAAACAAGCCTCAATTTTATAGCCATGTCAGTAGAATGGACACTTTATTTGAATTTGGCAAAGCCGGCCATTTATCGCTTGTATACAGGAAACTGACTGACCAGTCTGCTGATATGCAAATCTGGCTGATCAGTGGATCTGCTAATATGCAGATCTGACCGATCAGCCAGTCTACTAATATGCAAATCAGGCCGATTAGTCACTGTGTATTTTTGAAAATACCATATATTTTCACTAGCTCTGACAGTTTGGCAGGTGAACAGTGAGCTGTACTGATGAAGGGTGATACCCAGAAACATTAGTGTCTGCCATTCTGTTTGCATGCCAACACAAGAGCAAGAATGAAGTGTTCATTCTACTGACATGGCTATAAAATTGAGGCCTGTTTGCATAATTGTAAACGAATCGAATGTTATTATTAATATTCGAAAAACTCAGATTACATATATATATATAAATATAAATTAATAAAAACAATGAAATAAAAACAATATACAAGCCGTCCTCATTTCTGAGGACGGCTTGTATATGTGAAGGTATGTATATTTCCTCTGATAATTTGTAATATTATTACATAGATCTATATGATATACATACCAACACACATATACATCCTAGAAACGATCGTAAAATGATGAATTTTTTAATATAAGGAACTTGTTCTTTGTTTTTATTTCATTGTTTTTATTAATTTATCTTGACTCTGTTTTCCTATGATTTTTATCGAAAATTTTTGAATGCATCTTCTCTTTTCATGATATTTGGATTACATTGAGTTCTTCATACAGATTGGACACTACCGTATATTTTGGTAGATTTATCTACATATATATATATATATATATATATATATATATATATATATATATATATATTGTTAATTTATTAACCTGCCATAGAACCTCATTGGCATACGCTTGGATAATACATGTGTCCCTATATGTATTTTGCATATAGGGATACATACCTTATTATTATTAATCTCCCCTGGTCGAGATAACATGTTGGTCGTTTTAACTGCTGCTATTTCTAGTGGCAGTAGATTGACCTTTCCGCCTCTGCCTTCTATCTTTACACACAGCACTGGACAGAATTGCTTCTTCATCATACACTCTCATCTCGGGAAC
Source organism: Eledone cirrhosa (assembly GCA_964016885.1). Classification (NCBI taxonomy): domain Eukaryota; kingdom Metazoa; phylum Mollusca; class Cephalopoda; order Octopoda; family Eledonidae; genus Eledone; species Eledone cirrhosa. The sequence goes on along the minus strand of OZ024744.1, from coordinate 65,073,237 downwards.
AATTTTGAATGGCGCCAGTTCGTGATTTGAACTCGGGAATTTTATATTCTCCGAGCGAAAAGAACCCTCTGATGAGAGTCTTCCTTTTCAATGGATTTCCGTATGGATTATCCATTTATTTCTAGACTTGAAACCGTACGGTAAGGGTAATTACAGCAGGTACAATGGACTTTTTAAAATTTATTTTAAAACTTTTTCTTATTTGCTAAACCTTGATTATATATATATATATATATATATATATATATATATATATATATATATAGCACGCAGGGAGGCTGAGATGGGAAGATCAGAGGCATGTGGTGTTCCACATTGCAAGGCAGTGTGTCAATGTAAATCAGGATGTTGTTGGAGATAAATGTGTCCGGAATGATGCCGGTGTACTTAGTGTCATGAATGATCAGAAAAAGGAGGCCTGGAAATGTCATTATGAGAGACTGATGAATGTGGAGAACGAATGGGAGAGAGAGAAATTACCCTCAGTAGATCCAACAGAGGGACCAGCTATTGAGATTGACGAATATAGGGTCCAAGAGGCGATTAAGGAAATGAAAAATGGTAAGGCTGCTGGACCATCGGGAATAGGCATCAGGGGACGTAGACACTAAACTGAAGGCATCAGGGGACATAGGCACTAAACTGGTTGCATGCATCATCAATCAAGCTATATATGGTGGTGTTATACCCAAAGACTGGTGCAGCAGTATTCTCATAAATTGCTACAAAGATAAAGGGGATGCTCTGGAGAGCAATTATAGGGGTATAAAACTGATGGATCAGGTTATGAAAGTGGCAGAAAGGATATTAGCACAATTAATTAGAGAAAGGAATTAGAGAAAGGGTTAAACTAGATGAGATGCAGTTTGGTTTTGTGCCTGGGAAAAGTACAACAGATGCCCTCTTCTTGGTGAGACAATTGCAAGAGAGGTTCTTAGAGAAAAATAAGCCACTATACTTAGCCTTTGTTTACCTAAAGAAGGCCTTTGATAGGGTACCCTGATCTGTCATCTGGTGGTCCCTAAGGAAACTAGATGTTGAAGAATGGCTTGTGAGGATAGTGCAAACTTTGTACAGAGGTACTGTCAGTAAAGTCAGGGTAGGAATGGAGTTTAGTGAGGAATTCCAGATACAAGTAGGAGTACATTAGGGTTCGGTCCTCGGCCCACTCTTGTTCATTATAGTCCTCCAAGCCATAACAGAGGAGTTTAAGATTGGCTGTCCATGGGAACTTCTCTATGCTGACGTACTGGTTCTTATAGCAGAATCAGTAGAGGACCTAGAAAATAAATTCTGGCTATGGAAACAGCAGTTGGAATCAAGAGGACTGAGAGTGAACCTAGCTAAGACAAAAGTGTTGATGAATAGAAAAGAGGACAAAACTCTTATTCCATCAGGGAAATAGCCATGTTCGATATGTAGAAAAGGAACTGGCATAAATTCTATAAAATGTACATAATGCAGATCCTGGGTACACAAGAGATGTAGTGGGATAGCAGGCAAACTAACAGGTAGGGAGAAATACGTATGCAGTAGATGTACAGGGAAATTTGACAGCAGAAGTCGCATTGATAGACACATTTTTCAAATGCAGGTGATCAGATTAGGAGGGGGGTGTTCCGAGGCCATAGTATCTAGAATAAGGATGGGTTGGAAGAAGTTTAGGGAGCTGCTTCCTCTGCTGACGAAGAAGGGTTTCTCCCTGCATATGAAAGGCTGGTTATATGATGCCTGCGTGAGGAGTGTGATGCTGAATGGTAGTGAGACATGGGCAGCAACTGCAGAGGATATGCGATGGCTGGAGAGAAATGAAGCAAGCATGCTCCGTTGGATGTGCAATGTCAATGTGCGTGAACGACCGAGCATGAATGTGTTGAGAGAGAAACTGTGTCTGAGAGGGATAGAATGTAGTGTGTGAGAGGGGAGACTGAGGGGGTATGGACATGTGAAGCGCATGGAGGATGACAGATGGGTAAAGAAGTGCCAAGAAATGCCAGTAGAAGGAAGACGTAGTAGAGGAAGACCACGAAAAACATGGGCAGAGGTGGTGAGAGCAGACCTCAGATCGCTGAAGCTCACGGAGGAGATGACAAAGGACCGTGACAAGTGGAGAGATGCTGTGCTGAATAGAACTCGTCCCACCCTTGCAAGCATAAGTAAAATGATGATGATGATGATGATTATATATATATATATATATAGAGAGAGAGAGATGTATATATATATATATGTGTGTATGCGTGTGTGTGTGTATACATATATATATCTAAAGGGTACTAATTTCAACGGGGGAGTGGCCTTCATTGATATGTAAAAAAGGAGTGGCTAAAATGCTACACAATGTACACAAGATGTGTAGGGAGATAACAGGTGGACTAACAGTAAAGGAAAACTTTGTATGTAGTAGATGTTCAGGGCAAATAAAAATGACAATAATAATAAAATAAAAAATAATATAAACCTTTTCCAAAAGGTTTCTCTCAACAAATGAAAGGTCAGCTGTATGACACCTGTGTATGAAGTACGATGCTGCATGGTAGTGTGACATAGGCAGTGAACACAGAGAACTTGAGTAGAGATGACAAAAGAAGGCAACAAGTGGAGAGATACTGTACTGCAAGCATGGAACAGCGGATGTAAAATGTTGATAATGATATCAGTAGTGAATCTAGCATCTGAGCTACTTAAACTCAACCTTAGTACCATAATAGCCAACTCTGTCTATTTTAAACCAACAAGATACAAGACTTTATTTTAACCCTTTAGCATTCAAATCGGCCAGATCCGGCTAGAAATGTCTCACCTCTTTCTGTTCAAACCAGTTGAAACTGGCTGCTTATACTGATGTTAAGGTAGTGTTCTCAAAATAAATAGCATCAAAATTTCACAGATTCGATATTATGTGCGATAATTATGTAAGATAAAGCGTTTACTACAAAAATACAATAATATATATAGAGTAATGTGAATGCAAAAGGGTTAAAGTCTGTATTTATCTAAAGACCTTCCATCTCCATCAAGAACCTTTAAGTTATGTTCCAAACACCAGCTTAATAACGAGAAAGTTAGCTATATTACTGCATGCCTTCAAATTCTTAATTATTTTCAAATATATAAGTAGTGTTTCGGTAAGAAATATGGTAATGGGTTAATGATGGATCAAACTCAAATAGTCTTTTTTGAATGTCAAAAGTCACTACAAGAAAGTGTAAAATAAGTTTTATTTTTGTTCAAGTTTCCCCAATCTGGTTTCTAAAAATATTCTCTCCTCATATAAACCATTACTCCACAAATCATCCTTATCACCATTCCAACACTAACATGTTTTCTTACTTGAATTACCAATCTTTAAGTAGAGGAAATCTTTAAGCAGACACAAGTCTCATCTTTAACCTACCTGTTCTTTTGTAGTGAACAGGGTGTGTGGAGGGTGTGTGTGTGTGTGTGTAAAGTTCTATAAACATATCTGGTTCTCTTTACAATCTAAAGCTGAGGCTCCAAGTTTACAGCAAAAGATTACAAGATTTTTTGTTGTTGTTGTTGTTTTTTGTTTTCGTTTATGTTTTTGTTTTTTCAGTCTTGACATATTTAGCTCCAAAAAAGATTTATGTCTGGTTTGAATGGAAAGTGGGATGTTCCTCTTTCTACATACATTGCTATTGTAATACTAATGATGATAATAATAATTTTAGCAACTGATACTGCTACTACTACTACTACCACCACTACTTGGGCCCAGAAGGAGGTAGAAAAATGTTTCGCCAGGAAGATGGTCCCCCCTGGCCATTGGAGTCCTTCACTTAAAAACACCCAAGCGCTGGATACAGCCCGTTTTTGCCAGCTGAGTGTACCAGAGCAATATGAAAGGACACAATACACTACCAGGGATTCAAACATGACCTTATGATCCTAAGTCAAGCTCCCTAACAACTACTACCTTACAGGGTGAACTGGATTCTTTTTTTTTGTGGTACCAATACAACCACTTTTACAGAGTGGACTGGGTGCATTTTGTTGTAGTACCTGTATGACCACCAAACAAGGTGAACTGGGTGCTTTCTGGTTATAGCACCAGTATGACCACTAAACAGGGTGAATTAAGTGGGGTTTTTTGTCGTGGTACCAACACAACCACTTTATAGAGTGGACTGGTCGCTTTTCATTGGGGTACCTGTATGACCATCTTACAGGGTGGAGAGGGTACTTCTTTATCGTGGTACCTGCAGGACTAGCTTACAAGGTGGACTGGGTACTTTTTGTTGTGGTACCAGCACTGTTCAAATATCAATGCATGCTTGTATGGGTTGGACAAGAGATGTGCATCAATGGTGTGGAACACATGGTGAAGGTGGGGTATACCCTCATAATCTTTAAACATCTATTTCACAAGTCCACCTGCACCAGATAGGCTGTCATGCTCTGAGAGTAGGCTAGACAGGAAACCATGTCTAATTCATACACTCTCTTTTTGTTTTGGTATGTCCTGCTCAGTCAGATGTCTTTCCAAACCCTAACCAAGCATTTTATTGTGGTATGTTGATATGGATGAGGGTGGAGCTGAAGATGAAGGCTGTCTTTCCATGCTGGAAGGAGTTGGACAAGTGGAACAAGAGGAGGTGGGGCAGGAAACTGTCTTTCTATGTTAGCATGTGTTGGAGGGGGTAGTTGGAGAATATCCATCTTTGTAAGTTGATATGGATGAGGGTGGAGATGAAGATGAAGGCTGCCTTTTCATGCTGGAAGGAGTTGGACAAGTGGAAGAAGGGTAGGTCGGGGAGGAAACTGTCTTTCTCTGCTGGCAGGAGTTGTTAGATGTGCAGTACAGCGTTCCACCATGCCATCATATGTTAGACGAAACATTTTAAGGAATTTCCTCTTTGATGCCAGCCCTTGTTTCATTTTAAGTATGGTATATATTCCACCGACATTCTTTGAACTGTTACACTGCTGGATGCAATGTTGATGTTGGACATAAACAAATGTCACCACCTGTCAGTGGCAACTCATTCATGGTGACTGACGCACACACACATATCTATTATGTATATATATATATATATATATGTATGTATGTATGCATGTATGTATGCATGTATGCATGTGTATGTTTATATGTTTATATATATATATATAGATATATATATATATATATTGCAAGCAGGGAAAACAGACATTAAATACTGAAGATGATGCTGCTGATGATATATATATATATATGTATATATATATGTATATATATATATATATATATATATATATATTACATTACATGCCATGTTGAGAAATGTAATGTATTTTCACTTCATTTTCTTGTCTCTCCAACATCCCTGGTCCATCGGTATTTATTTATATTAAACTTCTCGTTTAACTTCTCATAATTATGGTCAAATGTGTAGGACCCTCAGAAAAATTCTGCTCCTTAACCTTCCCATTCCACAACCCCCTACACCCACATGACACCATTACTATTTGGTCCAATCATAATTCAGCGGCTTATAATATGTTTCTCTCCCCAATCTCTTTCACAAAACCACCGCCTCGGCTAGTACTCCCTCCTCGATATGCTAGATGGACTACGGGATTTGGAGAGTCTAAAGAATGTGAACACTCAATGTCAATGTCAAAGATAAAGATAAATTCACCTCCTGTTGCTGGACGAGAATGCAAGAACTCATCATTATTTCAGACACGGATGGCTAACATAACCCCATCTCCCTCAGCCCTCCCTGCACCTCCAACCCATCCCTTCCACCCACCCAACGAAATCCAAAACTTCAGAGTTTGTACCATGAATGTAGGTTGTAGAGATGCTTGAACGTATGGAAGTTGATGTTTGTTGTGTTCAAGAGACTAGGTGGAGGGGTGGGTCTGCTAGATTCATTGTGGGTAAAAAACGATGCTATAAACTTTTCTGGGTGGGAAATGACAATGGGCTGGGTGGGGTAGGAAGCATGTTAGTAGAAAAATGGGTAGATAAGGTAATTGCCGTAAATAGAGTGAACGACAGAATAATTAAAATAAGACTAGTTCTAAATAGAACTACTGTGACAATAATATCCGTTTATGCACCCCAATCCGGACTGCCCGGCACTATAAAAGACACATTCTATGAGTCACTAATGCTCACTACCTCCCAAATAACTGACAGTGACTACATAATTATTGCTGGCGACCTAAATGGTCATGTTGGACAACATTGTGACAGCTATGACAGCATCCATGGAAGCTATGGGTTTGATACTAGAAATGAGGAAGGCTTCAGAATCCTGGAATTCTGTGATGCTAATAACCTGTAACACAAACTTCAAAAAACGAGACAATCACTTGATCACCTATAGATCAGGGGAACACGCCAGCCAGGTAGATTATATCCTTACTAGAAGACGTGACAGAGTGTCTGTTGTAAACACTAAATCCCTCCCCCATGAAGAATGCACCTCCCAACATAGCCTCATAGTCAGGACTAGATGTACTCGACAACAGAGGAGGACTACCCTGAGGAGAAGAATATGGAAGTTAACGGACCCCACAGCCAGTAACACATTTAAAAGCATATTACTTGATGCTTTTGACAGTAAGGAAGAGTAATTAGAGATGTACAATATAGAGGAACAGTGGGATTCCTGAAAGTTAAACTGCTGAAGGCAACAGATGAAACCTGTGGCTGGAGCGGACCTATAGGCAGGAGGAGAGTAACTTTGTGCTGGAATAGTAAGGTGGAGGAGTCAATCAAGGCCAAAAAGTAGGCTTGGAAAGTATGGGGGAAGTAGAGAACACTATCAAGTGGCCAGGAGAGAAGTGTACTTTGCAAGAAGGGATGCAGAGGAAAGAAAGTTCAAGCATGTTCTACAACATGAGGACCAAAAACGTGAAGTGTTCAGGATTGCAAGACAATGTGTCAAGGAAAACTGTGATATTGTCGGGGAGAAGTGTGTTCGTAATGATGATGGTGTACTTGCCATCACTGATGCTGATAAGAAGGTAGCTTGGAAGTGTCACTACGAGAGGCTACTAAATTAGGAGAATAAATGGGAAAAAGGTAGTCTGCCCCAAATCGATCCTAGATAGGGGAAACTATAGAGGCATTAAACTGATTGACCAGGCCATGAAGGTCACAGAAAGAGTTATAGCGCAACTAATCAGAGAGCGAATTGATCTAGATGAAATGCAGTTTGGGTTTGTGTCAGGTAAAAGTACCATGGATGCTCTACAGGAGAAGTACCTAGCTAAAAGTAAACACCTATACTTAGCTTTTGTTGACTTGGAGAAAGCCTTTGACATAATGCCCCGCTCCATTATCTGGTGGACTCTTAGAAAACTAGGTGTAGATGTGATGAATGGCTTGTGAGAGCTATATAAACCATGTATAAAGAAACAGTCATAATTAACAACGAATATAATGAAGAATTTAGCATAAAAGTTGGTGTTCATCAAGGCTCTGTCCTTAGCCTCCTATTTATTATTGCCCTTCAGGCTATAACAGAGGAGTTCAAGACCGGCTGCCCATGGGAACTTCTATACGCAGATAATCTAACTCTCATAGCTGAATCGATGGCCAAGCTAGAGAAGAAATTCCAAACATGAAAGCATGGCCTAGCATCAAAAGGCCTTAAAGTTAACTTGTCTAAGACTAAAGTTCTAGTTTGTAGAAAGGAAAATAGGGCACTGGTCCCCTCTGGCAAATGGCCATGCTCAGTGTAATAGGAAATTCCATATTATGTCCCAAATGCAAACTATGGGTACATAAAAGATGTAGTGGTAAGCTATCTAAGAACGTACATTTTATATGTGGCCAATGCTCAAGTGCAATTAGTAGCAAGTGCCCACAGGATACTAGCTCCTTCCATTGCCCAGATGGCTCTATAGAAATAGTGGACACCTTCCGTTACCTGGTGACAAAATCAGCAGTGGTGGAGGGTGCTCTGAAAGTACAGGAGCTAGAGTCAGAACGGGATGGAAAAAGTTCAGAGAGCTTATACCACTATTGACCACTAAAGGTTTCTCTCTAAAAATGAAAGGCAGATTGTATGATGCCTGTATACGAACAGCAATGCTACATGGCAGTGAGACATGGGCATTACGTGCAGAGGACCTGCGCAGACTGGAGAGGAACGAAGCATGCATGCTCCGTTGGATGTGTAATAGTAATATCGGCGAATGGCAAAGCATAAATGAACTAAGTGAGAAATTAGGAATAAGAGGGATCAGATGCTGTTTACTCGAAAGAAGACTACATTGGTATGGACACGTGATGCGCATGAAAGACGACAGTTGTATAAAAAAGTGCGGGGCGATCAAAATAGATGATAGCTACGGAGTAGGTAGACCCAGAAAAACCTGGGACGACTTGATAAATTCTGACCTTACACATTTACACCTCTCTAAGACAATGTCACTGGACCGAGATCTTTGGCGCTACACAGTAATACAGAAGACCCGCCTTACTTATGTACAAAGCGAAACCTACAGTCAGTAAGCACCTCCTAACCAAATATATACCCCATCCCACTACCCCTACTCCCCCCACTCCCACCAACACCACCCTTTCTCTGTAAAGTTATGTTGGTACCACAACATCCAGTCCGAAACAAATGAGGCCGTGTAGGTGTCATGACCAAAAAACACACCGTCCATGCTGTAATGTGGCCGTGTAGGTAACACGGTAAAAAGTTCCCAGTTCCACACTGTAAACGTGGTTGGTGTTAGGAAGGTCATCAAGCCATAGAAAACCTGCCAGACAGCCCTACACGAGCGAGACATGGTCACCCGACCAATCTTGCCTCAAGTAGGACAAATTCCCGTCTAAACCCATTCTAGCGTGGAAGAGAGACGTTAAACGATGATGATGATGATGATATGATGATATATATAGCGTGAAACTAATATTAACATTTTGCACTGCCTCTTCGCTTCCACATTGTTTTTTTGTTTTTTGTTTACTGTCTCAACTCTAAAATATATATATATATATACACATGTATAATTATACTTATGGTAAACAAGTTGACTAATTAGGATTGCGTATCTAATTGCCCAATCAGTAGACAATGTTTTCATAGTCAAAGTCCGTTCCTCATATATATATATATATATACATATATATATAAATATATATATATATAATTGAATATAAAAGAGAGATAAACACAGATATATACATATATGTGTTCAAATCGTAAGGGACCAGATACTAGTTAGAATTTTTTTCACCCTAGTGAATCTGGTCCCTTACAATTTGAACACATATATGTATATATTTGTGTTTATCTCTCTTTTATATTCAATTATATTACACAGCCCGGAAAAATCTCTTTCCTTCAGCTATTTACTTGTAAGAGGCTAGTTTGAGTTTCTAACTCAATATATACCTTTGATATATATATATAGAGAGAGAGAGCCTCGCCATTCCCTGTAAATAATGTGCTCAAAGGAGAAGAAATCCTGAGCTCTTTAAAATACAATATGTTGAAAAGGTAACACACCAGATAGAGATATACAGTGCGCTATCAATAAAACAGGGAAAAAACCCACCAGTGTATGGAATCTATAACCTATGAAAGGCAGACTGTAGACACGATAATTAAAAATATAAATTAAAGCATAAATAAATACCTCTATAACTATATAACACACGTACAAATCCAAAGAGATCTGTTTCGCCGGTAAGTTGTTGACAGAAATGGAACAACCTCGGTTCATCAGCATGTGTAAGGCTACACATTTCAGACAACACTAAGAGAATTTTAAAAAGTGACTGTCCAGCTACACGTGGGAGAGAGAAATCACAGTGTGTTTAAGGGCAGTGAACCAGTGACCTCTGAGGAACGAGCTGCTAGAAAGGGCAGCCCAAAACCACTCAGAGAAGTGTGCTCAACCAAACAGAGAGATAGGAAAGACTGTTATAAGGAGCGAAATATAACGATAAATCACCATCGTTTAGCATCTATCTTCCACGCTAGCATGGGTTAGACGGGAATTGTTCCACTTGAGGCAAGATTTATCGGGTGACCGTGTCTCGCTCATATATATATATATAAATGTATATATATACATATATATATACATATATATACACACACACAGATACACATATATATATATATATGATATGTATATATCGATTATCGATTAAAGTCTATTTTCCACAGTAGCATGGGTTAGACAGGTTTGTCCCATTTAGAGAGAAGTTGCGTTTGGTGACCATGTCTTGCTCATGTAGGAGTGTTTCTGGCTGGTTTTCTATGGCTGGATGCCAATCCTAACGCCAACCACATTGATAGTGTGTGCTGGGTGCTTTTTGTTGTGACACCTACACTATATATATACATATTTAATTTTATATATATATATATATATATATATATATATATATATATATATATATATATTTAATTTTGCTCTAACTTTTTGCTTTAGCATCTCTGCATCCCTTCCCACATACTGGTGACTCGCTGTTTGGCAGACGTGGCCTTGTCCCCACCCCCAACGCCTCCCTGTTCCGCCACCTTCTCATCTGTTGCTTTTCACACCTTCATACTTATACCTCTGAGGTATCATGGAGAGACAGTGGGGAGGAATGATGAGGTGTTGTCGCATATGAAGTCAATAAGTCTGAACAAAATAGTTGAAAAGTGTATCCAGTTTACTAGTCCCATCTTGCACCTCCCTGTTAGTTGTCCAGCTAAGGTATC
>OZ024744.1:65052546-65060046 GCA_964016885.1 Eledone cirrhosa | reverse complement strand
CTAGAAGAATATATACCTTTACAATTCAGTAGTTAGAGGTAATTACTAAATATTTGATGAATAAAAGGGACAAGATCTTCTTGCTCTTGCTCAATGAGGCCGGGGTCATCCTAAGCCAACAATCCCGAAACATTGTTGTGAGTAGAGCCAGCGATGTTGTGATAGAAGACGTTTTTTAGTGCTACACCAGAAGATTATACCAATATTATCAAGAATCAGTAGAGAAAAAGTTCACAATGTACTACTTTCCTTTGAGATTATGATGTTGTTGCACCATCCCCACTCCCCACAGGAAAAAGAAGAAAGAACTATATAGAAAAAAACTGTCTTAACAAACCTTGTCAAAAGTGCAGCAAAAATAGAATTCATCCATAACTTTAAAACAAGAAGAAAAAAATTGAGCATTTCTAATGAAAATATCAATCTCAGGCAAACACACTAGACTTAATATAATCTTTTGCTGGCGTTATTTAAGACTTAGATCGTTCAACAATCATCCAGTTTATATTAAAGTTCACAGCTTTTTCTTTTAATGACCAAATGTTACTCAAGAACCTTGTTACATTTCTTTTATGAATGTTCCAAAAATAAATGGCAATGATGTGGTCACAACTCTATTTAGAAAAGACTATTCATGAAAAAACACCTTTAACTAGGAATACATTTAAATGCCAAATTGGAAGTGTTCAGTAAATGCAAACATGCTGATAAGTTCACATTCAAGGTAGCACACCTAACTTGAATGAAATATTATATTCATGCAGGTCTTGGCAGTGATGTCATGGATACAGTATTTTTGACTATGCGCTTTCTTTACTTTTTTTCCCCCTAACCAATTATCTCTTAATTATTTTTCATTAATACATATATAATTCACCACTTGATAGTACATGGGCAGATTTCAAGCAAAAAATTTATACCACCTCTGTTGATGTTTTGGGCTTCAGAACACTTAAACACAATGATCGGTTTGATTAAAACAATCCAGAAATATCTAAACTCCTGAATATCAAACATGACTTACATTAGTGATTGTTTAATCCCAATTTATCTAGAATAGAACACTGGAAGAGAGATTATATGTGATGGTTGAATATATCAACTGATATTCAACTGGCCTTTGATAAAAAGGACTCCAAGGCAACAAAAGATATATTGGATGATGTAATTCATGATATCTAAAATGTTTGGAAAGTTGACCTGGGGATACATTGGATTTGGGATGACCTGAAGGCTATGTATAACAGTTCAAAGTGATTCAGAAAGTGATCCATTGAGCATGAGGCATGTATTTTGACTTCATTGATGAAGTTATTTGATGGGTTATTTTCTTTTCTGTATCTCAACAAGGATACCTTCTTTGAGCTCATAAAACTCCTTCAAATTGTTGTAACATTACCTGTAAGCAGCATTAGCCATGAATACAGTTTGTTCAAGCTGAAGATGATTAAGACTTCCCTGTAGAATTCTCTGGTGGACAATAGACTAGACAATTTAGATAAATCACCATGAATAGATAACATGCCAAAAATCTGAATCTTGAAGACATTATTCTGAATCTTGTGGCAAAGGAAACAGAAAAAAATTGACCTTCTTTAGTTCATAAATGTTACCATCATTCATGTGTCATCCTTTATATTTAATATAACTTTGAATTACTTTGAAAAGTGACTTTCAATGTTATCTATTATACAGGGTGTCCTGTATTAACTATTTATTTCAGTGAAATCAGACCATTAAAAAGAAAACTCTCTTTCATTTCTGTTCATCATTTTTAATGTGTTAGAAGTGTATAAATTTCTAATATTGATGCTTTCCAAATTGGTGAATTGGACATGGAGGACCTCGCCCATGGCTTCCACGTTCTCTAGATTTGACCCCCATGGATTTCATTGTATAGGGTTAAAAAAAACAAAGGTTTATCGCCAAAAGATCAATAGTTTAGCCAAGCTTAAGGAACACATTCAGTTAACAGTGCAGGAGGTAACTCCTAAAATGTTTCCAAATGTGCTTCCTAATGGTAAGGATAGACTTGAAATTTGCAGGGGTACAGACGGAGGACATGAAGAAAAATTTCAATAAAGTTTTCACACAAGATTTATAAATTTATTTGTTTTGAATCATAATTAAGTAATAAACATAAAATCCCGTCAGTTTTTTTAAAATTTGCCCAATTTCATTGAAATAGATAGTAAATTCTGGGACACACTATAATTTATACAAAAAAGTTGCCTGTCTCATAGTTTTCTGAATAGGTTGCTTCAAAATGTTTGTATTGCCAATGGACTAATGTATATTACTGCCTGATGTATAATATATTATCGACTGGTATATATAATGTATCTAAGAAGGTATGTGGCTGAGTGGTTAGAGAATTGGATTCGCAATCATAAGGGTGTTAATTCGATTCCCGGACTGGGTGATGTGTTATGTCCTTGGGTGAGACATTTTATTTCACGCTCCTTCTACCTGGAGTTGCAACCAATAGAGAATATTAGCAATTGGAAAGACCAATGGAAATATTGTTTCCTCGGTCCGATTTGACGAAAGTCGATCGACTTGTGTATATAATATATCTCTGACTGATGTATATATTATTCACTGGTGTATAATATATCACTGACTGCTATATAATATATTATTGACTGGTGTATATAATATATCTCTGACTGATGTATATATTATTCACTGGTGTATAATATATCACTGATTGCTATATAATATATTATTGACTGGTGTATATAATATATCTCTGACTGATGTATATAGTATATTGTTCACTGGTGTATAATATATCACTGACAGCTATATAATATATGATTGACTGGTGTATATAATGTATCTCTGTCTGATGTATATAGTATATTATTCACTGGTGCATAATATATCACTGACAGCTATATAATATATTATTGACTGGTGTATATAATATATCTCTGACTGATGTATATAGTATATTGTTCACTGGTGTATAATATATCACTGACAGCTATATAATATATTATTGACTGCTATATAATATATCTCTGACTGATGTATATAGTATATTGTTCACTGGTGTATAATATATCACTGACTGCTATATAATATATGATTGACTGGTGTATATAATGTATCTCTGACTGATGTATATAGTATATTGTTCACTGGTGTATAATATATCACTGATTGCTATATAATATATTATTGACTGGTGTATATAATATATCTCTGACTGATGTATATAGTATATTGTTCACTGGTGTATAATATATCACTGATTGCTATATAATATATTATTGACTGGTGTATATAATATATCTCTGACTGATGTATATAGTATATTGTTCACTGGTGTATAATATATCACTGACAGCTATATAATATATGATTGACTGGTGTATATAATGTATCTCTGACTGATGTATATAGTATATTGTTCACTGGTGTATAATATATCACTGACTGCTATATAATATATTATTGACTGGTGTATATAATATATCTCTGACTGATGTATATAGTATATTGTTCACTGGTGTATAATATATCACTGACTGCTATATAATATATTATTGACTGGTGTATATAATGTATCTCTGACTGATGTATATAGTATATTATTCACTGGTGTATAATATATCACTGACTGCTATATAATATATCACTGACTGCTATATAATATATTATTGACTGGTGTATATAATGTATCTTTGATTGATGTGTAATATGCCATTCACTGGTATATAATACATTATTTACTGGTGTATATAATGTATCACTGATTGCTGTATAATATATTATTGACTGGTGTGTATAATGTATTGCTGACTGATGTATATAATGTATCATTAACTACTGTATAAAATATCATTGATTGCTGTATAATATATTATTATCTAGTGTATGGAGGCACATGGCTTAGTGGTTAGAGCATTGGCCTTGCAATCGAAAGGTTGTGAGTTCAATTCTTAGACCGGGTGATGTGTTGTTTCCTTGAGCAAGACACTTTATTTCACATTGCTCCAGTTTACTCAGTTGTAGAAATGAGATGATAGGGACTGGGGTCCATATCATTCCACTGCAAAGTGGTCGTGGAGATGCCACGGCAAAAAAAGCACCCAGCACTCACTGTAAATGAGGTTGGTGTTAGGAAGGGCATCCAGCTGTAGAAATCAAGCTAGAATCAGTTCCCGTCCCAGCCTTGCAAGCAGGGAAAAGTGGATGTAAAATGATGATGATGATGATGTATATAATATGTCATAGACTAGTGTATATATTATATCAGTGAGTGATGTATATTATATATCATTGACTATTGTATACTATATTATTAACTGGGATATATATCATTGATGATGTATATAATATCAATGACTAGTGTATATATGTATATATATATGGTGTATATATACATACACACACACACATATATATATATATATATATATATATATATATATATATATATATATATATATGTACACACATATATATATGTGTGTGTGTGTAGTGAAATCTGTCTGCGCCTTTAACCTTGGGTGACAACTAGAGGTCAAATTCTAGGTCACCACCCTTTTGGTGTGAACAGGTTCAGGGTGGGAGACAGGAAGCGACAGGTATATAAAGCCTGTATCATCATACTTTAGGCAGAGACATCGGAGCACTCCACTACAGAACACGCTATGTGAAAGATTCACCACTATCAACAGACCCCAGTGGTCTACAGAAAGACAGATAGATCGGATCTCTATGATACACAACAAACTATGTAAAGATTCACCGCTATCAACAGACCCTAGAGGTCTACAGAGATACAGAGAGATCAGAGCCCTACTACTACAGACCTGCTATGTGAAAGATATTCCGCTATCTACAAGCCACAGTGGTCTACAATCAATTACAGACCATTACTATCTCTCACTCGCTATGGTCTCAGACTCATGACGAAAACTACTATGACGACTGCAACAAACTTTAACCACCAACAAACTTTATCTCGTCGCTCGCTGTTTTCATATCAACAACAAAATAACATTGTCAACTTTCGCAACTCTTGGTAACTGTTTTATTGTACTTTTTAATTGATTCACGTAAACCATATATAAACAAAATCATTTATTCTTATTATTCCTGGTATTTCATCTAATAATCGTTTTAATTCATCTAACTACTTCTTACATATACCCTTCGTTAAATATGTATGTAAAAGATAAACAGAAATAACAACACAATCAGTACAGTAAATGGAAGGAATATATTAGGTTAACGCTTGATATAGTAGGAAGAGGGTCTTAACGTTTCGGAAGCTAGTCCTTCATCAGAAGAAAGAATGAGAAATAAGATAGATTGAGGAGACGGGCGGGATGGAATTAGATAAAAATGACAGGTCCATTCATGTTGACATCTCTTGCAAAACTGTTGGTGCTGGCGTTTTGTGTATGATTTATTTTTTAGAAAAATGAATGATGGAGCGCGTCTACCTGAAATGGAAAAAAAAAACGTTTAGTAAAAAGAGCTATACTTGAGCACGTACGTAATCAAGTGTTTGTGTGTGTGTACGTTATTATACGTCCGTACGAAGCTAAGAAGAAATTTGTATGTATATGTAAGTAAAAGAGTGTGTGTGCATGTAAGTACAAAGCTATGAGCAAAAGTATGTTAATATAAGGGTGTGTATGTGTGTATACAGAGCAGTGAAGGGAAAGGTGGAGTGAGCATATATAGTCGGCATGTATTAGTTGTAAGAGAAGCTGCTAATGATCAAGAGAAAGCGATAGGAATCTAGGGGTGTGATAATGGACTGGGTACTAGAGAAATTAGGGAGGTGAGTTGAGTCCAAGAGGGGTGAATCAGACTTTGTTCAGTCTTGGTGTGTGAGACCTGTGATCCATGATGTAAAAGGACACCCAGTACTGAAACATGTAGGGAAGAATGACCAGGAGAACAGAAATGACGGGTGACAGGAGTATCCAAGCCGAGTCATATGTCCCTCAAATGTTCGGCAAAATGGTCCGCCATACAGCGTCCCGTTTGTCCAATATATAAAGACCCACAAAGGGAACACCGGAGGGCATAGACAACGTGGGTGGATGTGCAGGTGAAGGAATGGCGGATATGGAAAGACCCGTTAGGGCCTGTAAGAATGGTGAGGGTGGAAATAAAGGGACAAGTGTTGCAGCAGGAACGGGAACAAGGATGAGAGCCGGGTGGAGTCGTGGGAGAGGACGAAAAGGAATATATATATATATATGGTTTATATATGTATATATATACATATATATATATATATATATATGCCGTCCAGACCCATGCTAGCGTGGAAGATGGACGTTAAACGATGATGATGTGATGTTGATGATATATATATATACATATATATATATATATATATGTGGAGGCGCGTGGCTGAGTGGTTAGAGAATTGGATTCACAATCGTGATGTCGTGAGTTCGATTCTCGCACCGGGCGATGCGTTATGTCCTTGAGCAAAACACTTTATTTCACGTTGCTCCTACCTGGAGTTGCGACCGATAGATAGTATTAGCAATTGGAAAGACCAATGGAAACATTGTTTCCTCAGTCCGATTTGACGAAAGTCGATCGACTGTCGATATATATATTAAAATAACAGGTTAAAGTTTAAGCAAAGAATCGCTGCTTTCACCCTTAACGAGATCTTCTGAAACTCTTTGGATTTTAGTCTTCAAATTACTATATATATATATATATATAAATTATTCCGGGTTCAATTGGGGCTAACCACAGTAAGTAAGGTACTCAATACGTACCAGAGTATAAATGTTTTAATATAGAAAAGCTTCTACAGGACTAGAACTGTTTCATTCGTGAGAAATCATCAGGAAGCTGACTTGAACAGTCAGCTTCATGATGATTTCTCATGAAAGAAACAGTTCTAGTCTTGTAGAAGCTTTTCTATATTAAAAAATATATATATATATATATATATGTGTATATATATATATATATATATATATATATATATATATATATATATATATATATATATATATATGGTGTATATATATGCATCACCACATAAGCGCCAATCTGTCCACTATTAAATGATCAACGCCTCACTCCATCCCCACCTCTACCACTAGATGTACCCCACCATTATTCTTTCCTCTTCCCAATCCTTTCTTCTTTCTACATTTTTCCCCTCCCCTCTCCCACATCCTCACATATATTTTTTTTGTCCCACAAACCACCAATCAAAACTAAGAAAAACTGACCACCCCCAAATGAATCAGAACAGATATATATTTAACATTGTACACAAAACGTTCTGTCATTAAGCTAACATAAGTCTAATGAGTTTTTTATTCCAGTGTCGGGCCCAATCGATAGAGATTGAACCTTGAACTGATCACAAAACGCGAGTCACACCTGAATAAACTTAATGAAAATTTGACAACTCATCTATACTTATTATTGATATTAAATCCCGCCGAGGTTGACTTTGCCTTTCATCCTTACGGGGTCGATAAAATAAAGTAC
>OZ024744.1:65012546-65047546 GCA_964016885.1 Eledone cirrhosa | reverse complement strand
ACAAAAAGTGCCCAGCCCACACTGTAAAGTGGTCATGATGGCAACATGACAAAAAGTGCCCAGCCCACACTGTAAAGTGGGCATGATGGCAACACAACCAAAAGCACCCAGCCCACACTGTAAAGTAGGCATGATGGCAACACAACAAAAAGCACCCAGCCCACACTGTAAAGTAGGCATAATGGCAACACAACCAAAAGCACCCAGCCCACACTGTAAAGTAGGCATGATGGCAACACAACAAAAAGCACCCAGCCCACACTGTAAAGTAGGCATGATGGCAACACAACAAAAAGCACCCAGCCCACACTGTAAAGTAGGCATGATGGCAACACAACAAAAAGCACCCAGCCCACACTGTAAAGTAGGCATGATGGCAACACAACAAAAAGCACCCAGCCCACACTGTAAAGTAGGCATGATGGCAACACAACAAAAAGCACCCAGCCCACACTGTAAAGTAGGCATGATGGCAACACAACAAAAAGCACCCAGCCCACACTGTAAAGTAGGCATGATGGCAACACAACAAAAAGCACCCAGCCCACACTGTAAAGTAGGCATGATGGCAACACGATAAAAAGTGCCCAGCCCACACTGTAAAGTGATCATGTAGGTGTCATGACAAAAAGCACCCTGCCCACACTGTAAAGTGGTCATGATGGCGACACAACAAAAAGCACCCAGCCTACACTGTAAAGTGGGCATGATGGCAACACAACAAAAAGCACCCAGCCCACACTGTAAAGTGGACATGATGGCGACACGACAAAAAGCACCCAGCCCACACTGTAAAGTGGTCATGATGGCAACACGACAAAAAGTGCCCAGCCCACACTGTAAAGTGGTCATGATGGCAACACGATAAAAAGTGCCCAGCCCACACTGTAAAGTGATCATGTAGGTGTCATGACAAAAAGCACCCTGCCCACACTGTAAAGTGGTCATGATGGCGACACAACAAAAAGCACCCAGCCCACACTGTAAAGTGGTCATGATGGCAACACAACAAAGAGCACCCAGCCCACACTGTAAAGTGCTCGTGTAGGTGTCATGACAAAAAGCACCCAGCCCACACTGTAAAGTGGTTGTGATGGCAACACAACAAAAAGTGCCCAGCCCACACTGTAATGTGCTCATGTAGGTGTCATGACAAAAAGCACCCAGTATTCACTGTAAATGTCGTTGGTGTTAGGAAGGGCAGCCAGCTGTAGAAAAAGTTCTGTATGAGCAGGTCAAGGTCACCTTACCTGGCATTGCTCACAACAGGATAACTTGTCTGACCCATGCTAGCATAGAAAAATAGACATAAAATGGAGATAATGGTGATGAGGATAGAGACACCATTTTTAATCACCAGTGACAAAGGAACATAACCTGTTGGTTGTGTGATGGTAGGAGAGCAAAGAAGTCGCAGCTGCCACCTGACATTTATGATTACGGTCAGTCAGATTGTGGAGTACCCATTGGTCCAGCTTGGACACCTTCCCTATTGCTTGCAAGGAATTGAGGATGGTGATTTTCAATGTCTCAAGCAATTTGAAGAGTTGACATAATGCCTGAATAATAATAATTGTTTCTACTTTAGGTACAAGGCCAGCAATTTTGGGGGAGTGGGAGGGGGAAAAAGTTGATTAAATCGACCCCAGTGTATTACTGGTACTTTATTTTATCGACCCCATAGGGATGAAAGGCAAAGTTAACCTCGGCAGGATTTGAACCCCGAACTTAAAAGGACCGTAACTTTATGTTGTGAAGTGTCTGACACTCTACAGATACTGTTAGTGGTGGTGGTGATGATGATGATGGTGATGACAATGAGGATGATGGTGATGATGATGATGGTGTTGTAAGGGGGTGATGATGTTGGTGGTGGCGGTGGTGGTGATGGAGGTGATGATGATAGTGATGATGATTATTATTATTAGTTTACACACCCAGGCACACAATTATCAAGGAATGTTATATACTTCCTTTTCATGGAATTAGTTAATTAGTTCTGTCTGATTTTGTCTTTTTTTTTTCTTTCTTTTTGGCAGTGGGTGCATGTGCCCTTTATTTAAGTCAGAGAAAAAGATTAAATCTAACCTGAATCAAAACAATTGCCATTAAAAGTGCTACTTCTAACTTACGGAGATCCTTTAGTCATTTAAAGACGTTATATCTTCTAATGGAGTCTAGGGGAGGGTTACAACTGCCAACTTTTCTCCATATTACAGCAACCAACAGTATCCAGCAACAGGAAAATTAGTTTAACATTTTGCTACTGTTGCTCTTGCTGTAGAAATGCCTTGTAGGCCAAATTCAAGCTCCTGGTTCTGGATATTCAACAAATACCCCCACCCTTTCCTTAGCTCAAACTAGCATGTATACCAAAAAGGACACATATATATATATATATCAATTTTCAGCAACATCAAATAGCAGATAACTCTTTAGCATTTAAACCAGCCGTATCCAGACAGAATTCTCTCACCCTTTTCTGTTTAAACTGATGTTAAGGCATTGTTCTCAAAATATATAATATCAAAATCTCATAGATTCGATACTATGTGAGATAATTATGTGAAATAAAGTGTTTACTCTATATTTACTATTGTATTTTCACAGTAATGTAAATGCTAAAGGGTGAAATAAAGCCTAGGGGTTGCAACTGCCAACTTTGCTCCATAGGAGGTTGCACATATTACAGCGACTAACAGTATCCATCAACAGGAAACTTAGTTTACCATTTTGTTGCTGTTGCTGGAGAAATGCCAAATTCAAGTCATTGGTTCTAGATATTCAACAAAACCCACCTTACCCCATACCCCACCACACCTCCACCCATGCCTCTTTAGCCCCCATCTGGCCTTGGGCATGTGCAGGGCAGATGACTCTTAGCCTCAGACTAATATGTAAACCAAAAAGGACGCACATATCAATGATCAGCAACATCGAAACACAAAATAAACACCTGAATTTAACCTTATACCAACAATCAGTGCTGGATTTACCATTGTGCTTAGGTGAGCTTAACGCTTTAGCATTTAAACTGGTCATATCCAGACAGAATTCTCTCACCTCTTTCTGTTTAAACCGGCTGTAACTGGCGACTCATATCTACCTTAAGGTATGGTTCTCAAAATAAATAACATCAAAATCTTGTAGCTTCAATGTTACATGAGATAATTATGTGAGGTAAAGCCTTTACTGTGAAAATACAATAGTAAATATACAATATTGTAAATGCTAAAGGGTTAAGCACAGGGTCTCATTTGTCCTAAATCCGGCATTGCCAACAATCCCACAACAATGGTGGAGACACCAAAATCTTTCTGCAGTGACATCAGAAACCCAAACAACTCCTTACAATCATCTGTCCATTGATGTCATGTCATTTACTTGCTGATCTAATATGACTACTAATTGATGGCACTCCATCGGTTCCAATTGATCTCATCAATGGAACAGCCTTCTCATAAAATCATGCAAGTGGCTGAGCATTCCACAGGCACGCGTACCCTTAACGTAGTTCTCTGGGAGGTTCAGCATGACACCAAACATGACAAGGCTAGCCCTTTGAATTACAGGTACAACTGAGTGGACTGGAGCAACATGAAATAAAGTGTCTTGCTCACAATACTCCGACAGGAATCAAACTTACAACCTCATGATTGTGAGCCAAATACCTTACCACAAAGCCACATGCCTTTACTAATATAGTCAATGCAACTGACACCATCAAGCAGCCCTTATCTCTTATGTACCTCATTTTCATTTTACTTATCTGGAAGCAAGCTGAAAGAATTGGAGATATTCACTCCCCTGAATCTGTCTTGGTAATGCATAGAAAAGTCAAACTATTAACAAATATTCTCAACTTCCACATTACACATGTACACACACACATGTACACACTCACGCATATATATATATATGTACAAGTGGAAGATTAGTAAAATGAAAGTTATGCTGGTGGCCAAACCCACGAAGTAACAATTAGGTTTGCATGAAGCACTCAATAAGAATGTATCGATAAATTGATAGGATACACCCTAGAGTAATTAACATATATTAGATAGCATGACAAATTGAAAACTGCAGCTAGGGGACATAGCCACATAATTCACCAAAACAACGAAAATACAATCAGATTAAATAACAAACCTGGACCGTATCGAGGGGTATTATGCAATATCCCCAATAGGTTTAAATCCCAAATCAACAATTGTACTTGCACAATATACAAGTTTGTGGTATTTGAAGACTGAAACACAGACTCACGTTATCAACAGGTTTCCTTTCTGTGCCTAAATCTGGTGTGAAGTGTAACAGTAAGCCAATAGTAGTAGCAGACACTTTTTTGCTGTCACGTGCTTATTCCCCAACAAGGGAAATAACATCCAGGTTGTTGGCGGGCAAATTCAAAGTGTATATATATATATATAATGTAGGAGGTGAGTTTTATTGTAGTACAATAAAGCAATGCAGATATCGGATAAGAAGCACTCTACAGTTTGTAGGACTGGAGTATACATAATATAAGATCAAAAGATGGTTAAAGGAGTTCCATGTATTTTATTATGCGCATTTCAAAAACAAACATCATCATGCAATAATATTTGTGTTTTCATCAGATAAAACAGGAGAACATGATATGAAGGCTAAAAAACACTTGTGGATAGTGCAGTTTTAAATCAACATATCATATGTTGATTTAAAACTGCACTATCCACAAGTGTTTTTTAGCCTTCATATCATGTTCTCCTGTTTTATCTGATGAAAACACAAATATTATTGCATGATGATGTTTGTTTTTGAAATGCGCATAATAAAATACATGGAACTCCTTTAACCATCTTTTGATCTTATATTATATATATATATATATATATATATATATATATATATATATATATATATATATATATATATATATTGATACATCATTTTTTTATTATTAGAATTTTTTTTTCTTTAAAATCAAAGTTGAATAAAAACAAGATCCAATTATTGAAATTTAATTTAAAGGTAAAAAAATTAGTTTTTGGTTAATGTTTTATTAATAAAAATAGGTAAAAAAAAAAAGTTACTTTTGGCCCACTGATATATATGTATATAGGGATTGTAACATATCACACATTTCCAAACATTCCTTCTAACAAGGCAACTAATCATAACAAACTTAAAATGACCACCATAAATGAATGTGAATCATTATATACTATTTCAAAGCCCTAAGAGGTCCTTTCTGTCATTACCACAATAGAAGTCCGACAAGCTCTTGATTCCAGAGGTGGGCTAGATCGATACTGATACAACCTTGAGCTGATCAATAGTGAAACGCGTGTCACTACTAAATAAACATAATGAACAAAACGGCCTTTTTATTATCATTGGCAGTATCGGTAGAGGGTCAGACGCTATGCTTTGTAGCATAGAGTTATGCCCCTTTACGGTTCAAATCCCGCCATGGTTAACTTTACCTTTCATCCTTATGGGGTTGATAAAATAAAGCACCAGTAATACACTGGGTAATTGCTGGCCTTGTGCCAAAAGTAGAAACAATTATTATTTTTATTATTATTATTATATGTTGATTGGCAGTATCGGTAGGGGGTCGGACGCCATGCTTTGCAGCATAGAGTTACGGCCCTTTATGATCTGAGTTCAAATCCCGCCGAGGTTAACTTTGCCTTTCATCCTTACAGGGTCGATAAAATGAAGTACCAGTAATGTACTGGGGTAATTGCTGGCCTTGTGCCAAAAGTAGAAACAATTATTATATATCTAAATATATATATATATATATAAGTGGTTACACAACAGTTAGTTCACCATACCGAGAACAATTGTTTCACCTTAGCGAATCCTCAGCTCATAATGTGTAACCACTTCTACCTAACTCGTCCCATGGACTGAGTGCTCTACCACTACGGATATTACCTTCCAGTGTTCTACCACTATATATATATATCATCATCATTTTATGTCTGCTTTTCCCTGCTTGCAAGGGTGGGGCAGGTCCTATTCAGCACAGCTTCATCATCTCCTCCATGAGCTTCAGTGATCTGAGGTCTGCTCTTACCACCTCCGCCCATGTTTTTCGTGGTCTTCCTCTAGTGCGTCTTCCTTCAACTGGCATTTCTTGGCACTTCTTTACCCAGCGGTCATCCTCCATGCTCATCACATGTCCTTACCATCGCAGTCTTCTCTCCCGCACACTACAACTTATCCCTCTTAAACACAGTTTCATACATACATATATATATATATGTATGTTTGTATATTATATAGTATATATATATATTAAGAAAAACGATATAGTTTTGTTTACATGTATTTAATTTTTTACTTTGTATCAACCTGTTATGTGCATTTCACAGGGGATTGTCTCAAGGTCACCCATAGAAATTATGAACCCGACTCCATTACCATTCTGCTCATCAGACAGGTCATTCAATTATAACTACAGTGTTTGTTGTGATCTGTGAGATATTGGGTATATATATATATATATATATAAATATTGGCCCTATTTTTTTTCGTGGATGTGTACCTATGTAAGTGTTTGAGTACATAGTCAGGGTACTTGAGTGTCTGTGTATGTGTATATATATATATATATATATATTTATATATGTATTTATGTGCACATGTGTATGTGCGTGCATGTGTAGGTATGGGTGTGTGAAGACAGGAATGGTCAGCTGGACATTCCCAATGAGGTGTTGTCAGATAAAATACTATGAGTTACTCAAACAATATATGATTCTTTTTCCCTACATATATCTTTAACATGCATATATATATATATATATATATATTTAAAAAAATAGAGGTGTAACACACGAGTTGTGATATATTAGTAAAAGGAAAAGAAAATGCTAACAAATTTTTCCCAGTGAAAAATAGTTTAATTAGGAATAAGTATAAATTAGTAATAAGTATTGGTTAGTATTCAGTTTTAGTTTTAAGATTTTACCGGTTGTGCATTTCTAATGCTTTTCAAAAATAATTTTGAGATAGAGCGCTCGTGATGTTTGCTCTAATCTGTTTATATAGAGCAAACATCACGAGCGCTCTATCTCAAAATTATTTTTGAAAAGCATTAGAAATGCACAACCGGTAAAATCTTAAAACTAAAACTGAATACTAACCAATACTTATTCCTAATTAAACTATTTTTCACTGGAAAAAATTTGTCAGCATTTTCTTTTCCTTTTACTAATATATATATCACGTATATATATATATATATGAATATATATCACTGTAAATGAGGTTGGTGTTATGAAGGGCATCCAGCTGTAGAAATCAAGCCAAAATCAGTTCCCGTCCCACCCTTGCAAGCAGGGAAAAAGCGGACGTAAAATGAAATAAAAAAATATATATATATAGGAAAATGTTTAACCCCGACGGCAGGGCTGAAGTCGTTTGCACGGCTAAATACCCGTTGAAACTGTTTGAGCTCTGTCGTCGGAGTTAAATATTTTCCTATTACCCACTCTACTACCCTAAGTATTGAGTACTCTGGTGCGTTAAGTCCATCTGGTTCCTTACCACACTTCCTTTGTTATATATATTTATATACATATATACATATATATATATATATATATATATATATATATATATATATATATATATATATATATATATATATATATATATATATATATATATATATATATATATATATATATATATATATATATATATATATATGTATATATCTATGTATATATATGCATATATGTAAATATATATGTGTTTATATATGAATATATAGATATATATACAGACATATATAATATATGGTGGCTGCCAACTCGTTTTCGAGTACGGCCACTACTTTATATCCATGTAGGAGAACCCCTACCGATGTGCTGAACGAGTGTGACTTTTTAGTCCAGCCAGCGGCTTGAAAACTCTGGTACAAACACTAGACTTGTGACAATTATTGACACATAGTGCTGGGCCCATGGTACCATGTAATGACAAGTGCAGAGAGATCTCCAGATATAAAGCAATGCCTGTGCCGTGAAGCTTTTATAGTGAGCAAAGGCACTGCACAAAGCCAGTCCCACTCTCTTAACCAAGATGATATAATATATACATACATATTTACATGCATACATACATACAATATTACAACAATATGACCCTCCCCAAGTATAACAATATTTGTTTCAACACACGATTTCATATCAAAAACCTTGCAATATATATATTTATATATATATATATATATATATAATATATATATTTATTAAAATAACAGATTAAAGTTTAAGCAAAGAATCGCTGCTTCTTTCACCCATTAAGGGTGAAAGCAGCGATTCTTTGCTTTAACTTTAATCTGTTATTTTAATAAATATTTGCTCTAGGGTTCTTATATATTTGATATATATTTATCCTTATCGAACCCTCTTTGGAATTTAGTCTTCACACTTATTATTATTACTATTTTTATTAATATATATACTCCGTATCAGTTCCAGTATCAAATTTCGGAAGGAGCATTCCTTCCAGCAGGACCTGAAGAATAGAATTCGTTCTATTAAGGATTCTAATGCTGTGCATGTCCACTCTGACAAAACTGCCGATCTATATCAAGTGGAGCGCAGTACTTACCATCAACTGCTACATAATGCTGTAACTAAGGATTACCGGAAAACCAATCGGAGCGTCATTAATGAAATCAATGATGCTGGGTTTTAAATCACCTCTGATCTCAACATCCTGGACCGAACTGAACCTCTGGACCCTATTTCTCCCCACTTTACCCTGAAGGATCACAAATCCAACTTCCCGAACAACCCCTCTATTCGGCTTATTAACCCTACGAAGTCCGATTAGGTAGACTTAGTAAAAGGATTTTAAATAGAATTATACCTGAAATTAGAAGTTTGGCCCCTCTTGCACTGTGAAACAATTCTTACACGGTGATTGATTGGTTCAACGGCATATGCAACAAGGAATATTGCCATTTTAACCAATTCGACATCAATAATTACTACTCCTCCATCACTTTACCACTTCTTCTCAGAGCTATCAATTTTGCTAAAACACTCACAGTGGTTAAGGATTTTGAAGTTGATGTCATCCTCAATGCCTGTAAGTCGGTGATTAATTTCGACAATTATATTTGGATTAAAAAATCTAATAGTACCCCATTCGATGCGAGTATGGGCGCCAGCGATTCTGCGGAGGTTACGGATCTTATCAGCCTTTTCCTTCTTTTCTCTATCAAGGAAGAATTCCCCAATGTAGGGGGTGGTTTGTACCATGACGATGGTCTTTTGACCATGACAAAGTGCGGCCCACGTGCTTGCGACAGGTTCAGAAAAGAACTCACAGCCTTCTTTAAAGGCTTCAACCTCTCCATACAGGTTGAAGCTAACCTCTCGGTCGTTAATTACCTCGACGTTACCCTCAATCTGTCGAATGGCTTGCACTACCCGTATAGAAAGCCGAATGATACGCTTAATTACATAAGTAAGCATTCTAACCATCCTGCTAGCATAACCAAGAACCTGGTAAGAAACGTTTCTTTGAGGCTTTCCCGTCTATCTACAAACGAGCATATTTTCACCGACCATTCCACATATTAGAATGAAACTCTTGCTCGGAGTGGATTTGTCGATAAGGTAGCTTATACAGAGTACGAGAATAGACCTAGGAAAAATAGATCCCGGCGCATTATATGGTATAAACCACCATATAATATGGAGGTGGCCACACCATAAGCTAAGACCTTTCTCTTCCTTATTATGAAGCATTTCCCCCCAGCACATAAATATAGTAAAATTTTTAATAGAAATACCATTAAAATTTCTTACTCTACGACTCCTAACCTTGCTCATATCATCACAGCTTCAAATTTAGCTAAATTACCTAGCCGTAGGAACACGTGCAACCCTGTAGCTAGTGCTAACTGTAATTGTAGGAATCGGGTTGACTGCTCCCTATCCGGGAAATGCCTCTCTAGTAACATTGTCTACAAATGTAAGATTGAAACACCCACGTCCTGTAGGGCCTACATAGGGTTAACCGCCAATAGATTCAAGCAGCGTCTTTACATGCATACTCATTCTTTTTTTAACCCTTTAAGAAGGAATATGACATCACTTTCAGCTTATATCTGGAGTCTAAAAGACAACCACACCCAATATAAGTTACACTGGGAGATCCTAGCTAAGGCTAGATCGTATAACGGAAATAAAAGACCATGTGACCTTTGCGCCACTGAGGTCCTGGAAATACTCTACGCCAAAGACAACATCTTAAACAAAAAATCTGAGGCAATTTCGGCTTGTAAACATAAATTGCACAACACTTTCCTGTATTACAGCCCCACATTATACCCTAACGGATAGTACGAAGTATACATGGATAATTTACGTCTTGATGTGGGAACGTTTTCACGAACCAAAGTATCATCTTCCTGTCTTCCTTCGGTTGCAACGTTTTTTGAAATATGTACTTCTGCGTTCACAGATTGACTTTTTTAGTTTCAGAAGACCCCGTTAAAGGTGAAAGCAGCGATTCTTTGCTTAAACTTTAATCTGTTATTTTAATAAATATTTGCTCTACGGTTCTTATATATCTGATATATATTTATCCTTATCGAGCCCTCTTTGGATTTTAGTCTTCAAATTTATTATTATATATATATATATTAGTCTTCAAATTTATTATATATATATATATATTTATATTAAATATATATATATATATATATATATATATATATATATATATATATAAATGAAAAAAATGAAATTTCATTTCTCACTCTTAGTACGGCTGATACTTAAATATAAGTATGTATACGTACATACATATATGTATACAGACGTACAGTAGTATGTATATACATACATACATGCACACATATATATATGTACATATGGGTTTACCGAAAGCATCGTTCCTTTGTCAGTGTTGAACAAAAGGGCAACGATGGTTGCCGAACACTGTACGGCTTAATTCGGACTGTTTGTTTACAAACAAACCGAACATTATAATAAATACTCGGTAAACCAATACGTACATATATATATGTATATATAATGTATTTTGCAATACACTTTATGCTTAATTAAAAGCATTTTGAAGACCGTAAGCTATTGTTTTAAAGTAGTGACAAATTCACTCACTTTGATCTCAGCAAACAGGGGAGATAAGCCGACATGACATGTTTCGCTTTTGTTGAAGCTTATCAAGGCCAACTACCCCGCCTGTCTACTGAGATCAATGATGTTATATTCTTATAGAAATCTAGTAAATAATCAGGAGCTGATTATGCAGAGCGGTTGTTGGTCAGGCAGAAATTAAAAATTAGAATTGGAGCTCTGAAATAGCAATATATATATGGATGTATATATAATGTATTTTGCAATACACTTTATGCTTAATTAAAAGCATTTTGAAGACCGTAAGCTATTGTTTTAAAGTAGTGACAAATTCACTCACTTTGATCTCACTAGATTTCTATAAGAATATAACATCATTGATCTCAGTAGACAGGCGGGGTAGTTGGCCTTGATAAGCTTCAACAAAAGCGAAACATGTCATGTCGGCTTATCTTCCCTGTTTGCTGAGATCAAAGTGAGTGAATTTGTCACTACTTTAAAACAATAGCTTACGGTCTTCAAAATGCTTTTAACTCGGTGGCCAGCTCTCCTAAAGTTCCCAGGCGGCGCTTTATCAGCATTTCCGCCGCCCCTCTCGTTCTCACTGGTGAGCACTGATCTCACCCATCCGAGTACAGTAGTCGAGTCTGTGCGTATCTCGATGGTGTGCAATCCGCACCTCAGGGCGAGGTTCACCCCTCACAACACCGCGTCCAGCTCGGTCACATTGATGTGGTTGTAGTCGTCCTTCTTCCTAAGCCAGGCTGTATCCTCGACCTCAGCCCCTCCTATCTCCAACGTGACACCCAGCGCTATGCTACTGGCATCGCACCATACGGTCCCGCTCTGCGATTTGGGAACATACCAGCGTCCCACACTGGGTCGTCGGCCTTCACCCTCTCCACAATCTCATGTATCATGGCCACCGTCCTCTCTCCCACTCGTCTCTTGTCATAGCTGCATGCCGTCCGGAGCCACCCAGCAATCGGGTAGTGACCCACCAACTTTCCACACACCGAGAAAAGCTCCCGCCTACTCGTACTTGGGCCCAGTTCTGGAACTTCATTTCCCCTCTGGAATACTAAGACGCCCGTCCTGTCTCGCCGTAGCCTAAGTCCCAGCGCGGCTCCTCCCTCCAACGCTTCTGACGGCTTCGCAGCCAGTCCATACCCCTGTAAATGGCTCGTGACCTCCGCCGCCGACACTACAGACTCGTCCACTAGGATGTCGTCAATGTAGGAATTAGTGGCCCTCTTCATCTTGTCGGCCTTTCCCAGAATGGTCTTGAGGACCGCCGCCATGATCTTCGGTGCGGAACTCAGCCCGAAACCGAGCCTGGTCAGGCAATATGTCCGGCCTTTATACCTGACCAGCTGATACTGCCAGAGCTTCTCATCTATGTGTAATTGCAAGTATGCCGACTTTAGATTTACGATTGCGGAATCCCCCGTCATGCGTCTCCACTCACGCAGGGTTTCCCTACAGACATCCGTGACCTCGCCACCCGTGTGGCATGATACGTGCTCGTTCAGCTCCCGAAAGTCCAGTACCGGCCTCACTTTGTTCTTCGTGGGTTGCGCCACCGCCATTAACGGCAATACTCCGCACTTCACCTCCTCTTTCCAGGGAAGCAGTATGCCCTCCTCAATCCATCTCTCTACCTCTCGCTCGAACTCGCTCCTAATGTCTCCCTTCAATGTGTGTTGATAGCAGCCCACTTTGGTCTTCAGTGTTGGTGGTTCTCCCTTCCAGTACTACTCAACAACCCATCGCTGCCCATCGAACACGGCCTTGAAGTCTTTGTCCTGCACAATGTAAGCGGGGTATTTCTCCTCCTGGGGCTTCTGGTTCTCTTGTTGCGTACTCACAGCGCATACCGATGCGGCACCGCCAAACGACACACCGACGTTGTTCACTGTGACGCCTCCTAGACGGCCAATTGCGTCCATGCCCATAACCACGCCGATCCCATCCACCACGTTGTCGACTACGATGGCAGAAAGCCTTATTTTCCTTCCCTGTACCGCCATCTCCACCTCGCTGCGACCTCAGCATTCAATTTTCCTACCGTCGACTGCCCTTACGCTACTCTTCCCTCTCCACCTCTGCGCCACCCCCGCGGTCACCAATGTCGTCGTACAGCTCGTGTCCACGAGGGCTCGCTGTGGCTTTCCCCTCACGAAGACTTCCACCACGGGCAGCGCCTCTACTCGTAAGGGGCAACTACCGGCGCAGTAGTTCCCCTTGGATCGTTTCCCTGGTCGCAGTTAGTAGCGATGTGGCCTGATCGCTTACACCGGTAGCATATTATTTCCGGCCTTGACTCTCTACAGTCTCTCGCCAAGTGCGGGCCCTGGCACCTAAAACAGCGACCTCTAAACGTTCGCGGGCCTCCTTTTCACCTTTTCGCTGCCAGCTGTCTTGGGCCTCTGTAGTTGCTATCGCCGCGACACTCTTCTTGGCATCTTCTGCTATGATGCGCGCTTGATCCACCAGTGCACGCATCTCCATTTCTTTGTAACCCGGGAATTGCTGTAGTTTCACCGCTATGTCGTCTGGAAATCCATTTATGAACGCCAACCGTACCGTGCGTTCGCATTCCGCCTGATATCCAGCCAACATGGCCAGTCGCCGTATTTCTGCTGCGAAAATGTCAACGCGTTCACCGTTCCATCTAATTCTTGCCAGCTTAGCAAAAGCGGCTAACGGTTCCTCCGCGAACGCTTCCATTATGCGCCTTTCGATCTTTTACGCATTCCTTTGGCTGTGTTCATCCATTTCAAGGAAGAGTACCAACGCGTCCCCCTCGAGGTACAGTGCCATGAGGCCAGCCACATCTTCTATCTTCTGTAAGCTTGCGACCAGCCTGACTTTTCGCAGCCAAGCGACAACATCGCCTTCACCGGTAAATGCCCTAATCGCTTCGCTCGTTCGTAGTCTCATCGCCATCCTAATTTGTCTTGCGGTACGTAATAATAAAAAAACAACAACAGACTCCTCTCTGTTTTTCCAGTAGCTTTGTTTTCGAGAAAGTTTTTTTTTATCAGATCTCAGTTTCCAGTGCCGAAATAGCTTGTAGTTAGAAAAATCTATCTCACTTACCGCTTTTCATAGGCGCCGCTAAATCCCATGGCTGGTTTCTCTTCTTCCACGTGCGTACGATCCAACTCATTAACACCGGGATCTGCCAAACTCGCGTCCACCACGTTCCTGATCACCGCTACTAGAGAGAGGCCGACCTGCTGGCCCTTCCGGCCGAGCACCCTTCCGGCCAAGCACCCTTCCGGTCAAGCACTCTTCCGGTCGAGCACTCCCCAGCTTCCGGCCACCGCACACCACGCCATACCCACACTTTCCTTATGATTATTAACGGCTAATTTGCATATCGAGTGAGTTAGTCGACCGGGCGTACCGATAACGATAAATGGAAAAAATGAAAATTTCATTTCTCACTCTTAGTACGGCTGATACTTAAATATAAGTATGTATACGTACATACGTATATGTATATATATATATATATATATATATATATATATATATATATATTATATCTTATGTCAATATATATATATAACTAGCTAAACTACTCGTCCTTTGGACGGTTCAAGTAGCTTTCGATGTAGCTCATTAAACTAAACAAAGTAAATTTGAATACATAGAAGAAAAACGTACTTTATGTAAACATGAAAACCTTAGGCACTATTCCAGCGAAATAATTAATATGTGAGCTCGGTGTCATCCGTTATACAATGTAACAACAGAAATCCAGTCTAGGTATAATTTTTTTTTACAACAGTAAAAGCGCATCATGAAATAGAGAAGTGAAGTGAATAATAGACACTATTATGTACAAAACATAATATTGTTAAAGTTATGACATCACTTAATGTATGAACATCAAGCTTGAAACGATAAATTATACAATGTCAAATCTATAACTTAACTTAGTAATCTGTTAGAAATTGTTGGTTGTGAAATATACAAAATGATATTGTTAGTCTCAAGGAAGCGTACCTTTTGTTTCAAGTACAAAGAGTAAATTAAAATCCGAATGAGCCGAATTACGAAAGATAACTCTTGTCTTACTTAAAGATAACTCTTGTCTTACTTAATCACAAAAATTCACTCAAATAACAGAAATTTTTTAATGTCTCCAAAGGTCCCAATATCGATTTTTGAAAGCCTTTGTAGATCATGTACAGGTTTTGTGCAAGGAGAAGCTATGTAAAAAATTTCAAAGAAATCGCATGAATGGTTTAGAATATATGAGCCCTCATTAAAAGTTGTCCACACACACATACACACACATACAGAAAACTTCATCGTTATATATACAGATACATCTTATATCTGGGTATATATCGTTATAATGGGTGTCCGTATATTTTGATTATTCTTTTTTTAATTTGTATTTACTGCTGCATCCGTAGTTTTTTTTTGCTTTACCAAGGTGGTATTTTATCCCGTATTATCTGACATAATTTATGATGTGCCTTTCTCTCATTGCTATGATTTATAAAGAGCTTGGTCTCTCTTCCTTGAACTCCCTTGATTATTGGGGATAATAGCGAGTTTATAACTCTATATTATAATTTGATATATATGTATATATATTTACACACACACACACACACATATATATATATATATATATATATATATATATATATATATATATATATATATAAATGGAAAAGAATGAAATGAAACCCCATTTCTCACTCTTAGTACGGCTGATACTTAAATGTAAGTATGTATGTATACGCACATACATATATGTATACAGACGTACAGTAGTATGTATATATATATACATACATGCACACATATATATATATGTACGTATGGGTTTACCGAACATTTATTATAATGTTCGGTTTGTTTGTTTGTAAACAAACCGAACATTATAATAAATGTTTGTAAACAAACAAACAGCCCGAATCACGCCGTACAGTGCTCAGGCAACCATCGTCGCCCCTCTGCCCAACACCGGCACAGTCACGATGCACCAGCCTCAAGCCTACCAGCTATCGTCTGCATCGTATACCCTCCTGCCAGATGATTGAACGTCTGAAAGTATATACCTTCCCTATGCATATTAACGGCTGAGCAGCCTAATTTGCATAATATATATATATATATATATATAATATATATATATATATATATATAATATATATATATATATATATATATATATATATATATATATATATATATATATATATATATGTATATATATATATATATATATATATATATATATATATATATATATATATATATATATATATATATATATATATATATATATATATATTTCGTTTCTGAATTTGTTTAACAAGATTCTTTATCTGAAAACGTGTGTTGAAACCGATATTGTTATGCTTTGGGAGGGTCATGTTGCCAATAAGAAACACACGCACCATGCTTTCACTCCAATTTATTATAAATGAAATTTATAAATTTAAGAATTTATAAATTTCCGGTTGGTTGGTTGGTTCCATAACCGGACGGTTGTTCATATATTGTCAAAGTTCTTTCGTCACACATTCTGTGACCTCCTCAGTGACTAGGTTTTTATTTTGTGTCCCTCCTCACAACTTACAATTAAGGACAAAATGAAAACACACACATAGAACAAACAACCACCCAGGAACATGTAAATAAACAAATAAAAACACACAGACACCTGGATGTAACACATGCGCAAACTAAGCACACAACACACACAAAAACAAGATGGCGTAGGACAGAACAAAGGAGAGGCACAAAACAAAGAAAAGAATCCCCAGTCACTGAAGAGGTAACAGAATGTGTGACGAAAGAACTTTGATAATATATGAACAACCGTCCGGTTATGGAACCAACGAACCAACCGGAAATTTATAAATTTAATTGATAATAAATTGGAGTGAAAGCAACTGGTGCGTGTGTTTCTTATTGGCAACATGGCCCTCCCAAAGCATAACAATATATATATAAATATATATATATATATATATATATATATATCCAGGGAGTGTAACGGGAAGTTACTGTGGGTCACCCGGGTGAGCACTCAATGTTTAGATTCACTTCAGTGTCGAGGTGTAGAGCTAGACAGAGTGTATTATAATAAAATATTATAATAAAATAAAACAAGGGCGATTGGTTACTCCTTCATTATGTTTGTGGATTGGCAGTATCAGTAGAGGGTCGGACGCCATGCTTTCCAGCATAGTTACGTCCCTTTATGATCTGAGTTCAAATCCCGCCGAGGTTGACTTTGCCTTTCATCCTTACGGGGTCGATAAAATAAAGTACCAGTAATGCACTGGGTAATTGCTGGCCTTGTGCCTAAAGTAGAAACAATTATGTTTATTGGTTGGTGACGCGCGTTTCGCCACTGATCAGCTCAAAGTTCGATCTGTGCTCTAGTACTATCTTTACTCTATTGCTATCGCTAATTATCCCACCACGGGATGTGCTGGTGTGAAGGTTCTGTAATCGTATGCTATGTACCCCAGAGTCCCCCTGCGTCAGAATCCGTCTGACAGTCATGTTGATATCCCTGCCATTATCTATTTTCCTAGTGCGGTGGATTGGCAGTATCGGTAGAGGGTCGGACGCCATGCTTTGACGCATAGAGTTACGGCCCTTGCCATTCTGAGTTCAAATCCCGCCAAGGTTAACTTTGCCTTTCATCCTTATGGGGTCGATAAAATAAAGTACCAGTAATACACTGGATAATTGCTGGCCTTGTGCCAAAAGTAGAAACAATTATCTATTTTCCTAGTCTTACTATTTCATGCTGGTTGTTGTGTCTGTCTCTAACTATATTATTGTTATCCGTGTAGCTTTATGTCTTGCAGTTAGGCTCATCATTGTCTGGGGTATACATATATGTGTGTTTGTACATGCGTGTATATGTATGTGTCTATGTGCGTGTGTCTATGTAGGCTTATGTATCTATGTGTGTGTGTGTATATCTATATATATATGTATGTGTATGCATATGTGTATATGCACATATATATATATATATATATGGGTGTGCACATATATGTGCGTGTGTCTATGTAGTCTTATGTATATATGTGTGTGTGTGTATATGTATATATATATGTATGTATATATATATTTGTATGTGTATGCATATGTGTGAATATGCACATATATATATATATATATATATATATGGGTGTGCACATATATGTGTGTGTGTACGTATGTGTGTGTGTATTTGTATATATGTCTGTATATATATATATATATATATATATATATATATATATATATCATCATCATCATCATCACTGTTTTACATCCATTGTTCCACACTAGCATGGGTGTGTAGTTGTGTACGTGTAGACATATTCATACGCCTGCAATGACATAGTAGTAATCTGGTGACCATCTTTGGGTGATTGACAGGTTACGTGTGAATGACTGCAGCCAGTTGGATGAATTTGAGTGGTCAAAGGAGAGCGGTGACGCTTGAAATACTGAACCAATGAAAAGGCCGTATTAACAGGATGATGTTAGTTGCAGACGCTGGAACGGATGGAATCGGATGGAATGCTTTGAAAACGCAAAACATATCTGAGGAACTTGTGAATGGAGAGTCAGGTTCGTTCTGTAACAGATCCTGCCTTGAGCTGATCATCGGAGAAACATATGTAATATGTTAATAGATTGTGTTTTGATGCATCACTGATTCCTCGTTATCTATAATATACTCTGCTCTGCATGATCATCGAGTGCTCGAACGGCATACCGCTTACGGGTGCATAAAATTGCAACCATACAACAACTATATATATATATATATATATATATATATATATAAGGCGTGTAAAATTCCCGAGATCCGTGGACGAGTTCTCTCCAGCGGTCTCTGTCCCTCATTATCGCTGCCATGTCCTGCGTCTCCAACAGACCAGTGTCTGTCCTTAGGACATCAACATACGTTAACCTTGGTCTTCCTTTTCTAGTGTGTCCATGTAGGGGCTCCCTATATATATATACTATATTATAAATATATAGCAAATTTAATACGTTTTTTTTTTAATCATCTGAAAATGGAGAATTGCAAATACTTATACATCATTTGGTATTTATAGGTTTTGATTATACGAATTTTCATCTAACATTATTCAAATAATTTGATGTACAACTCTCTTGAAACATGTATAAGGAATTTAAAATGATTTAAAAGGTAATCTTTCCATCTCGGTATTTTATTCCTGAATTCTAAGGCATGCTGGAAAGACACTACCAGAAACAACTTATATTATATATCTGTGTGTGGATTGGTAGTGTGTGGAAGGGTGGTGGATTGGTAATGAATTGGCTGTGTGGAAGGGTGGTGGATTGGCAGTATCGGTAGAGGGTCGGACGCCATGCTTTGATGCATAGAGTTACGGCCCTTGCCATTATGAGTTCAAATCCCGCTGAGGTTAACTTTGCCTTTCATCCTTACGGGGTCGATAAAATAAAGTACCAGTAATGCACTGGGATAATTGCTGGCCTTGTGCCAAAAGTAGAAACAATTATATATCTGTGTGTGTATATATATATATATATGTGTGTGTGTGTGTGTACACAGTTCTGTTCAAGCGAGACGGCTTCCCGACCAATCCCACCTCAAGTGGAACAAAACCGTCTAACCCATGCTAGCGTGGAAGATGGACGTTAAACGATGATGATGATGATATATTGAATATATATCCAAATGTGTCTGCTTGATCAGGGTTGTCATATAGCTAAACAACATTAAGCTACTATCGTGATAATAATATAGCCATCATCTACACCAGCGTTTCTCAACCTTTTTACCCTTGCGTAACCCTTAAAATAAATTACATGTCTCAAGGAACCCATGCGCAAAAACAAAATTATATACCATATCTTTCTCATTTTATTTTCATCGTAGTTCACGTGGTAAATATCATAGTATATATTTTTGAATAACTGGTTTAAGGAAAAATTAATACTTCTTTGTCTAATTTTTCGGTAATGCTAAATAAAATCCATCAGAATTTTCGGAACGTTTCCTCTTCAAAAATCGCCACATTGGGTGATTAGGTGTTTCTGTAAAAATGCAATAAAATGCAATAAAAAAGCGTGCTTAAATTTTTACAATTCATAAAATATCCCTGAATGCTGGAAAAGAAATTTACTGAATATTGTGGGCGAATGAGGGACTGTACCTGTACGCCAGGAACCACAGAGATGACTGATGTAGATTATGCATGCGTCTTGTACTGAATGAGTCATTTGATACAGGTCCAGTCCGCTGAGTAGCACTGACTATGATAGTGAATGCGGTTTCACACTGGCGCCGTACAGACATCACTAAATATATTCCCAATGATTGTTAAATTTTTTAATAACATAATAGGTTAGATAGGATGATGTCTATATTACAATATTACAATAACCAAGAATATATTGTGCGTGTTTGGTAATATTACGTATATGAAATTAAATAAAAAGTCAAAAGTGCATTAACTTATCTCACTTGTTCTCGTGGAACCCTTAGGGACCTTTTGCGGAACCTTAGGGTTCCGGGGAACCCCGGTTGAGAAACGCTGATCTACACAAATGAAACACACATAGTTGACCAAAGACTGCAAACGCATTTAGTCAATGAGACATCAAAATAATCTCGGGCTATCACTTCACGAGTTTGTCTCTTCTGGTAATTTTTACTGTTTATCTATCACACGTAAAGTTCTATTTTTTTTTTTTTTTTGTCAGTTTAACAGATGGTATCCAGCTTCAGTTTCTGTGTATCAAACTTTACTCACAAAGTATTGATAAAACCACGGCTATCGCAGCCGATATTTGACTAGGATGCTATGCAATTTGATTGAACCAGACCTGCCAGCCTCTAAAAACCCAAAAGGGAAGTATCATGAAAAAAAGTGTCCCAAAACGGGGAGAAATAAGGCAAAATGATGAGATTTTACATAATGAGCGCTATACCCATTTTCACAAGAGAAGACATCTCTCACCCACCCGGAAAGTGGTTGGGAGATCTCCCAGTCAGTCGAGGAGAGTTGATAGGTCTGACTAAAAAAAAAAATACTTTTCATCCTTCGAGAGGCAATAAAATAAAGTACCAATCATATTCTGACCTCATATATAATCAGGCTGTATCCTTTTTTAAAGAAATATTTTAGTATTGTATTTGTTAGACATCAATTTCTGTAGGTGTGTGTGGGAGGGGGGGAGAACGCTCGGAATATGTCAGTAAGTCAAAGGCTTGAAAGTTTCTCATGAGTGAAGTATATCTACCCATCCTCTCTCTCTCTCTTGCTCTCTCTCGCATTAGTCCATGACCTAAATCTATGTTATTGTTAGTGAGACAGCCGTTGTACAGTTCAGTGAGTGAGTGAGAGAGAAAGTTTTTAGTTCCTTTGTTGTTGATACGAGTGATGAAAAGAGACATGACACCACACGCAACAAAACATGGTTGGATGACTCCAGATCTGTATGACGAGTGGTTCATAGTTAAAGAAAGTATGTATGAGTAGTGACATAAAACCTAATCCTCATAATGCAATGATATGTTTGATTCCCATTACAGTGAACATTCTTTGAGAAACTATTTATAGTAAATTTGATACCAATAGTGTATAGTATATAGTATTGTCGCGGAATATATTCTACTACACAATTCAGCTATTGCAGACGTGCGTTGTTGTGTTGTACTTTTGTATAACACTTAATAAAATATGATTAAACATTATTAAACTACTACGCTAGACCAACCTACAAAGTTTATACTACACCACATATAATGTCTTGCCTTCTACACTACACATTTCCTCACTAACACACTACACAACCTTACAATATGTCATCTCTGCAGACCCCTGCCAACCTCTAAAAACCCAAACTGGGATACTATAACAAAATGTTCCACCAGACGAGGAGAAATGAGGCAAAATGAGTAGATTTTACGTAATGAAAGCTTTACCCATTTCCACAAGAGAAGACATCTCTCACCCACTCCAAAGTGGGTGAGAGAGGTCCCCTTCGGACCTCTCTCACCCACCGTGCGTTATTTGGCTCAGCCCAGCCAATGACCGCCAGTGGAGGAGAATGTATCTCAACACACGCCCTCAGGAAAAATTCCCGCGTCAGCTCAAAAAAATCTCTCTTGCAGCTCGACAGCGCTAAGGTAAACAACTACTTTTCTTTCGCCGTGGAACCACTAGCCAATATGTAACACAACAATTTAACCACGGCCTGGCAACACTTCAGCCAGTAGACCGTGCCTTCTGAAATCTTAATTCGTTTGTTTCATTTGTTTGGCATGCCAGCTCCACTCAACCTTTGTTAATAAATAACATAAAAGCATGCTAAGGTCGTTGTCGATATTCCTATCATATCTTTCTACCAAACTGGTTACTCATGGCGCCATTACTACTTCTATAACTCTCTTAAACTGGTAATTATAATAGGACTACTGCATCTATATAATACTGCTAAGACCAAGGAGTATTTAAGTATGAATTGCGTTATATTTATATATATATATATATATATATATATATATATATACATCAACCATTCTTCTTGTTAAAGATCTATCACTACCACGTTACACAACCATATCATATCCTCACTACCACACTAAACCACACAACATATCATCACCCTACCACACTACACCACCACATTACACTACCACACTACACCACCACACTACACCACCACACTAAACCAACACACTACACCACCACACTACACTACCACACTACACTACCACACTACACTACTACACTACTACACCACACTAGACCACCACACTACACTACCACACTACACCACCACAATATGTCAACACTACCACACAACATGACATCACTACCACACTCCACCACCACACTACACTACTACACTACACCACCACACTGCACTACCACACTACACTACCACACTACACCACCACACTCCACCACCACACTACACTACTACACTACACCACCACACTACACCACCACATTACACTGCCACACTACACCACCACACTACACTACCACACTGCACCACCACACTACACCACCAGACTACACCACCACACTACACTACCACACTACACCACAGACTACACTACCACACTACACCAACACACTACACCAACACACTGCACTACCACACTACACTACCACACTACAACACCACACTACACCACCACACAACACTACCACACTACACCACCACACATGTTATCACTAGCACACTACACTACCACACAACACTACCACACTACACCACCACACTACACCACCACACTACACTACCACACTACACTACCACACTACACCACCACACTACACCAACACACTACACCACCACACTACATCACCACACTACACTACCACACTACACTACCACACTACACCACCACACTACACTACCACACTACACTACCACACTACACTACCACACTACACCACCACACTACACTACCACACTACACTACCACACTACACCACCACACTATACCACCACACTACACTACCACACTACACCACCACACTACACTACCACACTACACCACCACACAACATGTCATCAGAATATATCCTATAATGGTATTTGTAATAAGGAACACCTAACCAAGGAATATAATACCCGATTAAGGAATATATGGTCATCAGAACACTCTGCGCACAGTAAAACAGTTGCTCACAATGTGTTTGCTGTGCCTCTCCTAACACCAACGTTTGGAATACTCAGTTGGGCGATAGATGAAATTCTAAACTACACTGGAAACTTCGACATCAACAGTGACATAAACCGCCTTTACTTGAAACGTAAGGAGGGAGGCAGAGGCCTAACATCAGTCCAGATAGCATTTGAGTGTCGCATCATATCCCTCCGACAACATTTACGAATCTCGAAGCATAGGAGCCCATCTATTGATCAAGTCTGTCTGCATGAGACAGATAAGATCATGACAGTTGGGAAGGAACTCCTTAAAAGATGCTCCCTGCAGGATAATCAAAAACTCTAACCCAGGAAAATTACCCAGCAATACCGTAGCAAATCCATGGATGAAAAACTACATGCTTATCAGCAAAAAATCATGTATGTATATGTTGCCAGGAAGCTCCAGAGTGAGAGTAATATAGATAGACAAAGTAGTCTATCTTGGATCAACAACCGCTATATTGGCTCCCACTTTGAAGGATACACTTTTGCAATCCAAGAACAGGAAATTAACACACAGATGATCTAACGCTCATAGCTGAATCAATGGCCGAGCTAGAGAAGAAATTCCAAACATGGAAGCACGGCCTAGAATCAAAAGGCCTTAAAATTAACCTGGCTAAAACTAAAGTTCTAGTTTCTAGGAAAGAAAATAAGGCGCCGGTCCCTTCCGGGAAATGGCCATGCTCAGTGTGTAGGAAAGGCGTAGGTAGAAACTACATTTTATGTCCCAAATGCAAAGTATGGGTGCATAAAAGATGTAGTGGAATCATAGGTAAGCTAACTAAGAACATAGATTTTACATGTGGCCGGTGCTCTGGTGCAATAAGTAGCAGCAAGTGCCCACAAAATACTAGCTCTTTCAATTGCGCAGAGGGTTCTATAGAAATAGTGGACAGCTTCCGTTACCTGGGTGACAAAATCAGCAGTGGGGGAGGGTGCTCTGAAAGTACAGTAGCTAGAGTCAGAACTGGATGGAAAAAGTTCAGAGAGCTTATACCACTATTAGCCGCTAAAGGGTTCTCCCTAAAAAATGAAAGGCAGGCTGTATGATGCCTGCATACGAACAGCAATGTTGCATGGCAGTGAGACCTGGGCATTGTGTGCAGAGGATATACGCAGACTGGAGAGAAACGAAGCTTGCATGCTCCGCTGGATGTGTAATAGTAATATACGCGAACGGCAAAGCATAAACGAACTAAGGGAAAAATTAGAAATAAGAGGGATCAGATGTTGTTTACTCGAGAGAAGGCTACGTTGGTATGGTCACGTGATGCGCATGAAAGACGACAGCTGTATAAAAAAGTGCAGGGCAATAAAGATAGACGGTAGCCACGGAGTAGGCAGACCCAGAAAAACCTGGGACGACCTGATAAACTCCGACCTCACACACTTACACCTCTCCAAGACAATGTCACTGGACCGACACTGGACCTACTACAGTCAGTAGGCATCTCTAACAAAATACACCCTGTCCCACCACC
Organism: Eledone cirrhosa; assembly: GCA_964016885.1. Taxonomy (NCBI): domain Eukaryota; kingdom Metazoa; phylum Mollusca; class Cephalopoda; order Octopoda; family Eledonidae; genus Eledone; species Eledone cirrhosa. Next base: position 65,022,225 of record OZ024744.1, on the reverse strand, counting down.
CCCGTCCCATCCACACCGCCCCTTTCAATGTAGAGTTATGTTGGTGCCACAACATCCAGGCCGAAACAAATGAGATCGTGTAGGTGTCACGACAAAAAAACACACAGTCCACGCTGTAATGTGGCCGTGTAGGCAACACGGTAAAAACCTCCCAGTTCCACACTGTAAATGTGGTTGGTGTTAGGAAGGGCATCCAGCTGTAGAAAACCTGCCAGACAGTCCTATGCGAGCAAGACAACCACTCTTGCCTCAAGTGGGAAAACTCCCGTCCAAACCCATGCAAGCGTGGAACATGGACGTTAAACGATGATGATGATGATGATGATGAAAACCTGATTCACAAAAGAGATAGAGATGCAGGCAAAACACCTAGATGTGACAACAAGTGCAGACTCTACAGAATTAACATCGAAGATGTCACCCATGTCATAAACAGCTGTCCAAAGATGTCATCATGGTACTATCTACCTATGAGGCATGATGTAGTGGCCAAAACACTTTACAATGTAATCCGTAGAAAAGATAGTCCCAACAACAAACACATTAAAAGCTACAGCAATGTGGAAGACATACTATGAATGTGGAAGACACATAGAATGTGGAAGACATGCATAATATGAAAGAGTACTGGTGGAATGTACTAGTCAAAACCCCAATAAAATGCAGGCATAACAGACCAGATATAATGATATGGGACAGGGTAAAGGGGTAAAGAAGGCATGTACAGTAGTGGAAGTTAGCTGCCCAGCAGTTGCCAATATAATATCAAAGATTAGCGAAAAGGAAAATATCTATGCTGAACTAATGAGAAATCTGCAGATACTCCACCCTGACTATACCTTCAGATTTATACCTGTGATTATTGGGATATGTTAGTAACTTCCTCAATACAAATCTTGAGAAGCTGGGCTTCACAGAAACAGAAATAACACAACTAGTTAGGAAATTACAAGTACAATCCATTAATGGAACAGTAAAAATATGTAAAACATTCAAAAAATTCTGCATCTAATAACTCCATGTACACATGTACAGATACAAAGCACATGCACACATATAACTCAAAACATACACATCCACACATACAATAACATCCATACCTACACACACATGCATGCAGACATACATACATACATATCTACCTAGTTGATGTTGTGTAAATTCCAATGAGAGAGTCTTGTATCTGTTAGAAACCAACTCTCTCTCTATTGGAAAAAAATTTGTGAAATTATAAAACCAGAAGAACATACATACATACATACATACATACATACATACATACATACATACATACATACATACATACATACATACATACATACATACTGGTTGTCTGCTCAATATAAGGCTTGACCACTTCAGTATACATGATGCTGAGTTCTGACATGAGACCTTATGTGGGTTTTTTAGACCAGTAATACTCATAAAATGCCTACCCACATAAATTGCACATTAGTTTTGGTGCAACTTGAACTGCCTATGTCTCTTCAGATCTCCTTGAGATTTGTAGATCTTGTAGCATTGATAAGGGTGAATTGGTTAGTATATTCTGCAATCAGTAGGAAGTGGGCTATTGTGTGATCTTATGTGAGTTTCAAGTCCCACCTCTGACAGGCAGATTTTCCTACAATTGGTACAAGTAGAAAACGTTCTATTTTTTCATATTCCCTTACTGGCAGGATTTTTTTTCCTTCTCATATTCCTCTTAATATTTACTTGCATCAGCTTGTTTTCACACCACCATATATTTTTGAAGGCCAGGTAGAGCAATTCACTGCGAGACTTTCCAAGTTTCTGGGGTCAATTCCTACATTCTTCAAGTTTTCCTTCAATGTATCCTTGAACCTATTCTTTGGCTTACTCTGTTTTCTTTTTCCCTGAGCAAGTTCCCCATAAAACAGTGTAGGGATATGCTTGTCAGCCATGGGGGCAATATGTCCAGACCCCAATTTTTGAAATATTTTGCCAGGGTGGTACAAATACCAGATGCAGCTGAGTGAATAAATTCCATTTTATTTTCAGAATATGGTATAATCATATTTTATGGAATTGTTCCAGGAGTCTAAAGTGATATTTGTAACCTGTCCAAGGTTTAGAAGAGTGCAGAAGAGAGGATAACACAAATGAACTATAAACAGATACTTTTGTTTCATTCTTGATGGCTTTGTGACCAAACCCAAGACTCTAAACTAACAGAAGATTTTTCTGCCTTTTGAATGCTTAAAGATATTTCTGTATCCATGTTCCATCTTTTTTCACTGCCAAGGCATATAAAGGATTCAATAACCTTCAGGAGATTACCTTTCACATTTATTTTAAGTTGTTGCCCAACTCGACCAGGTGCAGATTGACACAAAACTACTGTTTTCTTTAAATTTATAGTCAAACCAAAAATATCACATGCCAAATCAAATGCAATCCATGCTCAGCATACATACATACATCCATCCAGCCAGCCAGCCAGCCATCCTTCCGTCTTTCCTTCCTTCCTTCCTTCCTGTATGTGTATGTCTTCAACATTGCTGTAACTTTTAATGGGTTTATTGTCAGGGCTATCTTTTCAATCGATCGATCGAAAAGATAGCCCTGACAATAAACACATTAAAAGTTATAGCAATGTTGAAGACATACACATACATAATATGAAGGAGTACTGGTGGAATATTATAATCAAAACCCCCAATAAAATGCAAGCATAACAGACCAGATATAATGATATGGGACAAGGAAAAGAAAGCATGCACAGTAGTGGTAGTTAGCTACCCAGCAGATGCCAATATAATATTAAAGATTAGCGAAAAGGAGAATATCTATGCAGAACTGATGAGAAATCTGCAGATACTCCACCCTGATTATACCTTCAGATTTATGCCTATGATTATTGGAGCACTGGGATATGTTAGTAACTGAACTGCCTCAGTACAAATCTTAAGAAGCTGGGCTTCATAGGAACAGAAAGAACACGACTAGTTAGGAAATTACAAGTACAATCCATTAATGGAACAGTAAAAAATATGTAAAACATTCCCAAACTTCTGCATCTAATAACTCCATGTACACATATACATATACACATGCATGCATAACTCAAAACATATACCTCCACACATACATACATACACAGATACACACATACATACATATATACATACACACACACATACATACAGACACACATACATATATATATACATACATTAAAAAAATGGATCAATTTACAGAGAAAGTTGAGCATGAGTACCTAAGACGAAAAATATAGACCATAGAGGAGATAGATCATTTAAAAAGCCTGGCATGGAGTTTTCACAAGTTTATGACATCCCAGCTTGAATGATATCTCTATGAAATACAGAAACAAGAAATCCCTACCAAATATCTGCTACACAAAAGAGGAGGGCCATCAGTCGACAATAAGTGTAGGCTATGTAAAACAAAGATCAAAGATGTTAGCTACATTGTTGCCAACTGTGAAAGAATGACTTCTCGCTACTACCTCCCTATGAGACACGCACGATATGATAGCTAGAACCATCTGGAATGCACTTAGGACAACAAAATTAAAAACAAATGAGGAGTAATATGTTGAGCTAGATGGCATTAAGGAATACTGGTGGAACCTGAAATTAAAAACTCCCACCAAAATTAAAGCACAATCGGCCTAATATTGTTCTTTGGTACCACACATTAAAAATGTGTTCTGTTGTAGAGATCAGCTGCTCACTTGATGTCAACGTTGTAAGGAAAATATAGGAGAAGGAGGACATCTACAGACCATTGATGAGGAGTTTGTAGATTCAGTATCCATTATTCTTGGAGCTACAGGTTATATACCAACCCGCTCGGACCAAAGTATAACCTGAACTTGGATTTGTGGACAAAGAGCACAGCTCCCTAATTCATAGACTATAAATGGCTGCGATAGCTGGCACCTTCAAAATTTGCAAAATACTCTTGCAATTCAAAGGATAATAATTTCTTTTCTTTTACAAACTTGCCACCAGGAAGGTGGCAAGTCAAAAATATACTCAAAATTAAGAGAAACATACATTCATACATACATTCATATATACATACAAACATGATGAGGATGTATTCGTTCATTGTATTTTATCCTTTTGAGATTGATAAACTAAATTACCAGTGCAGAGTAGTTGGTTGTTGGAATTTTGAGAGCATTATTTGTTCTGACTCTTTGCATTTTTATTCCAAATCTATTTCAGTCCTATTTGTGTGGTAGACTTAATCCATTGTCCAGCTTACCATCACCACCTGGTGCTTAGCTGAATTTTTCATGAAATATACTGTATTTGAATTATTTAGTGAAGAATTTGAAGAGATTTACTAAAATAATTAATTATTTCATTAAGAATATATTTATAGCATAACTTAAACAAGAGGTTATTGTATCAAATTACGTGGGAAGATTTCAATTTAATTATGAACTCTTTAAAATGAATGGTTTTATTTCATTGAACCAGTTGTGGTTTTCAATGGAAATGGGCTTTCATCAACAGGAATAAAGTTGAAGTAGTGCCAATTATAAGGTATAAATTTAGAATTTGTACATTATATCTAAATGTGAGCAATCTATTGTGATTTGTGGCATTCTTGTATAATACCACTTCTTTTATGACATGGATACACACACAACTACACTTTCTACAGTCAACTAACAGAATAAAAGGATTTTTTTTTTGTATTAACTTTTAACATGGGTTCCTCCGAAGGGTCTTTGGAGTAACATTACTCAATAAAGTGCGTTGCTCGGAGATCAGAGAGTCACTCCAGGTAGAGCTGCTACTTCTCCATATTGACAGATCACAGCTCCGATACTAAGGGCATCTGGTTAGAATGTCTCAGGAAAGAATCCCTGGACAGATTTTATGGGCAAAAACAACCAGCAGGAGACCCAGGGGTAGACCCCGAGCAAGATGGTTGGATAACATCCATGAGCTTGGCTGGTTTCGCTTGGGGATCTAGCTGGATCAGTTGAAGACTGTTGCTTTTGACTAGACCCATTAGAGGGAGTGTTTGAGGACCCTATCCCCACAACGCTCTCAGGAATAAGTGGGTGAAGAAAAGAAGAAGAGATAAGAACTTGCACAAGATTTGTAAATTTCTTACATTCTTTCCAGCTAACCAGTGTGCTTCTATTAAGAGTGATAACCTGAAACTATTGGAGGCACTTTCTTAAGAACTTATTAAAACTAACTTTACTTTTGTAGGGTACTGAATGTTCCCTTTTTAATTTCCAGTGACAAGAGGCAGTGTTTGAACTCAGAAGCAAGAGATCCAGAACAAACACCAAGTGCATCTCATCCAACACTCTAACAATTCCACCAACCTCAACTGGTACTTTATTTATCAACCCTGAAAGGAGGAAAAGCAGAATTGATACCTATAGTATTTGGACTTGGAACAAATATCATAAGACATTCTATCCAACACTCAAATGATAATTTACCATCTTTGATTTGATGATTAATTAATTGCTAAGCATCAAATTATATCAAAGCTTTCATCATCATCATAATCATCATTTTACAACTGTTTTTTTCCATGCTTGCTTGGTTAGGCAGCTTTCTACAGCACAATATCTCACCATGTGTTTGGACCTGGTGTATATAAGAGAGAATGAGTCTTTCCCATTTGTAAGTATGAACAGTCATTCATTGGAGCAAGTGTCCAGTTTTAAATATTGGGAGCAGTCTTGTCAAAAGATGGTACCTGCAACGCAGAAATATGCACACAGATTGCTTCAGATTGGCAGTAATGGCCAAATTGGCAAGAATATGGAGGAGTATTATTAGTTTTCAGACCAAATACAGATTGTACAAACCGCTGGTAGTCTCCGTCCTCCTATAAGGAGGTGAGACCTGAACACTTTTGGAAGAAACAGAGAAAAGGATCCTGGCATTTGGGGACAAATGCATGAGAAAACTCCTTCATATTTCCTATTGGGAACATAAAACCAATAAATACGTGTGGAGTAAGGTTAAAAGAGTTATGGATCACCAGGAACCTCTCCTCGCCACTGTCAAGAGGAGGAAACTGGTGAGGTTTGACCACATCACACAACCTAACAGCCTGTGCACGACCATCATGCAAGGCACTGTTGAGAGTGGATGCAGGAGGGGATGCCAACACAAAAACTGTTTGGACAATGTCAAAGAATGGACGCAAATGACAACGCCAGATTTATTGATGGCCACCGTTGATAGAATATTTTGAATGTATGCTGCTTCTGCAGTAGGATCCGCCAACTACTACAGAAGTCAAGGGACTGATGATGATGATGATGATGATGATGATTGATGTAAGAATATATGACTGAACAACTGTACTTGGCATCTCCTGCATGGAGTCAATAATGTTAGGTTGACCTTCAAAAATTCTTTCTGTGTTTTCTTCTTCTGTAGGATCTTTCTAGATGGATTTTTTGGTGCTTCTTTACCCATCTGCCATCACCCAAGAAAATATTTGTACCATTTCTTTATAAGAAAATATTTCTACCCTATTCTAAAACAATTGGATGTGGGTGTTTCATAGATCAATCAACAAGATCCCAGACTTCATTCACTTACTGAGTGGGATGCAACTCAGCAATTTGCACCAAGGAAACAATGTTGCAATTGGTCTTTTATTTGTTGATAATATCTACCAGCCACAACTCCTGGCAAAAAGAGCAACGTGAAATAAAGTGTCTTGATCAAGGACATAAGCCATCGCCCAGTCTGGGAGTCAAACTCACCTTACAACTCCTGCAAAAAGAGCAACATGAAATAAAATGTCTTGCTCAAGGACATAAGCCAATGCCCAGTCTGAGAATCAAACTCACAATCTCACAATTGTGAATTAAATCCTCTAACCACTAAGCCACACACCTTATAAGTTCTATTAACGTTATCAGTCTAATAACGTTAGGATTGCAGATTCAATCAACTTGGGTTTTATCAACATTTTAGGCTATCAGAACCTCAAATGTTCGTCTTTCAGTATCTTTATATATCTCTTAATATCTATATATTCAAGTATGTTGAAAGAATATCAAGTAATATGTTGTGGAGCCATGGTTCTCCATCTATTTAACTTCATGATACACTGGAGATCAAATATAGAATTGCCAACATACATCATCATCATCATCATCATCATCACCGTTTTACGTCTGTTCTTCCACGCTAGAATGGGTTACATATATAAAATATTTAAAATGTTTTAAAGTTAAAAATTTAGTACAAAAAAAATATATATATATATTTATATGAAGAAGGAGTGAGACTTCTTGAATTGTGTGATGCAAGTACACTGACTATTTGCAACACTAACTTCCAGAAACCTGCCAACCACTTAATAACCTACAAATCAGGCGAGCACATAAGCCAGATTGACTTCTTACTAGTTAGGTAGCAGGACAGGCAGATGGTGTCTAATACCAAGGCATACCCTGGGAAAGAATGTACCCCACAGCATAGGTAAGTCGTTAGTGATATCTCAGTAAGCAAGATATGGAATGAGTCATACAGGAAGGTGTGGAGAAGAAAGGTCTGGAAGCTAAAAGACCTTTCACTAAAATACAAATTTAGGAAAGCCTTTCAAGATGTGTATGATGAAAAAGAAGACGAGTTAGAGACGTATGACATAGATAATAACTAGAATTTCTTATGTGACAACTTACTGCAGGCTACTGAAGAAACTTGTGGCTGGAGCATAGCTCCAACCAGACAGAGAGTGACCTGGTGTGGAACAGCACAGTAGATAAGACCATTAGAGACAAAAGACTAGCATGGAAGGCTTGGGAAAAGGGTGGGAGTAGGGAAGAATATACAGCCGCTAAGAGAGAAGCTAGACATCAGGTGTACTTAGCACGCACGGAGGCCGAGAATAAGAAGTTTGCCAATGTTCTGCAATGGGAAGATCAGAGGCGTGCAGTGTTCCACATTGCAAGGCAGTGTGTCAATGCAAATCAGGATGTTGTTGGAGATAAATGTGTCTGGAATGATGCCGGTGCACTTAGTGTCACGAATGATCAGAAAAAGGAGGCCTGGAAATGTCATTATGAGAGACTGATGAACGAGGAGAGAGAGAAATTACCCTCAGTAGCACAACTAATTAGAGAAAGGGTCAAACTAGATGAGATTCAGTTTGGTTTTGTGCCTGGGAAGAGTACAACAGATGCCCTCTTCTTGGTGAGACAATTACAAGAGAGGTTCTTAGAGAAAAATAAGCCACTATACTTAGCCTTTGTTGACCCAGAGAAGGCCTTTGATAGGGTACCCAGATCTGTCATCTGGTGGTCCCCAAGGAAACTAGGTGTTGAGGAATGGCTTGTGAGGACAGTGCAAACTTTGTACAGAGGTACTGTCAGTAAAGTCAGGGTAGGAATGGAGTTTAGTGAGGAATTCCAGATACAAGTAGGAGAACATCAAGGTTCGGTCCTCAGCCCGCTCTTGTTCATTATAGTCCTCCAAGTCATAACAGAGGAGTTTAAGACTGGCTGTCCATGGGAACTTCTCTATGCTGACGATCTAGTTCTTATAGCACCATCAGTAGAGGAGCTAGAGAATAAATTCTGGCTATGGAAACAGCAGTTAGAATCAAGAGGACTGAGAGTGAATCTAGCTAAGACAAAAGTGTTGAGTAGAAAAGAGGATAAAACTCTGATTCCGTCAGGGAAATGGCCATGTTCGATATGCAGAAAAGGAACTGGCATAAATTCTATAAAATGCACACAATGCAAATCCTGGGTACACAAGAGATGTAGTGGGATAGCAGGCAAACTAACAGGTAGGGAGAAATACGTAAGCAGTAGATGTACAGGGAAATTAGACAGTAGAAGTCGCATTGATAGACACATTTTTCAAATGCAGGCGGGTGCTATAGAAGTGGTAGATAGCTTCCGGTACCTAGGAGATCAGATTAGCATGGGAGGGGGGTGGGGTGTTCCGAGGCCATAGTATCTAGAATAAGGACGGTTTGGAAGAAGTTTAGGGAGCTGCTTCCTCTGCTGACGAAGAAGGGTTTCTCCCTGCGTACGAAAGGCCGGTTATATGATGCCTGTGTGAGGAGCATGATGCTGCATGGTAGTGGGACATGGGCAGCAACTGCAGAGCATATGCGATGGCTGGAGAGAAATGAGGCAAGCATGCTGCGTTGGATGTGCAATGTCAATGTGCGTGAACGACCCAGCATGGATGTGTTGAGAGAGAAACTGTGTCTGAGAGGGATAGAATGTAGTGTGCGAGAGAGGAGACTGAGGTGGTATGGAGAGATGCTGTGCTGAATAAGACCCATCCAACCCTTGCAAGCAGGGAAAAGCAGACGTAAAATGATGATGATGATGATGATGAAGAAACTATTGCTTTATTAATGATACTTGAGTATAAAACTATGAATAATATGGCTTTCAAGACACTCAAACATTCATATTGAATTTCTAGAGGCTTAAATTATATTTTTAAATCCAGCATGCTCCTAGATATGTCTTGCATTGCAGTGCACCAATAAACTACAGCACACTGTTTCAGAACTAATGGTGTAAAGTTTTACTAATTAATTAAGTCTACATATGAATGTGTGTGTATATGTATGTTTACATACACACAAATTGTTTTGCCCTTGAGTATACCTCAAAAGCAGATGTCATATCAAAGCTGACAAACATGCAGGTTTCATGCCA
>OZ024744.1:64957546-65010046 GCA_964016885.1 Eledone cirrhosa | reverse complement strand
CTAGAAAGCATGGCATCCAACCCTCTACTGATACTGCCAATTCACCACCCTATTACTTTGAAAGTAATAATAATAATAATATATATATATAACATTTTAAGTAGTTCAGATTTTAGACCAGGCATGGGCAACCTTTTTTGAGCAGTGGGTCATATAGGATGTGGCTCATCATAAGGCAGGCCACACTACTAAACCATTCAAGGCAATTTTGAAATCAGGCATGCCATTCAGAAAGCCAAAAAAGCCGCATGCAGCTCTTGGGCCGCAGTCTGCCCATGACTGTTTTAAAGTTCCTTCCCTCACCCTTCTTGAAAGAATTGTCATTAACACAAATAGTTTTCAATTACAAAAAAAAAAAAATGATTTCTGACTCTCAACATTAGGTGTGTCAGTTTGCACATAACTGTATGTTCTTCATGCTGAAAGCATCCATGAGAAACTCTCATGCTATTATTTGAAGCCTGGTGGAGGGTGGTGAATTGACAGTATCAGTAGAGCATTGGATAAAATGCTTTGCAATATTTAGTTATCTCTGGAGCAGATATACACTACGCAGAGTAGAAATGCCTAAGCAGGCTAAGATCTGGTGTTGGATATGCAAAAGTCACTCTTGCAAAATGGGGATATTTAAAGGATGGGGACGCTGTATGTGACTGCAACACTGAACCACAGACTACGCAGCACCTTCTGATATGACCCCTGCATAGCATTGGACTTGTCAGAGTTTAATGAGAAAAGACAGCAATGTGTTCAGCTGTGGCGGAACCACATCTAGCCAAGCTTTATAACTGACACTCTTGTGGACACGACAAGAAGTTACAACTTACTATATTCTGAGTTCAAATCCTGCCAAGGTCAGCTTTGCCTTTCATCCTTCCAGTTTTGATAAAATAAAGTACCAATTAAATACTGAGGTTGATATACTTGACTCCCCCCACTCCCTGTAAATTGCTGGCCTTGTGCCTAAATTGGAAATCATCATTCATAGCCTAGTGGATTGTAGTTAAGGTTACACATGTCTGTGGAATACTCAACCACATGAACAAGACATTTGATTGACTGAACAACTGAACACTCATCATTGAAATCAATAGAGAATCCATCATCATCATCGTTTAACGTCCATCTTCCATGCTAGCATGGGTAGGACAGGCTGTCCGTTTGGGGGACCATGATTCGTTCACACAGAACTGATTTTGGCTTGGTTTCTATGGCTGGCTGGATGCCCCTCCGAACACCAACCACATTTATAGTGTGAACTGGGTGTTTTTTGTGTTGACACATACACGACCACTTTACAGTGTAGGCTGGGTGCTTATTTTTGTGTCACCTACACAACTAATTTACAGTGTGGACTGCACTCTTGCTTTTGTCATGACACCTAAATGATCACTATAGTCATCATTATGAAATAAAACCCACTTCAAGGTATAGCTCACCTACTAACAAATAGGTACCATAAAGAAATAGCCTATATAGCTATAAATAATTACCATGCTGGTGTACATTTCCATAGCTGTAAATAATTCCTGTGTAGAGACACAATCTATATACTACTTAACAAATTGTTTCTGTTTCACATCTAGGCAGGATACGAACGAACAAGAATATTTTCTTCCTTGTCAGTTCCCCCCTTTGAAAAATGCAATTCAGGAATAAGGATGATGTCACATTATTATTACATTGCATTGAGTTTAAATCCCACCGCGGTTAACTTTGCCTTTCATCCTTAGTCGATAAAATCGATAAAATAAAGTACCAGTAATGTACTGGAATAATTGTTGGCCTTGTGCCAAAAGTAGAAACAATTATATTACATTGCATTATTATGACCATGTCCAGTGGATTGGCAGTATCGGTAGAGAGTCGGACGCCATGCTTTGACGCATAGAGTTACGGCCCTTGCCATTCTGAGTTCAAATCCCGCCGAGGTTAACTTTGCCTTTCATCCTTATGGGGTCGATAAAATAAAGTACCAGTAATATACTGGGTAATTGCTGGCCTTGTGCCAAAAGTAGAAACAATTATTATGACCATGTCCCTTTACGATCTGAGTTCAAATCCCGCCGAGGTTAACTTTGCCTTTCATCCTTACGGGGTCGATAAAATAAAGTACCAGTAATATACTGGGTAATTGCTGGCATTGTGCCTAAAGTAGAAACAATTATTATGACCATAGAACGCTGAAAACATTGGTTCTCGTCCAATCACCGAGGTTATGGTAGTGGATGGGCAGTATTGGTAGAGGGTCAGACACCATGCTTCACGGCACAGAGTTACGGCCTTTACGTTCTGAGTTCAAAACCTGCCGAAGTTAACTTTGCCTTTCATCCTTACGGGATCAATATAATAAAGTACCAGTAATGCACTGGGGTAATTGTTGGCCTTGTGCCAAAAGTAGGAACAATTATTGGATGCACAGTGGTTTGAAACAAGCCGTTGGAAAGATGCATGGGAAACAAAATATTGAGACAAATGAAAAATAAACACAGTAACCAAATAATACGCACAAGCGCACATGCGTGAGAGAAAAAGTGTTTGTGTGTGTATTGGTGGTGGTGGCGGTAGTAGTAGTAGTAGTAGTAGTGGTGGTAGTGGTGGTGGTGGTGGTGGTGATTGTAGTAGTAGTAGATTAACATGTGCAAGACCAAGTGAGACAGGATGGTTGTTTTTTCAATAATGAACGGAGGGCATCATTTAAGAAAATAAATAAATAAAACGGGTGGATGTTAAAAAAAAGGGAGGGGGTGTCGAAAGAAAATATAGAAGAAGAAATGAATGAATGGAGGACGGTAGGAAGAAAACGAAACTCTTGTAAGGCAATTTGTCCAGCCCATTGAAGAATTCATAAAATAGGTAGGTTAACGTAGAAGAAGAGCTAAAAAAAGGTTTGCATCATAAAAATAAGGTTAATAGATTATTTCATACGAGTTTTAGTTTTTTAACACGTTTCAAGAACATATGCATACAGGACACACACACACATTTATCTTTACGTATGCATACCCATACATAAATGTATACACACATACAACACACTAAACTAAACTAAAATAAAAGAAAAGAAAAACGAATAAAAGAAAAAACAAGTTAAGACAATTCTGATGAACTGGGGAATGAAATTGGTAAGTAAATAAGAAAGGAAGAAAAAAAGAAAGGTGGGAGAGAGAGAGAGGGGAGAAAAGGAGAATGAAAGAGGAAAGAAGGAAAAAGAAAAAAAAGAAAAGGAAAATTGAGAAGAAAGAGAGAAAGAATTAATAGAAAGTAATACAATCTCTCTCTCCCTCGCTCACTCCACACACACACACGGACACATATATATATATATATATGTATATATATATATATATGTGTGTGTGTGTGTGTGTATAGGTGTGTATATACACACACATTTGAAAGAAAGGAAAAAAAAGCAACACAGCAAAAATAAAAGAACAACAAAAAATAAAACCGAGAAAGAGTGATGGTAGAGGTGGGTGATAATTTTGTTTCTATTAGCCTTCCGTAACTTGTTAGCCTATTTTGGTATGATAGATGGGTCAGCCACGGCACAATTTAACCATGCACGCTTCCTGTTGATTTGGAGCACACCAAGAGAAACGAGGGAAGGGTAGCAACTATAAAACACACACACACATTATATATATATATATACGTATATAAAGAGAATATAAAACTTAAAAAGTGAATGTGTATATATATACGTATGTATTTACGCATATTTATCAATTATACTCACATGTATATCTATGTATATGCACATGGTGTATAAAATATAAAATATAGATATAAAATTAGACATTATACACATTTAATGTATGTGTGCGTATATATATATATATATATATATATATATATATATATATATATATATATATATATATATAAATGAAAGGTATAGAAAGTATTGTAGCAAGAAGCCAACAGTATTCCATAATATATATATATATATATATATCCTTATGCGTGTCCAGAAATTATAAACTTAAAAGTATATGAATGTAATCGCTATAAATGCACACACACGCACATAATATATATATATTAGAATGTGTATATAAAATTTAAAACTTTCTAAACATTAATTGAATTAACAATCAATATTGGTGGATAGAGTGTAAATTTTAACTTATAACGCATATAAATAAATATATATATATATATTAAAGCGTTGAACAAGATTCAATGAGTATATCAAAGAATGAGTTTTACAATAGATTGGAAGCACTCTACGAAAAAATAATTTTCCAGTGGCTCTCATTGACTGTTTTCCTAGATAATCATAAATTGTAGTATCATACATTTTAAAATCTCTATAACTGTTACATTAAGCAACGTTTTTCTTACTCACACATTCTCTATTGAATTTATTACGTTTTCGCATTTTCTCATTATTAGGGTATAAATGTTAAACTTTCTCTTAGGTTAATCACTACCTTGATTAAATCTTAACCATTTAACATCTCAGGGTATGTCATGTATCATTATATTTTGTCTGATGAGGACGTACTGTTGTTGTACATCCGAAATATGTATAATAAAATGTAATTGATCAAAAGTACATCTATTTTATTAATATTTGTATTTTAATATATATATATATAAATATATATATATATATATATATATATATATATATATATATATATATGCAAGTGGCCATATAGGCATGTATACATAAATTGTATGTATATGCATATTTCTGAAGGTATTGGTATATTTTTATCGATATATCTTCGCAAATACTAATACACACCGACGCACGTGTGTGAGTGTGTGTGTATTTGATTTGATACAAGTGGAATGACGAAGCAAATAAAAGTGTATTTGTGTGTGTGTGTGTATAAAGCTACGTATTTGTGTTTTTGTTTGTTTATCAGCATGACTGGGTGTGTGTGGGTACGCGCTAAGATGTGTTGCCCTGATTTCTGTATTTTTTATGTAGCTGACTAAACACCCTATATGAAAACCATTAAAATCATACATACGCACATGTGATGATATTTTAACGATCTACCGTTTAAGTAATACTTGTTCTCTGCACAGGTAAAAGTTTATATAATATATATAAATGTGTGTGTGTGTCCCGGGTTCAATCGGGGATAACCACAGTAAGTTACTCAATACGTAGTAGAGTATATACAACATCTAATATAGAAATGGCTTCTACAGGGCTAGAACTGTTTCGTTCCATTCAAAGGAAATGATCAGGAAAGCCCTTCGAATGAAACAGTTCTAGTTCTGTAGAAGCCATTTCTATATTAAATATTGTATATACTCATTCGCTCTTAGTTCTGAAATGGGCATACTAGTTTGCATATAATTAGCGCTCGTATTGGTAATTAATTTAGGTATATATTAAGAAGTGCGCTAGCGGCTAAAGTGTACGTTTGGCATGATTTTGTGTGTGTGTGAAAACGTGTGTTGAAACAGATATCGTTATACTTTGGGAGGATCATGCTGCCAGTTGAAGTTCGATTTATTATTACAATTTCCCGTCGGTTAGTTTAAGAACCGGATGGTTTTATAATTGTTGATTGTCAAAGCTCTTTCGTCACACATTCTGTGACCTATTCAACGACTAGTTTTGTTACGTTGTGTCTCCTCTTTGTTCTGTTTTACACCATCTTCTCTCCTCTTTGTTCTGTTTTACACCATCTTCTCTTTGTGAGCCATGTACCTGGACTGCGCGTGCCTTACACCTGGGTGTGTGTATGTTTTTATTTATTTATTCTCTTTCTACTCTCCTTCCTAAAGGCGGCGAATTGGCAAAGTCGTAGGAACGTCAGATAGAATGCTTTATGGTATTCATTCCAGCTCTCTGCTCTCTGAGTTCAAATCCCACCAAGGTCAACTTTGCCTCTCATCCTTTCGAGGTCGATAAAAAAAAAATACCAGTCTAGTACTGGGGTCGATTCTTCTCTCTGAAAGAAATCTGCTGTACTTAGGCCTGGAGAGGGATGGGCTCCGCCAGGCTTAAAATGCCAAAGAAACGCTGTATGTCAATATGGCGCCCCTGCGACTCTATCAGGAGTTACGGGACCATACATTCATCTCTCATTCCTACTTGTCACTAGCTAGTTAATTGTTATCCTGATTTTTGTATTCTATATATCTGTGTGGTGGTGGTGGCGGTGGTGGTGGTCTGTCTATGTACCCGAACCACTCTGTTGTGAGGTTGTTATTTCATTTGTACTTTCTACTTAATTTTGGTCGAAACATTGCGTATTTTGTGTGTAGATATCATTTTTATTTCGCCCCCTCCCCCCTCCCGCCCTTATGTTTCATTCAGGTATGTTGGAGTACTGAAGAGTTTTTCTCGTCTTGGATAAAGGATGAAAGAACGCTGGTGAAAAGACTCCAAGACGAGAAAAACTCATAGCTCAGCGGTGAGAGTGTTGGCCTTGTTCGATTCCTTGAGCAAAACATTTTATATCACGTTGCTCCAGTTCACTCAGCTGTAGAAATGAGTTAAAACATCACAGGTGCCAAGCTGCATCGGCCATTGCTTTTTCTCTTGAACAACCATTGGTAGTGTGGAGAGGGGGACTGGTATGCAAGGGCGACTGCTGGTCTTCCACAAACCATCCTGCCCGGATTTATATATATATATATATTCAGAGAGCGTCAACCGTTAAGGTTGTCTTTTTTCCGGGTATGTCAATATTTATTTATAAAACAAATCTGTATTTTATCTGATGAAAGCGCACCATAATTTGCCTTGGTTGCCCTTGAAATATATATAATAAAATAATTATGGTTTTATAAATATAGTTTCCATTTATTAATATATTGAATATTTACTCCACTACTTTGTTGAGTGCTTTATATCAGTTATAAAAATGCTTAAGCTTGTTGAATCCCAACAAATTAAATATAACCTCTGCATATATATATATATATATATAATGGAAAAATTTGAACAGGAACAAAACAGAGAGGCAGTACAACGAATGTTTATTAATTTCACGCTCTGGAGAGTGGGGTGTTGGTTATATATATATATATAGTTAAATCTTAGACAGGAACAAAAACATATGTATATATATAAACATATATATATATATATATATATATATATATATATATATATATATATATATATATATATATATATATATATATATATATATATATATTATGCTTTGGGAGAGTCATGTTGCCAATAAGAAACACACGCACCAGATGCTCTCACTCCAATTTATTAAAAATTAAATTTATAAATTTAAGAATTTATAAATTTCCGGTTGGTTGGTTGGTTCTACAACCAGACGGTTGTTTCATATATTGTCAAAGTTCTTTCGTCACACATTCTGTGACCTCTTCACTGACTGGGGATTCTTTTCTTTTTTTCTTATTGGCAACATGACCCTCTCAAAGCATAACAATATCGGTTTCAACACACGTTTTCAGATCTTGCTAAACAAATTCAGAAACGAAATATATAGACGCAGGACATGACAGCGGTGATGAGGGCCAGAGACCGCTAGAGAGAACTCGACCATGGGTCTCGGGAATTTGACCCGCCCTGGAGAATATATATATATAGAGTGCCCCACATGGCTTCACCCTGTCGACTGGAACATGTAATAGAGTAATACTTATGTATATATACAATATATATGATTATATATGATAAAAATATAATTGCATACACACACAGACACACAACACACACATATATATTATGCGTGTGTGTTCTAGAGGTTCTCTTTGCGCGTAGCCTCTGTGTGTGCGTAATATTTATTTGCGCATACTAAGTAAATTATGTGAGACGGGAAGAGAAAACAGCTGGAGTTGTAAAACGGTAGAGTTTGAAGAAGGAACACCTTGATGGCAACTGTGCGAAATTGGTAAAGTTAACCAAAGAGGTGGGGAGTTAGGCGGTGTATATATGTGTGTGTATTAAAGAGAACGTTTGTGAGTTAGAAATGTGGAAGAAAGTGTATGAAGGAGATACACGGAGAGAGAGAGAGAGAGAGAGAGAGAGAGAGAGAGAGAGAGAGAGAGGCGTGTCTATGTTAGTTAGGGAGAGGAAGATAGAGACTTTATATGAGGAGAAAATGCAATATAAATAAATACGTAGAGAGAGAGAGAGAAGAAGAAGAACGAGAGAACAGTAGAAATAGGAAAATATATGAGAGGGAATTAAAGAGTAAGTAAAGTGGAGAGAAAAAAAGAAGAGAGTGATAGAAAGAAGCAGGGTAAGTATGTGTGTGTGTGTGTGTGTGTGTATAGAAGGAGGAAACGAAGATAAAAATAAAGAAGGTTGAAGCGGAGGCGGCAAAAGAGGAAAGGTAGGAGGGAACAGCTGTCTGGCAAAAAAAAAAAAAAAATAGTGATAATGTGAGGGAGGTGGAGAGTAGCCCAGTGGGCGGGTAACAAGAACAACAGCAACAACAGCAGCAGCAGCAATGAAAGAATAAACATACGGCCAGAGGTGAAAAAGGTGGGGAGGGTGTATATCAAACTTTTTTCAGACAGTGGGGGAGGGAAAAAAGAGGTGTAAGGAACAGGTAGGAGTAATGGAGGGAAGAGGAGTGACAGTTAAAGAGGATGAGGAGTAGGCAGGAAAAATAATAAAGGAAGAAGTATTAGATGTGAACGGTCGGTGGAGGCAGAGATTTTTTATTTTTTATTTTTAAGTGGGAAATGGAGAGTGAGAGAAAAGGCAAATACGGTTGGCGGTGAAGGACGAATCCTTTAAGGTTTTTTTTTTTTGTTGCTCACTTCTTCCCACCGTAAAGGTTGTCATGTTTCTTGAACGCATCTATAGAACCTCGCTTTTGAGGCATTAGTTGCCCAGTATATCACCAATCTAGCTTCTTCTTCACTTTATCTATTAATAATATTCACTGCCTCTATAAACCAACAAACTTCAATTTACCTACTTTCTTTTTTTCTTTTTACTTTTGCTTGAAATATTTTATCTCCTCTATCTTCTGTGCTACCTACCTATCTACCTACTTATATATATATGTATGTATATATATATATAATAAGGAGTAGGAACGAGATATATGTGTGTATGTGTGTGTGTGCCTGCTTTCTTTTACTTATCTACCTGCAGTCCTATACGTACTTACCTACACTTACCTAAACCCACCTACCTGTTCTTACCTATATCCAAACAGAACCTCTATGTACCCTCCCGTACATCCATTCCTACCTGCCTACCTACCTGCCTGCCTGTCTATCTGACAGCCAGCAATTCCTACCACACCTACGTAATTTGTAACCAGTGTTAATGTGGCAAATAAATAAGGTAGGTTTTTATAAACCTTGCTACTGGGGTATTCAGTTACGTCCCTTTATATTTTGATTTCGAATCCCACCACAGTCGACTTTTGCATTTCTTTCTTCCTGTGTCAATAAAAGTAAAAGTACCGGTAATAAAGATAAAGTCTATTTGTAAGAGACAACTCTGTCCTCTTCTATAAATAAATATATACGTGGGAATTGTGCCAATGTTTAGAAATTGTTAGTGTAGTGTGTTTTTGTTAAGTTGCATCCCTTTACGTTCTGTGTTCAAATCCCGCTCATGTTGAGTCTACTTTTCATTCTTCCGGCGTCAATAAATTACATTCTATGCAGTGTCGGATTTAGCACAGGGCCCCGTTGATCAGGTGGGGTCCGTCTTCCTCATAACTTAACTAGCACAGCACCTCATTTCCGGCACTCTGTCTACTTCAAATACTAGAGTCTATTTAATCAATTTTAGCCGTCTCTAATTGAGTGATTCAATGCACAACCAATAAATCGCCAGACAAAGAAACTTAGTAATAATTAGTAACGTTCCTCTGCTTTGTAAGATGAATTTGTTTTTTACACTTCTGAGGTGAAATAAAGAGAGAGAGAGAGAGAGATTTTTTTTCTTGCTTATGAGAGAACTGCAGTTATGTGATGTCTCACAGGCATTGTAACCAGCTCACGGTGGTGGGATTTAGGTGTAAGGTAAGGTAAGACCCCCTTCAGTCATGAATGACTATGGGATTTGCACCTAGAAACTTCCCCTCCGAGGTAAAGTCCATGGCAAGATTGTTTGTGGAAGCATGCATACCAGTCACCCATGCATACCAGTCTCCTCTCTCCACACCACCAATGTTGTCCAAGGGAAAGGCTATGGCCAATACAGCTTGGCACTGGTGACATCGAAAGTGATTTCTACAGCTGAGTAAACTGGAACAATGTAAAATAAAGTGTCTTACTTGAGGACACAATGCATCACACGGTCTGAGAACCAAACTCACAACCTCACGATTGCAAGCCCAACGCCCTAACCACTAAGACATACGCCTTCGACAATATTGGGTGTAGGACATCCATATTCACGGGTGGCATTCAGTAATATGCCAGCTCCTGCATTCAGTAATCAGAAGGAAGGTAGGCGTTAAATCCAAACTCACTATCTTCAATTTGGTTTTCATGCCAACCTTTACCTATGGTCATGAATCTTGGGTAATGACCGAAAGAATACAATCATGAAGACAAGCGGCCGAAATTAGGTCCCTCCGAAGGGTCTTTGGAGTAATGTTACTCGAAGTGCGTTGCTCAGAGATCAGAGAATAACTCCAAGTAGAGCTACTACTTCTCCGAATTGAAAGATCAAACTCTGATACTATGGGCATGTGGTTAGAATGTCTCAGGAAAGAATCGCTGGACAGATTTTACAGGCAAAACCAACTGGCAGGAGACCCTGGGGTAGACCCCGAGCAAGATGGTTGGATAACATCCATGAGCTTGGTTGGTCTCGTTTGGGGATCTAGCTGGATCAGTTGGAGATGGTTGCTTCTGACAGGACCTGTTGGAAGGAGTGTTTGAGGACTCTTCCCCCACGACCCTTTCAGGAATAAGAGGGCGTAGAAAAGAAGAAGAATGCATTCAATATATGTTCAGCAGTCTGCTCTGGTAAGCGACACTAGTAGGCTGCTGATGGACACAGGCCTTAGTGGTTTATGTATGGTTGAATTGAATCAGCCAACACTTGTTTGTGGTCCCTGGAAACTGATCACAGATCTCTTGATCTTGATCACTGGAAGAACGAAAAGCAGGCTCTACATCAGTGGGATTTCAACTCAGAACTCACATTTCTGAGGTTCTCAGCAGAGCTATTCTGCTAGAGAAGGATGAGTCACAGGTGGCAGATAGTGATACAGTCACAAGATATGATTAGTTGCAATATAAGTGGGCTCCTGCTGGATGAATAAGTAGACCTGGACTAAAGAGTAGTAAATTACTAGAGGAGATGGAATGGATGACTCTTTTAGCTCTCAGGATATCTCTTACAACCCAGTGATGTAGTTACAATGTGGTGAGTAAAGGCTGCTTCTCAGACCTGTCAACCTCTAAAAACCCAAATGGGGAGTACCATGGAAAAAAGTGCTCCAAAACGGGAAATAAATGAGGCAAAATGGTGAGATTTTATATAATTGTTTCTACTATTGGCACAAGGCCAGCAATTATCCCAGTGCATTACTGGTACTTTATTTTATCGACCCCGTAAGGATGAAAGGCAAAGTTAACCTCGGCGGGATTTGAACTCAGAATGGCAAGGGCCGTAACTCTATGCGTCAAAGCATGGCGTCCGACCCTCTACCGATACTGCCAATTCACCGCCGGTGAGATTTTATATAATGAAAGCTATACCCATTTTCACAAGAGAAGACGTCTCTCACCCACCCCAATGCAGGTGGGAGATCTCCCCGTCAAATGGGGAGAGTTGGTAGGTCTGGCTTCTAAAAAAAAAAAAAAAACCTAGTTTTCGCAGGTCTGTAAAAATTACCAAATTGGTGACTGGCACAAATAAGACCACCAAAAATTACAGAATAGCCTTATGCAACAATAGCAATTATACCACTTTGTCCTTCACATGGGATAACAAGTTCAGGCCTTAGGTAGATGAGTCTATTTGAAAAATGTATTACAATCTCCATCTAACACTGAAAAGACTGGCAATGAGCCTGCAACCTGCCCTGGGAGGCATGGAATCAATGCACAAAGGCTGCATATCTTGAGACCCCAAAGAGGATCCAGAAGGGAGCAAACGTTAAAATTTGATCATTACAACCCTTACAGGTAAGGAGCACACCAGATGTTACCAGCTAGGTGTAGTTGAGGGCTCCTCAACAAAGTTCCACAGCTATGGTACAGTAGGCTTGGAAGGATGATGGAAATTCCACTATTCAGATGTGGTGCCAGAAAAGACTACACACGTGGGAGTGGGGATACTCAGAAGTCCCCAGCTGTCAGAATGTGTTATAAACTGGATCCCATTGGGAGGGATGATTTACCTCTTGAAGCTTAGGCTGAAGGAAAGATATCTGTGGATGGTGCAAGTTTGTGTGCCAAACAGAGAGCCTAAATATAGATGATTCCTTTATGAAGACACTGCAACATTAGATGTAGTTAAGGCTGGGTCATATGTTTTAGTGAGAGACTTCAATGTAGATGTTGGCACTGACCACCTGTCATGGAAAGGGGTGCTTGGAAGGAATAGCAACCCCGATCTTAAGCCCTTATTAAATGCCTGTTCCTGTAATAGGCTCTCTATTATGAACACCTTCCAGTACAAAGATATCCATAAGTATGCATGGTATAAAGGAAAGTGAGATTAGAGATCAGTAACCAACTTTTTTTTATTGTCTCTGATCACTTTCCTTCTTTGCTGGATATTTGTATTAAGGGAGGGGCTGAGCTGTCAACTCATCACCATCTAGTTATTTGCAGCCTGAAAATACTTAAAGTCAAAAAGCTCCCCCCACCCCATCAAATAAAACTGGCCATCCAGCTTGATTTACAAGATAAAATGGGAAGCACTGATGGATAAGGAAGTCAGGAATAGGTATGCAGAAGGAGGCTTACAAACTTGGCTTGGAAATAAATCTTTCTTGCACACACAGTTCAAGCAAGCCTGAAAAGTTTTAACAGAGACAGTAAAGATGTCCAAGGTTAAGATATGAGAGAACATTGAGGTTAAGCTGGAACCTAACTTTGTAAAAAGAAGTCTCCCTCAATGCCTGCTATCAGGAGCTTGTTTGGTGTTCTTCTCTCTGAACGGAAGTGCATCCTTGGGAAGTGGAGAGAATTCTTTGCTGATCTCCTAAATCTGGATCTAACAACATCTTCTGATGTACAAGAGGTGCATTTAGGAGCGATGACTAACCTACCAGAATCTGAGGTCTTCAGAATAACTAAAACACTCAAATGTGGCCTCTGAAGAAGAGGAAATTTGGACTGATATGTTAAAAGCCTTAAATAGGGAAGGTATGCTCCGCTTGCCTTGTGTGTGCCAGGGTGCCTGGATTTCTGGAAGAACACCAAAGCTGAGGCATTTGGGAATCATAATCTCAATTTTCAAAAAAGGAAACAAGAGAGATTGCTCCAATTCTAGAGGAATCTCCTGATTAAACCTTTCTGGTACAATCTATGCTAAGTCTCTGGCAAAGAGATGTAGGGATATTGTTGAGTACAAACTAGCTGACTAACAGTGTGATGTTCACCCTGGATGCAGCACAGCCAACCAAATATACACACTGTGGCAGAAATTGTATGAGTGTTACTTAGAAGTATATGCTTATTTCATATACCTAGAAAAAGCATATGACCATGTTCCATGGGACTTATTGTGTGAAAGTTCTGCAAATCTATGGGATCAACAAACAGCTTCTTATTCCCTTGAGATCCCTATATAAATGCCCTAGTATTTGTATTCAGATAAATGGTGCTTCATCAAAATCATTCAATGTGGATTTTGTCACCTCTCCTGTTCATGTATAGGATTGATATGTGCAGCCTGGTTGGAAGTGGTATCGAAACCAATGGGTGTAGGATCAGTCACCCGATATTTGCAGAAAACATGGTACTATTCAACTCATTGGAAGGTGATCTTTGATATGCACTAAATAGGTTTAATGCTGAGTGCTGCATGACAAAAATGAAAATCAATGCTGTATAGACTAAGACATTGTTCCTCTCAAGAAAGCCTGCAGAGAACATGTGGGGGGAGTTCCACTGAAGCAACTGGAGAAGTTCAAGTATCTCTGAGCCATTTTCATAGGTGATTGAATGCATGAGGCTGAACTAACTGCAAGAATTGCAGGACCTAGTGAATAATGCACCAGCTTCAGCATTCTGTCATCAGAAGGGAGGTACATGTAAAAGACAAACTTGCTATCTTCAGTTCGGTGTTTGTGCCTAACCTTACCTAAGGACATAAATCCTGGGTAATGACTGAAAGAATACAATTGCAAATACAAAGAAGATGAAGGAGGAGGATGAAGAGGAGGTGAAGAAGAGGAAGGGGAAGAAAAGGAAGAAGATGAAGGGGAAGAAGTAGAAGCGGAAGAAGAAGGAGAAACTGTTGCTGATGTTTTCTTACTCTTCTACCATTATCGATATCGCATGGCTGAATGGTAAAGAAGTTCTTGTTGCAGATATATTGAACAGTAATGACAAACCTACCACCGCAATCAACACCATTACCATCAACACCACCACCATCAACACCACCTCTATCAACACCAAAACCAACTGCACCATCACCATCAACATAACCACTATCAACAAGACCAGCATCAACACCACCATCATCAGCACCATCACCATCAACAACATCACCATCAACACCACCACTATCAACACCACCACCACAACAACAACAACAACATCAACTACACCACTATCACCACAACAACATCAACTACACCACTATCACCACTATCAACAACAATAACACTACCAACACCACTACCACAACAACAACAACTACACCACTATCACCACTATCAACAACAATAACACTACCACCACCACCACAACAACAACAACAACTACACCACTATCACCACTATCAACAACAATAACACTACCACCACCACCACAACAACAAAAACAACTACACCACTATCACCACTATCAACAACAATAACACTACCACCACCACCACAACAACAACAACATCTACACCACTATCACCACTATCAACAACAATAACACCACCACCACCACCACCACCACAACAACAACACCAACTACACCACTATCACCACTATCAACAACAATAACACTACCACCTACAACACAACAACAACATCAACTACACCACTATCACCACTATCAACAACAATAACACTACCAACACCACCACCACCACAACAACACCAACTACACCACTATCACCACTATCAACAACAATAACACCACCACCACCACCACAACAACAACAACATCAACTACACCACTATCACCACTATCAACAACAATAACACTACCAACACCACCACAACAACAACAACAACTACACCACTAGCACCACTATCAACAACAATAACACTACCACAACCACCACCACCACAACAACACCAACTACACCACTATCACCACTATCAACAACAATAACACTACCAACACCACCACAACAACAACAACAACTACACCACTATCACCACTATCAACAACAATAACACTACCACAACCACCACCACAACAACAACACCAACTACACCACTATCACCACTATCAACAACAATAACACTACCACCACCACCACAACAACAACATCAACTACACCACTATCACCACTATCAACAACAATAACCCTACCAACACCACCACCACAACAACAACATCAACTACACCACTATCACCACTATCAACAACAATAACCCTACCAACACCACCACCACAACAACAACACCAACTACACCACTATCACCACTATCAACAACAATAACACTACCACCACCACCACAACAACAACATCAACTATACCACTATCACCACTATCAACAACAATAACACTACCACCACCACCACAACAACAACATCAACTACACCACTATCACCACTATCAACAACAATAACACTACCACCACCACCACAACAACAACATCAACTACACCACTATCACCACTATCAACAACAATAACACTACCACCACCACCACAACAACACCACCAACTACACCACTATCACCACTATCAACAACAATAACACTACCACCACCACCAACACAACAACAACATCTACACCACTATCACAACCATCAACAACAATAACACCACCACCACCACCACAACAACAACAATAACACTACCACCACCACCACCACCACCACCACAACAACAACATCAACTACACCACTATCACCACTATCAACAACAATAACACTACCACCACCACCACAACAACAACAACAACTACACCACTATCACCACTATCAACAACAATAACACTACCACCACCACCACCACCACAACAACAACAACTACACCACTATCATCACTATCAACAACAATAACACTACCACCACCACCACCACAACAACAACACCAACTACACCACTATCACCACTATCAACAACAATAACACTACCACCACCACCATCACCACAACAACACCAATTACACCACTATCACCACTATCAACAACAATAACACTACCACCACCACCACAACAACAACAACAACTACACCACTATCACCACTATCAACAACAATAACACTACCACCACCACCACCACAACAGCAACACCAACTACACCACTATCACCACTATCAACAACATTAACACTACCACCACCACCACCACCACAACAACAACATCAACTACACCACTATCATCACTATCAACAACAATAACACTACCACTACCACCACAACAACAACAACATCAACTACACCACTATCACCACTATCAACAACAATAACACTACCACCACCACCACAACAACAACATCAACTACACCACTAACACCACTATCAACAACAATAACACTACCACCACCACCACCACAACAACAACAACATCAACTGCACCACTATCACCACTATCAACAACAATAACACTACCACCACCACCACAACAACAACATCAACTACACCACTAACACCACTATTAACAACAATAACACTACCACCACCACCACCACCACAACAACAACATCAACTACACCACTATCACCACTATCAACAACAATAACACCACCACCACCACCACAACAACAGCAATAACACTACCACCTCCACCACAAAAACATCAACTACACCACTATCACCACTATCAACAACAATAACACTACCAACACCACCACCACCACAACAACAACATCAACTACACCACTATCACCACTATCAACAACAATAACACTACCACCACCACCACCACCACAACAACAACACCAACTACACCACTATCACCACTATCAACAACATTAACACTACCACCACCACCACAACAACAACAACTACACCACTATCACCACTATCAACAACAATAACACTACCACCACCACCACCACAACAACAACAACACCAACTACACCCCTATCACCACAATTAACAACAATAACACTACCACCACCACCACAACAACAACATCAACTACACCACTATCACCACTATCAACAACAATATCCCTACCAACACCACCACCACAACAACAACAACAACTACACCACTATCACCACTATCAACAACAATAACACTACCACCACCACCACCACAACAACAACAACACCAACTACACCACTATCACCACTATCAACAACATTAACACTACCACCACCACCACAACAACAACAACTACACCACTATCACCACTATCAACAACAATAACACTACCACCACCACCACCACCACAACAACAACACCAACTACACCACTATCACCACTATCAACAACATTAACACTACCACCACCACCACAACAACAACAACTACACCACTATCACCACTATCAACAACAATAACCCTACCACCACCATCACCACAACAACATTATCAACTACACCACTATCACCACTATCAACAACAATAACACTACCACCACAACAACAACAACAACTACACCACTATCACCACTATCAACAACAATAACACTACCACCACCACCACCACAACAACAACATCAACTACACCACTATCACCACTATCAACAACAATAACACTACCACCACCACAACAACAACAACTACACCACTATCACCACTATCAACAGCAATAACACTACCACCACCACCACCACAACAACAACATCTACACCACTATCACCACTATCAACAACAATAACACTACCACCACCACCACCACAACAACACCAACTACACCACTATAACACTATCAACAACAATAACACTACCACCACCACCACAACAACAACATCAACTACACCACTATCACCACTATCAACAACAATAACACTACCACCACCACCACAACAACAACATCAACTACACCACTATCACCACTATCAACAACAATAACACTACCACCACCACCACAACAACAACATCAACTATACCACAATCACCACTATCAACAACAATAACACTACCACCACCACCACAACAACATCAACTACACCACTATCACCACTATCAACAACAATAACACTACCACCACCACCACCACAACAACAACAACATCAACTACACCACTATCACCACTATCAACAACAATAACACTACCACCACCACCACAACAACAACATCAACTACACCACTATCACCACTATCAACAACAATAACACTACCAACACCACCACCACCACAACAACAACATCAACTACACCACTATCACCACTATCAACAACAATAACACTACCACCACCACCACCACCACAACAACAACACCAACTACACCACTATCACCACTATCAACAACATTAACACTACCACCACCACCACAACAACAACAACTACACCACTATCACCACTATCAACAACAATAACACTACCACCACCACCACCACAACAACAACAACACCAACTACACCCCTATCACCACAATTAACAACAATAACACTACCACCACCACCACAACAACAACATCAACTACACCACTATCACCACTATCAACAACAATATCCCTACCAACACCACCACCACAACAACAACAACAACTACACCACTATCACCACTATCAACAACAATAACACTACCACCACCACCACCACAACAACAACAACACCAACTACACCACTATCACCACTATCAACAACATTAACACTACCACCACCACCACAACAACAACAACTACACCACTATCACCACTATCAACAACAATAACACTACCACCACCACCACCACCACAACAACAACACCAACTACACCACTATCACCACTATCAACAACATTAACACTACCACCACCACCACAACAACAACAACTACACCACTATCACCACTATCAACAACAATAACCCTACCACCACCATCACCACAACAACATTATCAACTACACCACTATCACCACTATCAACAACAATAACACTACCACCACAACAACAACAACAACTACACCACTATCACCACTATCAACAACAATAACACTACCACCACCACCACCACAACAACAACATCAACTACACCACTATCACCACTATCAACAACAATAACACTACCACCACCACAACAACAACAACTACACCACTATCACCACTATCAACAGCAATAACACTACCACCACCACCACCACAACAACAACATCTACACCACTATCACCACTATCAACAACAATAACACTACCACCACCACCACCACAACAACACCAACTACACCACTATAACACTATCAACAACAATAACACTACCACCACCACCACAACAACAACATCAACTACACCACTATCACCACTATCAACAACAATAACACTACCACCACCACCACAACAACAACATCAACTACACCACTATCACCACTATCAACAACAATAACACTACCACCACCACCACAACAACAACATCAACTATACCACAATCACCACTATCAACAACAATAACACTACCACCACCACCACAACAACATCAACTACACCACTATCACCACTATCAACAACAATAACACTACCACCACCACCACCACAACAACAACAACATCAACTACACCACTATCACCACTATCAACAACAATAACACTACCACCACCACCACAACAACAACATCAACTACACCACTATCACCACTATCAACAACAATAACACTACCACCACCACCACAACAACAACATCAACTACACCACTATCACCACTATCAACAACAATAACACTACCACCACCACCACCACAACAGCAACACCAACTACACCACTATCACCACTATCAACAACAATAACACCACCACCACCACCACCACCACCACCACAACATCAACTACACCACTATCACCACTATCAATAACATTAACACTACCACCACCACCACCACCTCCACAACAACAACATCAACTACACCACTATCACCACTATCAATAACAATAACACTACCACCACCACCACTACAACAACAACAACTACACCACTATCAACAACAATAACACTACCACCACCACCATCACCACAACAACACCAACTACACCACTATCACCACTATCAACAACAATAACACTACCACCACCACCACAACAACAATAACAACTACACCACTATCACCACTATCAAAAACAATAACACTACCACCACCACCACCACCACAACAACAACATCAACTACACCACTATCACCACTATCAACAACATTAACACTACCACCACCACCACCACAACAACAACAACATCAACTATACCACTATCATCACTATCAACAACAATAACACTACCACTACCACCACAACAACAACATCAACTACACCACTAACACCACTATTAACAACAATAACACTACCACCACCACCACCACCACAACAACAACACCAACTACACCACTATCACCACTATCAACAACAATAACACTACCACTACCACCACAACAACAACAACATCAACTACACCACTATCACCACTATCAACAACAATAACACCACCACCACCACCACAACAACAGCAATAACACTACCACCTCCACCACAACAACATCAACTACACCACTATCACCACTATCAACAACAATAACACTACCACCACCACCACCACCACAACAACAACACCAACTACACCACTATCACCACTATCAACAACAATAACACTACCACCACCACCACCACCACAACAACAACACCAACTACACCACTATCACCACTATCAACAACAATAACACTACCACTACCACCACAACAACAACAACATCAACTACACCACTATCACCACTATCAACAACAATAACACCACCACCACCACCACAACAACAACAACATCAACTACACCACTATCACCACTATCAACAACAATAACACCACCACCACCACCACAACAACAGCAATAACACTACCACCTCCACCACAACAACATCAACTACACCACTATCACCACTATCAACAACAATAACACTACCACCACCACCACCACCACAACAACAACACCAACTACACCACTATCACCACTATCAACAACATTAACACTACCACCACCACCACCACCACAACAACAACATCAACTACACCACTATCATCACTATCAACAACAATAACACTACCACTACCACCACAACAACAACAACATCAACTACACCACTATCACCACTATCAACAACAATAACACTACCACCACCTCCACCACCACAACAACAACACCAACTACACCACTATCACCACTATCAACAACATTAACACTACCACCACCACCACAACAACAACAACTACACCACTATCACCACTATCAACAACAATAACACTACCACCACCACCACCACAACAACAACACACCAACTACACCACTATCACCACTATCAACAACAATAACACTACCAACACCACGACCACAACAACAACAACTACACCACTATCACCACTATCAACAACAATAACACCACCACCACGGCCACCACCACCACCACCACAACAACAACAACAACTACACCACTATCACCACTATCAGCAACAATAACACTACCACCACCACCACCACAACAACAACAACAACTACACCACTATCACCACTATCAACAACAATAACACTACCACCACCACCACCACCACAACAACAACACCAACTACACCACTATCACCACTATCAACAACAATAACACTACCACTACCACCACAACAACAACAACATCAACTACACCACTATCATCACTATCAACAACAATAACACTACCACTACCACCACAACAACAACAACATCAACTACACCACTATCACCACTATCAACAACAATAACACCACCACCACCACCACAACAACAACACCAACTACACCACTATCACCACTATCAACAACAATAACACTACCACTACCACCACAACAACAACAACATCAACTACACCACTATCATCACTATCAACAACAATAACACTACCACTACCACCACAACAACAACAACATCAACTACACCACTATCACCACTATCAACAACAATAACACTACCACCACCTCCACCACCACAACAACAACACCAACTACACCACTATCACCACTATCAACAACATTAACACTACCACCACCACCACAACAACAACAACTACACCACTATCACCACTATCAACAACAATAACACTACCACCACCACCACCACAACAACAACAACACCAACTACACCACTATCACCACTATCAACAACAATAACACTACCAACACCACCACCACAACAACAACAACTACACCACTATCACCACTATCAACAACAATAACACCACCACCACGACCACCACCACCACCACCACAACAACAACAACAACTACACCACTATCACCACTATCAGCAACAATAACACTACCACCACCACCACCACAACAACAACAACAACTACACCACTATCACCACTATCAACAACAATAACACTACCACCACCACCACCACAACAACAACAACAACACCAACTACACCCCTATCACCTCTATCAACAACAATAACACTACCACCACCACCACAACAACAACATCAACTACACCACTATCACCACTATCAACAACAATAACACTACCACCACCACCACCACCACAACAACAACAACTACACCACTATCACCACTATCAACAACAATAACACTACCACCACCACCACCACAACAACAACAACACCAACTACACCCCTATCACCACAATCAACAACAATAACACTACCACCACCACCACAACAACAACAACACCAACTACACCCCTATCACCACAATCAACAACAATAACACTACCACCACCACCACCACAACAACGACATCAACTACACCACTATCACCACTATCAACAACAATAACACTACCACCACCACCACCACAACAACAACAACTACACCACTATCACCACTATCAACAACAATAACACTACCACCACCACCACAACAACAACAACAACTACACCACTATCACCACTATCAACAACAATAACACTACCACCACCACCACCACAACAACAACATCAACGTACACCACTATCACCACTATCAACAACAATAACACTACCACCAACACCACCACCACCACCACAACGACATCAACTACACCACTGTCACCACTATCAACAACAATAACACCACCACCACCACCACAACGACAACAACAACAACTACACCACTATCACCACAAATCAACAACAATAACACTACCACCACCACCACAACAACATCAACTACACCACTATCACCACTATCAACAACAATAACACTACCACCACCACCACCACAACAACATCAACTACACCACTATCACCACTATCAACAACAATAACACTACCACCACCACCACCACAACAACAACAACATCAACTACACCACTATCACCACTATCAACAACAATAACACTACCACCACCACCACCACAACAACAACAACTACACAACTATCAACACTATCAACAACAATAACACTACCACCACCACCACCACAACAACTATATCAACTACACCACTATCATCACTATCAACAACAATAACACTACCACCACCTCCACCACAACAACAACAACTACACCACTATCACCACTATCAACAACAATACCACCACCACCACAACAACAACATCTACACCACTATCACCACTATCAACAACAATAACACTACCACCACCACCACCACCACAACAACAACAACAACTACACCACTATCACCACTATCAACAACAATAACACTACCACCACTACCACCACCACAACAACAACATCAACTACACCACTATCACCACTATCAACAACAATAACACTACCACCACCAACACCACCACAACAACAACACCAACTACACCACTATCACCACTATCAACAACCATAACACCACCACCACAACAACAACATCAACTACACCACTATCACCACTATCAACAACAATAACACCACCACCACCACCACAACAACAACATCAACTACACCACTATCACCACTATCAACAACAATAACACTACCACCACCACCACCACAACAACAACATCAACTACACCACTATCACCACTATCAACAACAATAACACTACCACCACCACCTCCACAACAACAACAATAACAACTACACCA
Source organism: Eledone cirrhosa (assembly GCA_964016885.1). Classification (NCBI taxonomy): domain Eukaryota; kingdom Metazoa; phylum Mollusca; class Cephalopoda; order Octopoda; family Eledonidae; genus Eledone; species Eledone cirrhosa. The sequence goes on along the minus strand of OZ024744.1, from coordinate 64,985,686 downwards.
CTATCACCACAACAACAACATCAACTACACCACCACCACCACAACAACAACATCAACTACACCACTATCACCACTATCAACAACAATAACACTACCACCACCACCACCACAACAACAACAACATCAACTACACCACTATCACCACTATCAACAACAATAACACTACCACAACCACCACCACCACCACAACAACAACAACAACAACTACACCACTATCACCACTATCAACAACAATAACACTACCACCACCACCACAACAACAACAACACCATCTACACCACTATCACCACTATCAACAACAATAACACTACCACCACCACCACCACCACAACAACAACACCAACTACACCACTACCACCACTATCAACAACAATAACACTACCACCACCACCACCACCACAACAACAACACCAACTACACCACTACCACCACTATCAACAACAATAACACTACCACCACCACAACAACAACACCAGCTACACCACTATCACCACTATCAACAACATAACACTACCACCACCACCACAACAACATCAACTACACCACTATCACCACTATCAACAACAATAACTCTACCACCACCACCACCACAACAACAACACCAACTACACCACTATCAACAACATTAACACTACCACCACCACCACCACCACAACAACAACATCAACTACACCACTATCACCACTATCAACAACAATAACACTACCACCACCACCACCACCACAACAACAACATCAACTACACCACTATCACCACTATCAACAACAATAACACCACCACCACCACCACCACGACAACAACATCAACTACACCACTATCACCACTATCAACAACAAAAACATTACCACCACCACCACCACAACAACAACAACTACACCACTATCACCACTATCAACAACAATAACACCACCACCACCACCACCACAACAACATCAACTACAACTACACCACTATCAACAACAATAACACTACCACCACCACCACCACCACAACAACATCAACTACACCACTATCACCACTATCAACAACAATAACACTACCACCACCACCACCACAACAACAACTACACCACTATCACCACTATGAACAACAATAACACCACCACCACCACCACCACCACCACAACAACATCAACTACAACTACACCACTATCAACAACAATAACACTACCACCACCACCACCACAACAACAACATCAACTACACCACTATCACCACTATCAACAACAATAACACCACCACCACCACCACCACCACAACAACAACTACACCACTATCACCACTATCAACAACAATAACACTACCACCACCACCACAACAACAACAACACCAACTACACCACTATCAACAACATTAACACTACCACCACAACCGCCACCACAACAACAACATCAACTACACCACTATCACCACTATCAACAACAGTAACACTACTACCACCACCACCACCACAACAACAACATCAACTACACCACTATCACCACTATCAACAACAATAACACTACCACCACCACCACAACAACAACAACATCAACTACACCACTATCACCACTATCAACAACAATAACACTACCACCACCACCACCACAACAACAACATCAACTACACCACTATCACCACTATCAACAACAATAGCACTACTACCACCACCACAACAACAACATCAACTAGACCACTATCACCACTATCAACAACAATAACACTACCACCACCACCACAACAACAACAACATCAACTACACCACTATCACCACTATCAACAACAATAACACTACCACCACCACAACAACAACAACATCAACTACACCACTATCACCACTATCAACAAAAATAACACTATCACCACGACCACCACCACAACAACAACAACAACAACTACACCACTATCACCACTATCAACAACAATAACCCTTCCAACACCACCACAACAACAACAACATCAACTACACCACTATCACCACTATCAACAACCATAACACTACCACCACCACAACAACAACAACATCAACTACACCACTATCACCACTATCAACAAAAATAACACTACCACCACCACCACCACAACAATAACAACATCAACTACACAACTATCACCACTATCAACAACAATAACACTACCACCACCACCACCACCACAACATCAACTACACCACTATCACCACTATCAACAACAATAACACTACCACCACCACCACCACAACAACAATAACACTACCACCACCACCATCACCACAACAACAACATCAACTACACCACTATCACCACTATCAACAACAATAATACTACCACCACCACCACAACAACAACATCAACTACACCACTATCACCACTATCAACAACAATAACACCACCACCACCACCACAACAACAACAATAACACTACCACCACCAGCATCATCACAACAACAACATCAACTACACCACTATCACCACTATCAACAACAATAACACTACCACCACCACCACAACAACACCAACTACACCACTATCACCACTATCAACAACAATAACACTACCACCACCACCACAACAACAACATCAACTACACCACTATCACAACTATCAACAACAATAACACCACCACCACCACCACAACAACAACGATAACACTACCACCACCACCACCACCACAACAACAATAACACTACCACCACCACCACCACAACAACAACATCAACTACTCCACTATCACCACTATCAACAACAATAACACTACCACCACCACCACCACCACCACAACAACATCAACTACACCACTATCACCACTATCAACAACAATAACACTACCACCACCACCACAACAACAACATCAACTACACCACTATCACAACTATCAACAACAATAACACCACCACCACCACAACAACAACAACGATAACACTACCACCACCACCACCACCACAACAACAATAACACTACCACCACCACCACCACAACAACAACATCAACTACACCACTATCACCACTATCAACAACAATAACACTACCACCACCACCACCACCACAACAACAACATCAACTACACCACTATCACCACTATCAACAACAATAACACTACCACCACCACAACAACAACAACAACAACTACACCACTATCACCACTATCAACAACAATAACACTACCAACACCACAACAACAACAACAACACCAACTACACCACTATCACCACTATCAACAACAATAACACTACCACCACCACCACCACAACAACAGCACCAACTACACCACTATCACCACTATCAACAACAATAACACTACCACCACCACCACAACAACAACAACATCATCTACACCACTATCAACAACAATAACACTACCACCACCACCACCACCACAACAACAACACCAACTACACCACTACCACCACTATCAACAACAATAACACTACCACCACCACCACCACCACAACAACAACACCAACTACACCACTACCACCACTATCAACAACAATAACACTACCACCACCACCACCACAACAACAACACCAGCTACACCACTACCACCACTATCAACAACAATAACACTACCACCACCACCACCACAACAACAACAACATCAACTACACCACTATCACCACTATCAACAACAATAACACTACCACCACCACCACCACAACAACAACACCAACTACACCACTATCAACAACATTAACACTATCACCACCACCACCACCACAACAACAACATCAACTACACCACTATCACCACTATCAACAACAATAACACTACCACCACCACCACCACCACCACAACAACATCAACTACACCACTATCACCACTATCAACAACAATAACACTACCACCACCACCACCACAACAACAACAACTACACCACTATCACCACTATCAACAACAATAACACCACCACCACCACCACCACCACCACCACAACAACAACAACATCAACTACACCACTATCAACACTATCAACAACAATAACACTACCACCACCACCACCACAACAACAACATCAACTACACCACTATCACAACCATCAACAACAATAACACCACCACCACCACCACAACAACAACGATAACACTACCACCACGACCACCACCACAACAACAACATCAACTACACCACTATCATCACTATCAACAACAATAACACTACCACCACCCCCACCACAACAACAACATCATCTACACCACTATCACCACTATCAACAACAATAACACTACCACCACCACCACAACAACAACAATAACACTACCAACACCACAACCACAACAACTACATCAACTACACCACTATCACCACTATCAACAACAATAACACCACCACCACCACCACAACAACAACAATAACACTACCACCACCACCATCACCACAACAACAACATCAACTACACCACTATCACCACTATCAACAACAATAACACTACCACCACAACAACAACATCAACTACACCACTATCACCACTATCAACAACAATAACACTACCACCACCACCACCACAACAACAACAACTACACCACTATCACCACTATCAACAACAATAACACTACCACCACCACCACCACAACAACAACATCAACTACACCACTATCACCACTATCAACAACAATAACACTACCACCACCACCACAAAAACAACATCAACTACACCACTATCAACACTATCAACAACAATAACACTACCACTACCACCACAACAACAACAACATCAACTACACCACTATCACCACTATCAACAACAATAACACTACCACCACCTCCACCACCACAACAACAACACCAACTACACCACTATCACCACTATCAACAACATTAACACTACCACCACCACCACAACAACAACAACTACACCACTATCACCACTATCAACAACAATAACACTACCACCACCACCACCACAACAACAACAACACCAACTACACCACTATCACCACTATCAACAACAATAACACTACCAACACCACCACCACAACAACAACAACTACACCACTATCACCACTATCAACAACAATAACACCACCACCACGACCACCACCACCACCACCACAACAACAACAACAACTACACCACTATCACCACTATCAGCAACAATAACACTACCACCACCACCACCACAACAACAACAACAACTACACCACTATCACCACTATCAACAACAATAACACTACCACCACCACCACAACAACAACAACAACACCAACTACACCCCTATCACCTCTATCAACAACAATAACACTACCACCACCACCACAACAACAACATCAACTACACCACTATCACCACTATCAACAACAATAACACTACCACCACCACCACCACCACAACAACAACAACTACACCACTATCACCACTATCAACAACAATAACACTACCACCACCACCACCACAACAACAACAACACCAACTACACCCCTATCACCACAATCAACAACAATAACACTACCACCACCACCACAACAACAACAACACCAACTACACCCCTATCACCACAATCAACAACAATAACACTACCACCACCACCACCACAACAACAACATCAACTACACCACTATCACCACTATCAACAACAATAACACTACCACCACCACCACCACAACAACAACAACTACACCACTATCACCACTATCAACAACAATAACACTACCACCACCACCACAACAACAACAACAACACCAACTACACCCCTACCACCACAATCAACAACAATAACACTACCACCACCACCACAACAACAACAACATCAACTACACCACTATCACCACTATCAACAACAATAACACTACCACCACCACCACAACAACAACAACAACTACACCACTATCACCACTATCAACAACAATAACACTACCACCACCACCACCACAACAACAACATCAACGTACACCACTATCACCACTATCAACAACAATAACACTACCACCAACACCACCACCACCACCACAACGACATCAACTACACCACTGTCACCACTATCAACAACAATAACACCACCACCACCACCACAACGACAACAACAACAACTACACCACTATCACCACAAATCAACAACAATAACACTACCACCACCACCACAACAACATCAACTACACCACTATCACCACTATCAACAACAATAACACTACCACCACCACCACCACAACAACATCAACTACACCACTATCACCACTATCAACAACAATAACACTACCACCACCACCACCACAACAACAACAACATCAACTACACCACTATCACCACTATCAACAACAATAACACTACCACCACCACCACCACAACAACAACAACTACACAACTATCAACACTATCAACAACAATAACACTACCACCACCACCACCACAACAACTATATCAACTACACCACTATCATCACTATCAACAACAATAACACTACCACCACCTCCACCACAACAACAACAACTACACCACTATCACCACTATCAACAACAATACCACCACCACCACAACAACAACATCTACACCACTATCACCACTATCAACAACAATAACACTACCACCACCACCACCACCACAACAACAACAACAACTACACCACTATCACCACTATCAACAACAATAACACTACCACCACTACCACCACCACAACAACAACATCAACTACACCACTATCACCACTATCAACAACAATAACACTACCACCACCAACACCACCACAACAACAACACCAACTACACCACTATCACCACTATCAACAACCATAACACCACCACCACCACCACAACAACAACATCAACTACACCACTATCACCACTATCAACAACAATAACACCACCACCACCACCACAACAACAACATCAACTACACCACTATCACCACTATCAACAACAATAACACTACCACCACCACCACCACCACAACAACAACATCAACTACACCACTATCACCACTATCAACAACAATAACACTACCACCACCACCTCCACAACAACAACAACAACAACTACACCACTATCACCACAACAACAACATCAACTACACCACCACCACCACAACAACAACATCAACTACACCACTATCACCACTATCAACAACAATAACACTACCACCACCACCACCACAACAACAACAACATCAACTACACCACTATCACCACTATCAACAACAATAACACTACCACCACCACCACCACCACAACAACAACACCAACTACACCACTACCACCACTATCAACAACAATAACACTACCACCACCACCACCACCACAACAACAACACCAACTACACCACTACCACCACTATCAACAACAATAACACTACCACCACCACAACAACAACACCAGCTACACCACTATCACCACTATCAACAACATAACACTACCACCACCACCACAACAACATCAACTACACCACTATCACCACTATCAACAACAATAACTCTACCACCACCACCACCACAACAACAACACCAACTACACCACTATCAACAACATTAACACTACCACCACCACCACCACCACAACAACAACATCAACTACACCACTATCACCACTATCAACAACAATAACACTACCACCACCACCACCACCACAACAACAACATCAACTACACCACTATCACCACTATCAACAACAATAACACCACCACCACCACCACCACGACAACAACATCAACTACACCACTATCACCACTATCAACAACAAAAACATTACCACCACCACCACCACAACAACAACAACTACACCACTATCACCACTATCAACAACAATAACACCACCACCACCACCACCACAACAACATCAACTACAACTACACCACTATCAACAACAATAACACTACCACCACCACCACCACCACAACAACATCAACTACACCACTATCACCACTATCAACAACAATAACACTACCACCACCACCACCACAACAACAACTACACCACTATCACCACTATGAACAACAATAACACCACCACCACCACCACCACCACCACAACAACATCAACTACAACTACACCACTATCAACAACAATAACACTACCACCACCACCACCACAACAACAACATCAACTACACCACTATCACCACTATCAACAACAATAACACCACCACCACCACCACCACCACAACAACAACTACACCACTATCACCACTATCAACAACAATAACACTACCACCACCACCACAACAACAACAACACCAACTACACCACTATCAACAACATTAACACTACCACCACAACCGCCACCACAACAACAACATCAACTACACCACTATCACCACTATCAACAACAGTAACACTACTACCACCACCACCACCACAACAACAACATCAACTACACCACTATCACCACTATCAACAACAATAACACTACCACCACCACCACAACAACAACAACATCAACTACACCACTATCACCACTATCAACAACAATAACACTACCACCACCACCACCACAACAACAACATCAACTACACCACTATCACCACTATCAACAACAATAGCACTACTACCACCACCACAACAACAACATCAACTAGACCACTATCACCACTATCAACAACAATAACACTACCACCACCACCACAACAACAACAACATCAACTACACCACTATCACCACTATCAACAACAATAACACTACCACCACCACAACAACAACAACATCAACTACACCACTATCACCACTATCAACAAAAATAACACTATCACCACGACCACCACCACAACAACAACAACAACAACTACACCACTATCACCACTATCAACAACAATAACCCTTCCAACACCACCACAACAACAACAACATCAACTACACCACTATCACCACTATCAACAACCATAACACTACCACCACCACAACAACAACAACATCAACTACACCACTATCACCACTATCAACAAAAATAACACTACCACCACCACCACCACAACAACAACAACATCAACTACACAACTATCACCACTATCAACAACAATAACACTACCACCACCACCACCACCACAACATCAACTACACCACTATCACCACTATCAACAACAATAACACTACCACCACCACCACCACAACAACAATAACACTACCACCACCACCATCACCACAACAACAACATCAACTACACCACTATCACCACTATCAACAACAATAATACTACCACCACCACCACAACAACAACATCAACTACACCACTATCACCACTATCAACAACAATAACACCACCACCACCACCACAACAACAACAATAACACTACCACCACCAGCATCATCACAACAACAACATCAACTACACCACTATCACCACTATCAACAACAATAACACTACCACCACCACCACAACAACACCAACTACACCACTATCACCACTATCAACAACAATAACACTACCACCACCACCACAACAACAACATCAACTACACCACTATCACAACTATCAACAACAATAACACCACCACCACCACCACAACAACAACGATAACACTACCACCACCACCACCACCACAACAACAATAACACTACCACCACCACCACCACAACAACAACATCAACTACTCCACTATCACCACTATCAACAACAATAACACTACCACCACCACCACCACCACCACAACAACATCAACTACACCACTATCACCACTATCAACAACAATAACACTACCACCACCACCACAACAACAACATCAACTACACCACTATCACAACTATCAACAACAATAACACCACCACCACCACAACAACAACAACGATAACACTACCACCACCACCACCACCACAACAACAATAACACTACCACCACCACCACCACAACAACAACATCAACTACACCACTATCACCACTATCAACAACAATAACACTACCACCACCACCACCACCACAACAACAACATCAACTACACCACTATCACCACTATCAACAACAATAACACTACCACCACCACAACAACAACAACAACAACTACACCACTATCACCACTATCAACAACAATAACACTACCAACACCACAACAACAACAACAACACCAACTACACCACTATCACCACTATCAACAACAATAACACTACCACCACCACCACCACAACAACAGCACCAACTACACCACTATCACCACTATCAACAACAATAACACTACCACCACCACCACAACAACAACAACATCATCTACACCACTATCAACAACAATAACACTACCACCACCACCACCACCACAACAACAACACCAACTACACCACTACCACCACTATCAACAACAATAACACTACCACCACCACCACCACCACAACAACAACACCAACTACACCACTACCACCACTATCAACAACAATAACACTACCACCACCACCACCACAACAACAACACCAGCTACACCACTACCACCACTATCAACAACAATAACACTACCACCACCACCACCACAACAACAACAACATCAACTACACCACTATCACCACTATCAACAACAATAACACTACCACCACCACCACCACAACAACAACACCAACTACACCACTATCAACAACATTAACACTATCACCACCACCACCACCACAACAACAACATCAACTACACCACTATCACCACTATCAACAACAATAACACTACCACCACCACCACCACCACCACAACAACATCAACTACACCACTATCACCACTATCAACAACAATAACACTACCACCACCACCACCACAACAACAACAACTACACCACTATCACCACTATCAACAACAATAACACCACCACCACCACCACCACCACAACAACATCAACTACAACTACACCACTATCAACAACAATAACACTACCACCACCACCACCACAACAACAACATCAACTACACCACTATCACAACCATCAACAACAATAACACCACCACCACCACCACAACAACAACGATAACACTACCACCACGACCACCACCACAACAACAACATCAACTACACCACTATCATCACTATCAACAACAATAACACTACCACCACCCCCACCACAACAACAACATCATCTACACCACTATCACCACTATCAACAACAATAACACTACCACCACCACCACAACAACAACAATAACACTACCAACACCACAACCACAACAACTACATCAACTACACCACTATCACCACTATCAACAACAATAACACCACCACCACCACCACAACAACAACAATAACACTACCACCACCACCATCACCACAACAACAACATCAACTACACCACTATCACCACTATCAACAACAATAACACTACCACCACAACAACAACATCAACTACACCACTATCACCACTATCAACAACAATAACACTACCACCACCACCACCACAACAACAACAACTACACCACTATCACCACTATCAACAACAATAACACTACCACCACCACCACCACAACAACAACATCAACTACACCACTATCACCACTATCAACAACAATAACACTACCACCACCACCACAAAAACAACATCAACTACACCACTATCAACACTATCAACAACAATAACACCACCACCACGACCACCACCACAACAACAACAACAACTACACCACTATCACCACTATCAACAACAATAACACTACCACAACCACCACCACCACAACAACAACAACTACACCACAACACCACTATCAACAACAATAACAGCACCACCACCACAACAACAACAACATCAACTACACCACTATCACCACTATCAACAACAATAACACTACCACCACCACCACCACAACAACAACACCAACTACACCACTATCACCACTATCAACAACAATAACACTACCACCACCACCACCACCACAACAACAACATTAACTACACCACTATCACCACTATCAACAACAATAACACCACCAACACCACCACAACAACAACATCAACTACACCACTATCATCACTATCAACAACAATAACACTACCACTACCACCACAACAACAACAACATCAACTACACCACTATCACCACTATCAACAACAATAACACTACCACCACCACCACCACCACAACAACAACATCAACTACACCACTAACACCACTATCAACAACAATAACACTACCACCACCACCACCACCACAACAACAACATTAACTACACCACTATCACCACTATCAACAACAATAACACTACCACCACCACCACAACGACGGCAATAACACTACCACCACCACCACCACAACAACAACAACTACACCCCTATCACCACTATCAACAACAATAACACTACCAACACCACCACAACAACAACATCAACTACACCACTATCACCACTATCAACAACAATAACACTACCAACACCACCACAACAACAACATCAACTACACCACTATCACCACTATCAACAACAATAACACTACAACCACCACCACCACAACAGCAACATCAACTACACCACTATCAACAACAATAACACTACCACCACCACCACCACAACAACAACAACAACTACACCACTATCACCACTATCAACAACATTAACGCTACCACCACCACCACCACAACAACAACAACAACTACACCACTATCACCACTATCAACAACAATAACACTAACAACACCACCACCACAACAACAACAACTACACCACTATCACCACTATCAACAACAATAACACTAACAACACCACCACCACAACAGCAACAACAACAACTACACCACTATCACCACTATCAACAACAATAACACTACCAACACCACCACCACAACAACAACATCAACTACACCAATATCACAACTATCAACAACAAGAACACTACCACCACCACCACCACAACAACGACATCAACTACACCACTATCACCACTATCAACAACAATAACACTACCACCACCACAACCATAACAACAACATCAACTACACCACTATCACCACTATCAACAACAATAACACCACCACCACCAGCACAACAACAACATCAACTACACCACTATCAACAACAATAACACTACCACCACCACCACAACAACAACAACAACTACACCACTATCACCACTATCAACAACAATAATACTACCACCACCACCACAACAACAACAACAACATCAACTACACCACTATCACCACCACAACAACAACAACAACACCAACTACACCACTATCAACAACAATAACACTACCACCACCACCACCACAACAACAACATCAACTACACCACTATCACCACTATCAACAACAATAACACTACCACCACCACCACCACAACAACAACATCAACTACACCACTATCACCACTATCAACAACAATAACACTACCAACACCACCACCACCACAACAACAACATCAACTACACCACTATCACCACTATCAACAACAAGAACACTACCACCACCACCACCACAACAACAACAACATCAACTACACCACTATCACCACTATCAACAACAATAACACTACCAACACCACCACCACCACAACAACAACATCAACTACACCACTATCACCACTATCAACAACAATAACACTACCACCACCACAACAACAACAACATCAACTACACCACTATCACCACTATCAACAACAATAACACTACCACCACCACCACTACAACAACAACAACAACTACACCACTATCACCACTATCAACAACAATAACACTACCACCAACACCACAACAACAACAACAACAACTACACCACTATCACCACTATCAACAACAATAACACTACCACCACCACCACCACAACAACATCAACAACTACACCACTATCACCACTATCAACAACAATAACACTACCACCACCACCACCACAACAACAACAACAACTACACCACTATCACCACTATCAACAATAATAACACTACCACCACCACCACCACCACAACAACAACAACAAATACACCACTATCACCACTATCAACAACAATAACACCACCACCACCACCACCACAACAACAACACCAACTACACCACTATCACCACTATCAACAACAATAACACTACCAACACCATCACCACCACAACATCAACTACACCACTATCACCACTATCAACAACAATAACACTACCACCACCACCATAACAACAACAACAACAACTACATCACTATCACCACTATCAACAACAATAACACTACCACCACCACCACCACAACAACAACAACTACACCACTATCACCACTATCAACAACAATAACACTACCACCACCACCATCACCACAACAACAACACCAACTACACCACTATCACCACTATCAACAAAAATAACACTACCACCACCACAACAACAACAACAACAACTACACCACTATCACCACTATCAACAACAATAACACTACCACCACCACCACCACCACAACAACAACACCAACTACACCACTATCACCACTATCAACAAAAATAACACTACCACCACCACCACAACAACAACAACAACATGAACTACACCACTATCACCACTATCAACAACAATAACACTACTACCACCACCACCACCACAACAACAACAACAACTGCACCACTATCACCACTATCAACAACAATAACACTACCACCACCACCACAACAACAACAACAACAACTGCACCACTATCACCACTATCAACAACAATAACACCACCACCACCACCACCACAACAACAACATCAACTACACCACTATCACCACTATCAACAACAATAACACTACCACCACCACAACAACAACATCAACTACACCACTATCACCACTATCAACAACAATAACACTACCACCACCACAACCACCACAACAACAACTACACCACTATCACCACTATCAACAACAATAACACTACCACCACCACAACAACAACAACATCAACTACACCACTATCACCACTATCAACAACAATAACACTACCACCACCACCACTACAACAACAACATCAACTACACCACTATCACCACTATCAACAACAATAACACTACCACCACCACCACCACCACAACACCAACTACACCACTATCACCACTATCAACAACAATAACACTACTACCACCACCACCACAACAACAACAACAACATGAACTACACCACTATCACCACTATCAACAACAATAACACTACCAACACCACCACCACCACAACAACAACATCAACTACACCACTATCACCACAATCAACAACAATAACACTACCACCACCACCACCACCACCACCACCACAGCAACAACACCAACTACACCGCTATCACCACTATCAACAACAATAACACTACCACCACAACAACAACAACAACTACACCAACAACAATAACACTACCACCACCACCACAACAACAACAACTACAACTACACCACTATCACCACTATCAACAACAATAACACTACCACCACCACCACCACCACCACAACAACAACATCAACTACACCACTATCACCACTATCAACAACAATAACACTACCAACAACAATAACACCAACAACAATAACACCAACAACAATAACACTACCAACAACAATAACACCAACAACAATAACACCAACAACAATAACACCAACAACAATAACACCAACAACAATAACACCAACAACAATAACACTACCAACAACAATAACACCAACAACAATAACACCAACAACAATAACACCAACAACAATAACACTACCAACAACAATAACACCAACAACAATAACACCAACAACAATAACACCAACAACAATAACACTACCAACAACAACACCAACAACAATAACACCAACAACAATAACACTACCAACAACAGCAACAACAATAACACCAACAACAATAACATACCAACAACAATAACACCAACAACAATAACACCAACAACAATAACACTACCAACAACAATAACACCAACAACAATAACACCAACAACAATAACACCAACAACAATAACACTACCAACAACAATAACACCAACAACAATAACACCAACAACAATAACACTACCAACAACAATAACACCAACAACAATAACACCAACAACAATAACACCAACAACAATAACACTACCAACAACAATAACACCAACAACAATAACACCAACAACAAAAACACTACCAACAACAATAACACCAACAACAATAACACCAACAACAATAACACTACCAACAACAATAACACCAACAACAATAACACCAACAACAATAACACTACCAACACAATAACACCAACAACAATAACACTACCAACAACAACAACACCAACAACAATAACACCAACAACAATAACACCAACAACAATAACACTACCAACAACAATAACACTACCAACAACAACAACACCAACAACAATAACACCAACAACAATAACACCAACAACAATAACACCAACAACAATAACACTACCAACAACAATAACACCAACAACAACAACACCAACAACAATAACACCAACAACAATAACACCAACAACAATAACACTACAACAACAATAACACTACCAACAACAACAACACCAACAACAATAACACCAACAACAATAACACCAACAACAATAACACCAACAACAATAACACCAACAACAATAACACCAACAACAATAACACCAACAACAATAACACTACCAACAACAATAACACACCAACAACAACAACACCAACAACAATAACACCAACAACAATAACACCAACAACAATAACACTACCAACAACAATAACACTACCAACAACAATAACACTACCAACAACAATAACACTACCAACAACAACAACACCAACAACAATAACACCAACAACAATAACACCAACAACAATAACACTACCAACAACAACACCAACAACAATAACACTACCAACAACAATAACACCAACAACAATAACACCAACAACAATAACACCAACAACAATAACACTACCACAACAACAACACCAACAACAATAACACCAACAACAATAACACCAACAACAATAACACACCAACAACAATAACACCAACAACAATAACACCAACAACAATAACACTACCAACAACAACACCAACAACAATAACACTACCAACAACAATAACACTACAACAACAATAACACTACCAACAACAAAACACCAACAACAATAACACTACCAACAACAATAACACTATCAACAACAATAACACTACCAACAACAATAACACCAACAACAATAACACTACCAACAACAACACCAACAACCAATAACACTACCAACAACAATAACACATCAACAACAATAACACTACCAACAACAATAACACCAACAACAATAACACCAACACAAAACACCAACAACAAACACCAACAACAATAACACCAACAACAACAACACTACCAACAACAATAACACAACAACAACAAAACACTACCAACAACAATAACACCAACAACAATACACACCAACAACAACACCAACAACAATAACACTACCAACAACAATAACACAACAACAACAATAACACTACCAACAACAACACACCAACACAATAACACTACCAACAACAATAACACATCAACAACAATAACACTACCAACAACAATAACACCAACAACAATAACACTACCAACAACAACACCAACAACAATAACACTACCAACAACAATAACACAACAACAACAATAACACTACCAACAACAATAACACCAACAACAATAACACTACCAACAACAATAACACTCAACAACAATAACACTACAACAACAATAACACCAACAACAATAACACTACCAACAACAACACCAACAACAATAACACTACCAACAACAATAACACAACAACAATAACACTACCAACAACAACAACACCACAACAATAACACACCAACAACAATAACACCAACAACAATAACACCAACAACAATAACACCAACAACAATAACACCAACAACAATAACACCAACAACAACAACACCAACAACAATAACACCAACAACAATAACACTACCAACAACAATAACACCCCAACAACAATAACACCAACAACAATAACACTACCAACAACAATAACACCAACAACAATAACACCAACAACAATAACACCAACAACAAAACACCACAACACAAACACTACCAACAACAATAACACCAACAACAATAACACTACCAACAACAATAACACCAACAACAATAACACCAACAACAATAACCAACCACACAATAACACCAACAACAAACACAACAACAATACACCCAACAACAATAACACCCAACAACAATAACACCAACAACAATAACACCAACAACAATAACACCAACAACATAACACACCAACAACAAAACACCAACAACAATAACACCAACAACACATAACACCAACAACAAAAACACCAACAACAATAACACCAACAACAATAACACCAACAACAATAACACCAACAACAATACACACAACAACACCAACAACAATAACACCAACACACAACACCACAACAATACACCAACAACAATAACACCAACAACAATAACACCAACAACAAAACACACCAACAACAATAACACCAACAACAATAACACCAACAACAATAACACCAACAACAATAACACTACCAACAACAATAACACCAACAACAAAACACCAACAACAATAACACTACCACAACAAAACACCACAACAATAACACCCAACAACAACAACACCAACAACAATAACACCAACAACAATAACACCAACAACAAAACACACCAACAACAATAACACTACCAACAACACAACACCAACAACAAACACCAACACAATAACACCAACAACAATAACACCAACAACAATAACACTACCAACAACAATAACACCAACAACAATAACACCAACAACAATAACACCACCAACACAACACCAACAACAATAACACTACCAACAACAATAACACTACCAACAACAACAACACCAACAACAATAACACCAACAACAATAACACCAACAACAATAACACCAACAACAAAACACCAACAACAATAACACCAACAACAATAACACCAACAACAATAACACAACAACAACAACACTACCACAACAACACACCAACAACAATAACACCAACAACAATAACACCAACAACAATAACACTACCAACAACAATAACACTACCAACAACAATAACACTACCAACAACAATAACACTACCAACAACAACAACACCAACAACAATAACACCAACAACAATAACACCAACAACAATAACACTACCAACACAACACCAACACAATAACACTACCAACAACAATAACACCAACAACAATAACACCAACAACAATAACACAACCAACAACAACAACACCAACAACAATAACACCAACAACAAACACCACAACAACAAAAACACTACCAACACAATAACACCAACAACAATAACACCAACAACAATAACACTACCACAACAACACCAACAACAATAACACTACCAACAACAATAACACTATCAACAACAATAACACTACCAACAACAATAACACCAACAACAATAACACTACCAACAACAATAACACTATCAACAACAATAACACTACCAACAACAATAACACCAACAACAATAACACTACCAACAACAACACCAACAACAATAACACTACCAACAACAATAACACTATCAACAACAATAACACTACCAACAACAATAACACCAACAACAATAACACCAACAACAATAACACCAACAAAATAACACCAACAACAATAACACCACAACAACAACACTACCAACAACAATAACACTATCAACAACAATAACACTACCAACAACAATAACACCAACAACAATAACACAACCAACAACAACACCAACAACAATAACACTACCAACAACAATAACACTATCAACAACAATAACACTACCAACAACAACAACACCAACAACAATAACACTACCAACAACAATAACACTACAACAACAATAACACTACCAACAACATAACACCAACAACCATAACACTACCAACAACAACACCAACAACAAAAACACTACCAACAACAATAACACTACAACAACAATAACACACCAACAACAATAACACCAACAACAATAACACTACCAACAACAAAACACTACAACAACAATAACACCAACAACAATAACACCAACAACAATAACACTACCAACAACAACACCAACAACAATAACACTACCAACAACAATAACACATCAACAACAATAACACTACCAACAACAACAACACCAACAACAATAACACTACCAACAACAATAACACCAACAACAATAACACTACCAACAACAACAACACCAACAACAATAACACTACCAACAACAATAACACTCAACAACAATAACAACCAACAACAACAACACCAACAACAATAACACTACCAACAACAATAACACCAACAACAATAACACTACCAACAACCAACAATAACACCAACAACAATAACACTACCAACAACAATAACACCAACAACAATAACACCAACAACAAAACACTACCAACAACAATAACACCAACAACAATAACACCAACAACAATAACACCAACAACAATAACACTACCAACAACAATAACACCAACAACAATAACACCAACAACAATCACACACCAACAACAATAACACTACAACAACAACACCAACAACAATAACACCAACAACAATAACACTACCAACAACAACACACCAACAACAATAACACCAACAACAATAACACTACCAACAACAATAACACCAACAACAATAACACCAACAACAATAACACTACCAACAACAATACACCAACAACAATAACACCAACAACAATAACACCAACAACAATACACTACCAACAACAAAAACACCAACAACAATAACACCAACAACATAACACTACCAACAACAAAAACACCAACAACAATAACACCACAACAATAACACCAACAACAATAACACCAACAACAATAACACCAACAACAATAACACCAACAACAATAACACCAACAACAATAACACCAACAACAATAACACACAACAACAACACCAACAACAATAACACTACCAACAACAATAACACCAACCAACTAACACCAACAACAATAACACCAACAACAATAACACACCAACAACAACAACACCAACAACAATAACACCAACAACAATACACTACCAACAACAATAACACCAACAACAATAACACCAACAACAATAACACCAACAACAATAACACCAACAACAATAACACCAACAACAATAACACCAACAACAATAACACACCAACAACAATAACACCAACAACAATAACACCAACAACAATAACACAACAACAACAACACCAACAACAATAACACTACCAACAACAATAACACCAACAACAAAACACCAACAACAATAACACCAACAACAATAACACTACCAACAACAATAACACCAACAACAATAACACCAACAACAATAACACCAACAACAATAACACCAACAACAATAACACCAACAACAACAACACACCAACAACAATAACACCAACAACAATAACACTACCAACAACAATAACACCAACAACAATAACACCAACAACAATAACACTACCAACAACAACACCAACAACAATAACACCAACAACAATAACACCAACAACAATAACACCAACAACAATAACACTACAACAACAATAACACCAACAACAATAACACTACCAACAACAATAACACCAACAACAATAACACCAACAACAATAACACCAACAACAATAACACCAACAACAATAACACCAACAACAAACACCAACAACAATAACACTACCAACAACAATAACACCAACAACAATAACACTACCAACAACAATAACACCAACAACAATACACTACCAACAACAATAACACCAACAACAATAACACCACAACAACAATAACACCAACAACAACACACCAACAACAAAACACCAACAACAACACCAACAACAATAACACCAACAACAATAACACCAACAACAATAACACTACCAACACCAACAACACACACCAACAACAATAACACCAACAACAATAACACCAACAACAATAACACTACCAACAACAATAACACCAACAACAATAACACCAACAACAATAACACCAACAACAATAACACCAACAACAATAACACTACCAACAACAATAACACCAACAACAATAACACCAACAACAATAACACTACCAACAACAATAACACCAACAACAATAACACTACCAACAACAACAACACCAACAACAATAACACCAACAACAATAACACCAACAACAATAACACTACCAACAACAATAACACTACCAACAACAACAACACCAACAACAATAACACCAACAACAATAACACCAACAACAATAACACCAACAACAATAACACTACCAACAACAATAACACCAACAACAATAACACCAACAACAATAACACCAACAACAATAACACCAACAACAATAACACTACCAACAACAATAACACTACCAACAACAACAACACCAACAACAATAACACCAACAACAATAACACCAACAACAATAACACCAACAACAATAACACCAACAACAATAACACCAACAACAATAACACCAACAACAATAACACTACCAACAACAATAACACTACCAACAACAACAACACCAACAACAATAACACCAACAACAATAACACCAACAACAATAACACTACCAACAACAATAACACTACCAACAACAATAACACTACCAACAACAACAACACCAACAACAATAACACCAACAACAATAACACCAACAACAATAACACTACCAACAACAATAACACCAACAACAATAACACCAACAACAATAACACCAACAACAATAACACCAACAACAATAACACTACCAACAACAATAACACTACCAACAACAACAACACCAACAACAATAACACCAACAACAATAACACCAACAACAATAACACCAACAACAATAACACTACCAACAACAATAACACCAACAACAATAACACCAACAACAATAACACCAACAACAATAACACCAACAACAATAACACTACCAACAACAATAACACCAACAACAATAACACTACCAACAACAATAACACTACCAACAACAATAACACCAACAACAATAACACCAACAACAATAACACCAACAACAATAACACCAACAACAATAACACTACCAACAACAACAACACTACCAACAACAATAACACTACCAACAACAATAACACTACCAACAACAATAACACCAACAACAATAACACCAACAACAATAACACCAACAACAATAACACCAACAACAATAACACCAACAACAATAACACCAACAACAATAACACTACCAACAACAACAACACTACCAACAACAATAACACCAACAACAATAACACTACCAACAACAATAACACCAACAACAACAATAACACCAACAACAATAACACCAACAACAATAACACCAACAACAATAACACTACCAACAACAATAACACTACCAACAACAATAACACCAACAACAATAACACTACCAACAACAACAACACTACCAACAACAATAACACCAACAACAATAACACTACCAACAACAATAACACTACCAACAACAATAACACCAACAACAATAACACCAACAACAATAACACCAACAACAATAACACTACCAACAACAATAACACCAACAACAATAACACTACCAACAACAATAACACCAACAACAATAACACTACCAACAACAATAACACTACCAACAACAATAACACCAACAACAATAACACCAACAACAATAACACCAACAACAATAACACTACCAACAACAATAACACCAACAACAATAACACCAACAACAATAACACCAACAACAATAACACCAACAACAATAACACCAACAACAATAACACTACCAACAACAATAACACCAACAACAATAACACTACCAACAACAATAACACTACCAACAACAATAACACCAACAACAATAACACCAACAACAATAACACCAACAACAATAACACTACCAACAACAATAACACCAACAACAATAACACCAACAACAATAACACCAACAACAATAACACCAACAACAATAACACTACCAACAACAATAACACCAACAACAATAACACTACCAACAACAATAACACCAACAACAATAACACCAACAACAATAACACCAACAACAATAACACTACCAACAACAATAACACTACCAACAACAATAACACACCAACAACAATAACACCAACAACAATAAACACCAACAACAATAACACCTACAACAATAACAACCAACAACAATAACACTACCAACAACAATAACACCAACAATAACACCAACAACAATAACACCAACAACAATAACACCAACAACAATAACACTACCAACAACAATAACACCAACAACAATAACACCAACAACAATAACACTACCAACAACAATAACACCAACAACAATAACACCAACAACAATAACACCAACAACAATAACACTACCAACAACAATAACACCAACAACAATAACACCAACAACAATAACACTACCAACAACAATCACACTACCAACAACAATAACACCAACAACAATAACACCAACAACAATAACACTACCAACAACAATAACACCAACAACAATAACACCAACAACAATAACACTACCAACAACAATAACACCAACAACAATAACACCAACAACAATAACACCAACAACAATAACACCAACAACAATAACACTACCAACAACAATAACACTACCAACAACAATAACACTACCAACAACAATAACACTACCAACAACAATAACACCAACAACAATAACACCAACAACAATAACACCAACAACAATAACACTACCAACAACAATAACACCAACAACAATAACACCAACAACAATAACACTACCAACAACAATAACACCAACAACAATAACACTACCAACAACAATAACACCAACAACAATAACACCAACAACAATAACACTACCAACAACAATAACACTACCAACAACAATAACACCAACAACAATAACACCAACAACAATAACACCAACAACAATAACACCAACAACAATAACACCAACAACAATAACACTACCAACAACAATAACACCAACAACAATAACACTACCAACAACAATAACACCAACAACAATAACACCAACAACAATAACACTACCAACAACAATAACACTACCAACAACAATAACACCAACAACAATAACACTACCAACAACAATAACACCAACAACAATAACACTACCAACAACAATAACACTACCAACAACAATAACACCAACAACAATAACACTACCAACAACAATAACACTACCAACAACAATAACATCAACAACAATAACACTACCAACAATAACACCAACAACAATAACACCAACAACAATAACACTACCAACAACAATAACACTACCAACAACAATAACACCAACAACAATAACACTACCAACAACAATAACACTACCAACAACAATAACATCAACAACAATAACACTACCAACAATAACACCAACAACAACACCAACAACAATAACACCAACAACAATAACACTACCAACAACAACAACACCAACAACAATAACATCAACAACAATAACACTACCAACAATAACACCAACAACAATAACACCAACAACAACACCAACAACAATAACACCAACAACAATAACACTACCAACAATAACACCAACAACAATAACACCAACAACAACACCAACAACAATAACACCAACAACAATAACACTACCAACAACAATAACACCAACAACAATAACACCAACAACAATAACACTACCAACAACAATAACACTACCAACAACAATAACACCAACAACAATAACACCAACAACAATAACACTACCAACAATAACACCAACAACAACAACACCAACAACAATAACATCAACAACAATAACACTACCAACAACAATAACACCAACAACAATAACACCAACAACAATAACACTACCAACAACAATAACACCAACAACAATAACACTACCAACAACAATAACACTACCAACAACAATAACACCAACAACAATAACACCAACAACAATAACACCAACAACAATAACACCAACAACAATAACACTACCAACAACAATAACACCAACAACAATAACACCAACAACAATAACACTACCAACAACAATAACACCAACAACAATAACACCAACAACAATAACACCAACAACAATAACACTACCAACAACAATAACACCAACAACAATAACACCAACAACAATAACACTACCAACAACAATAACACTACCAACAACAATAACACCAACAATAATAACACCAACAACAATAACACCAACAACAATAACACCAACAACAATAACACCAACAACAATAACACCAACAACAATAACACTACCAACAACAACAACACTACCAACAACAATAACACTACCAACAACAATAACACTACCAACAACAATAACACCAACAACAATAACACCAACAACAATAACACTACCAACAACAATAACACCAACAACAATAACACCAACAACAATAACACTACCAACAACAATAACACTACCAACAACAATAACACCAACAATAATAACACCAACAACAATAACACCAACAACAATAACACTACCAACAACAATAACACCAACAACAATAACACCAACAACAATAACACCAACAACAATAACACTACCAACAACAGCAACAACAATAACAATGTCAACAATAATAACACCAACAACAACAATAACACTACCAACAACAACAACAGTACCAACAACAACAGTACCAACAACAATAACACTACCAACAACAACAACAGTACCAACAACAACAGTACCAACAACAATAACACTACCAACAACAACAACACTACCAACAACAATAACACCAATAACAATAACACCACCAATAACTCTACCAATGTTAACACCAACAACATCAACAACTACAATATGTTCATAAAGCAGTTGCTTTATGGTGATAATATCATTTGCTTTGATTTCAACCCATACAAATATATTTTTTTATTCCCTGTAGAATCAGCCAATGTCATATCCTTGTTCAGCCCCAGTTTTTTTTTATTGTTGTCATTTTCTCACTTCCCCTGAGGTAGTGTTTCCAGTCCCCCTCCAATGGCATATCAATTTTCTGTGAACATGATGGTAACTTGTATTGAGTGTTTAGCACATCATGGATAAATTCTCCACTGCTTGGTATGAGGAAAGGAAGACAAACAAATACTGGGGATTGCCCTGCCCTTTCCTCTTCGCTCCGGTCGCATTCAAGACCTCAGGCGTACATGGATCCCCGTACTGCCGAGCTCCTCCACAAGATCCAAACTTCAGCAGCCAAATCTAAGGAAGGAGCCCCATAAGCTGGTGCAGCGGGTATCACTGACCATTGCCTATGGGAATGCTTTTGTGGTCTTGTTCACTGAGTGCAGCCCTAACATCGTTATGCCCTAGGCCAAGATCCTATCACCCTTCCATTCTTCTCTGATACTAGACCCCTTGCCTTTTCCTTCCTTTTCCGTTTTCATAACCACAAAAGACACTTGCATTTTTTACACTAAGAGAGCCATAACAATCAACATGAAGAAAATTAAGGTTATAACTTAGGATGTTCCGCATCCTCCTTCCATTTCTACTTAACAATTCTGCTCTGAAAGCAGTAGTCAACTTCATATATGTTGGCCAACAGCAACAACATGTCTCTAAACACTGACATGAATGTCACAATTGATTACATAATTGTTGTGAAGACTAAAAGCATTCAGCTGTAGAAAATTTGCCAAACAAAGGGTTGGGAGGACTCTTCAGTTGTGTAAAAGACATGACACAACAATCTCCCTAATGTTGGTAATTTAGATGATAAACACACCCGGTACACTCTGTAAACTGGTTGATGAAAGGAAGGGTAAACAGCCATAGAAATGTTTTCAAATAAAGGGTCAAGAAGACCTTCCAGTTGTGTCAAGAGCACAACAACCTCTAGTGTTGGTGATCTACATAATAACTACACTCAGTACACTCTGTAAAATGGCTGGTGATAGGAAGGGCATCCAGGATTCATCAACTGTGTTAAAGACATGACAATCACCCTAGTTGTAGTGCTATGATAAAATGCTGTTGGTAGAATGTGGGATCATATTTAAACCAGATGATGGGCCCCAGTCTTATTGGAGCAATCAATAGAGTATATGAATGTATATGGATGAGATATGAGCCACCAACCCGTCTGAGTAAATGAACATTTAACAATGATAATTGATGATGATGACTAATTGAGGGTTGTATGTATGGTCCCGTAACTCCTTAGAGTCATTGGGGTGCCATATTGACATACTGCATTTCTTGGGCATTTTAAGCCTGGCAGAGCCCATCCCCTCCAGGCCTGAGTAGAGCAGATTTCTTCCAGAGAGAGGAAGAATCGATCAAAATACTAGACTGGTACTTTTTTTTATGAACCTCAAAAGATGAAAGGCAAA